>NW_010729076.1:10025665-10045192 GCF_000365185.1 Nelumbo nucifera | reverse complement strand
TTAAATAATTCTAGAGTCTTTAAGGTTTGACTGCTTCTTCCTTTTTCTTGGAAGATTCTGGCATTCCTTTCTTCCCATACTGTCCATAACAATGCTGCTCGTGAGCATCTTCACATTTTCCTTCCTCTTTTATGGGGCCAAGAGAAGAAAGAAGGGTTAAAGATTGTGCTTACTTCTGCTGGCATATCCYAACTAGACCCAAACAAAGATAGAAGCCAAGCCCAGAGCTTTGCAGTGACACTACAAGATAAGAATAGATGATTACAATCCTCACCATGAGATCTGCAAAGAATGCACCAGTTTGGTGAAATAGCAAAGGATAGGTCTTCTCTTTTGTAGGTTGTCCATCGTGTTTACTTTACGATGCCACACTTCCCAACACAGAGCCATAACCTTGGGGGGACCGGCCTACACCAGACTTCTTTGAAAGGGAAACTCTGATGAGAGGGAGATTGGCAGAKGWRYTTGAAAAAKGAACYAYAAGAAAAAGACCCTTTGGGGTGAATGGCCCAAATCCTTTTATCAGGTTTCGAGGGATCCAACCAAACCTTATCAAGGAGACATAGAAGAGTAGATAAACACTCAATTTCCTCATCCCTTAATCCTCTACGGAAACCAAAGTCCCAAGACAAAGTTGGAAAGGATAAATTTTACGGGAGGAATTTTGAGATCACCTCATTTTTATACAAGGAAACAGAGTACAATGAAGGAAAAAAGGTATTTCAAAGGGAGATCTCCAACTCAAATGTCCTCCCAAAACCGAATAGAATTACCTAAACAAGCATCATACCTGACACAGATAAGGAACTGCGGAAGAACTTTGTGAATTGCTTTCCAAGGTGTGGCTAGGTTAGCCCTCCTTGATGCACCAGCATCCCAACCACTCTCTGAACATCCATGAATACTCTTCACTACTTCGTGCCAGAGTCTATCCCGCCCCAAAGGCCATCTCCACAACTACTTCCCTAACAAAGCTGAGTTCTTTTTAAGCACATTCCCGAGCCCTAATCCTCCCTCCTCTTTGCTTCTACCCACAACCCCCCACTTAATTAAATGGTCTTTTTTACCTTCTCCCGGTTCCCACAGAAAATCTCTCATCAATTTTTCTAACTTCTTTGCTTCCCTAGACGGTATCCTAAAGACAGAGAGATAATAGGTAGGTAGATTCATGAGGGTAGATTTTATCAAAGTGATCCTCCTACCCAAAGAGAGATAATTTTTCTTCCAAACAGCTAGCCTCTTTTCTAACTTCTCCAAGACTGGGGTCCAGAACCTACTCTCCCTAGGGTTTGCTCCCAACGGAACCTACTCTCTCTAGGGTTGGCAAGATCTTTTCTTGCAAGAATACAGTTTGTCACCCTCAAATATATGATATTTATCAAACCCCCTGGGTAATTCATCTCCATGTTATCTTTGCTCTTCTCCCAAACTGACTATAGAATTGCAACTCTAGTGCATCTCCATGTTATCTTTGCTCTTTTATGTGGAGATAAGAAAGATGAGGTAAAAAATCTGGAATACCAGTCAATCCTAACTATTAAGAACTAAAGAGAGAGAGAGAGATACTATACTTGTAACAAAGATACTTGCTTTTTTCATAGAATTTCACATCTAAGAGATTGTTGTCTTGGAACAACGTAGAATCTTAGTTTCAGCTCCCAACTAGAAGTGTATGTGGCATCAGAAAATTGCATGGGAAGAGCTTCACAGGATAAATGTTCAGTAATCATTCACTGAGACTGATACATAACAACAGCCAAAAGTGAATAATTAAACTGCCAACATCCTAAGTGAGGACTCTTTTGGGGTTTTGATCTAGAAGTATCCAAAAAATGACTCCCTGAAGAATACCAACTAGAGTTTATCTATGGATTGCTTGGGATGGGTAGTAAGTCATAGGCAATTCTCATTAAAGCATTGGTGGAAAAGTCTGGATGTTGTTCATGATACTTAAGTTTATTATCTTAGTGAAAAATGCAATATCTGAAGTTTAGATTTTGATGAGCCCATGTAAATTTGCAGAAAATTTTGAATTGGGATAATTTAGAAATGGTAGTCTTTTATTTGTGCTTTCTACATATTTTTCTTAAAATCATCTTTTTGATCATAACTTGGTATTGCAAAAACCTAATCGATTTATCATGGGTTTAGCGTATCTCTCTTTATTGACTTCTTTTCAGGTTTTATCTCGTAAGTGATTTGTTTGGAAACAGCCTCATTGTATGGGGTAAGGCTGTGTACATCTGTCCCTCCCCAGATCCCGCATTGGTGGGAGCCTTGTGCACTGGGATGCCCTTTATCTGATAAGTGATTTGTCTATTTGTTGCCAGGTAAGAGATGAACTGGAACACTTGCTGGATGATGATGAAGATATGGCCGAGATGTATCTGACTGACAAGATGATGCAACAACGTCTTGATGGGTCATCCTCTTCTGTTTCTTCCCTAAATGAGGGAAATGGCATGGATGATGGAGTTCTTCAATCAGAAATGGATGAGAGGTGCTGAATTTATTTACTTGTAACTTTAATGGTGGACTAAACTATTGAAACTGGTGTTGCTTTTTTGATGAAATAACCTGAGTGCATACTTAATTTTTTTCTTTTGATTGTTTTGTTAAGTACATCTCACAACTAATTCATCATAAGTTTTTCAGGATTCCTGCTGAGATTTCACCTGAGGCAAATGAGGTTCTCCATAGTTATGAAGGTGATGTTCATAACACAGATACCAGGGACCATTTATTTAGCATCTCTAATGCACTTAGCAGAGATAGTCATGGAACTCATACTAGTACAACACATAGTGCCATCAGCAAACACCTTGATGTGGAGGAACTTGAGATGCTCTTGGAGGCATACTTTGTGCAGATTGATGGTACACTGAACAAGCTGTCAACAGTATGTGACTTTACCTTAAGAATACTAAAATTTGGGGCCCTGTATTGATCATCTTCATCTAAATATAATTTGCGAAGTGGTTTTCCTTTACCATGGAATATTTTCTTAACCTAATGGCTTTCTTTACTGCAAACATCTGGTGCATCTTTCTGTGAGAACTTGTTAAGCTGTCGTTTCTAAACATCTGGAAGAATAGAGAAATTGCTTTTGTTAACATGATTGCTTCAAAATTTCTTTCCTTGTCTCCTCTCCTTTTCCAGAATTCAATCTTCATTCCTTTTACAAATGACAGGGAAGACAAAAGGAAAATCAAAATATTTTTGGGTAAAAATGCATTTACTTTATATCAAATATAACTAATTCCAATGAAAGGATTTTTATTCAAGTCTTTAGGCACTGTCCATTCATGCAATCTTGTAAGTGCTAGACATTAGTCCTTACTCCTTCACTAATGAACCTAGAGTGAAACTATGCATATCTTCTAGGTAAGAGAGAAATTATATAATTCTATTAGCTGGGGGTGCAGATTCCAAGATTCTCATATAACAATGCTTTACTAGGCATTGATGCGTGCAAAGCTCTGCCTTTCTGTGACTATAATATCCAGCCTAACCAGACTAGATGAATAAACACATTCATCCAGCATCACATTCTCTTTATGGTTTAAAACAGTGATTTATGATCATCCAATTGAGTTGATTGATATATACTGTTATGTTGATAAAAAATTCAAAAAGGGAGGGAAGTACTTAAGGTCAGAGGTGTCTTAGTTTCAGCACGCTGAATTTTGTATTTCCCCTACTTGTGTGCCTTACATTGATTAAAAAACTATTAGAGTTTAAGAAAAAAATAATATAAATAATCTTATCTCATTGTTTCCATATAGGACAATGGTCAGTGGTTTATGATCATTTTGCAACTGCTTTTCAATTCCTTTGATGTTTCTTAATGTACTGATGGTTTCCTGGTGCTGCTGCTTGAAAGCTGAGGGAATATGTGGATGACACGGAAGACTACATCAATATCATGCTGGATGACAAACAGAACCATCTCCTGCAAATGGGCGTTATGTTGACAACAGCAACCCTCGTGGTGAGTGCCTTTGTTGTTGTAGCTGGTATATTTGGCATGAACATCAACATTGAGTTGTTCGACGAGACAAAGGCTGGGATGCCAGAATTTTTGTGGACTGTTGGTGGTGGTGCTACGGGAAGCATCTTTTTGTACGTAATTGCTATTGCTTGGTGCAAACACAAGCGCTTACTAGAGTAAGTATATGATGATGGTATGAAGTATGAACCAACTGTTTACAGTGAACCTGTAATGTTGTATTGTAATAATTGGTTAGCTTGGTATTTTCTGTGGTTGACCGTTTCTGTGTCCATCAGTTTACACTGTTGATGGTTTTCTATTTTTCGTCTTGGCTTTTCTTGTACTTACCTGCTTGTTTTTTCGGTGCTTGGCAAAGAAATGCTGACCACATCTCAAATTTCAGTTACAGTGTATGCCTATGGGGTCATGGGCTGGGCCAGACCGAGTTTGTGGGCACTTGTATATAAATTCAGGTCTGGGCCGGTCGTGAACACTGAATACAAAACCTAGGCTAGGGCAGGACAGTCTGTTTGATAATTGGACATATTTCCTATATCAGAAAATCTAATATGACGGTGATTGTCATGGGATGGTCCAATTGAAGAACTTACATGTCTTGATTTTCCCAATGCTCAGTGGTATATCCACTAAGGGCTTCAAATAAGTTGGCCCATAATGTAGCTAAATTTTCATTTTGATCGAGAGTCCCTGATTTTCTTGCTACATCTGTTGAAAATGATGTACTCTCAGCTTATGTTGAATGAATAAAAAAAATAAAAAATAAAACGATTAGTACATAACTTGTACGAGATTAAAACATATATATATATATATATATATATATATATATATATATATTGATTCTAAATAAAGATATTTAAACCATGGGAAAATCTATGGTACGGAAAAGATACGGTAAGGATTTTTATCAATCAAAGTCTATTCATGAATTTTGATAAATGACACCTGGGTAGTTACGATTTTTATGATTCCAAATTATTGGTCAGTTGTTTTTCGGATATCATATCTTTTACATATCATAGTCGCACCCTTAAACCATAGATATTAATTTTGAGGATTGATTTGAGATCATCCCATTTTTTAATGTTACATAAATGAAAGTTCCCCCAAATTTTAGCTATCATTTACCGCAATGTTCATTTTTTTATTCACAAGGGATGTGTCCCGTTTATCAAAAAATGGGAGGCGCTAAGCCGCTAACAAGGGTTAAAATCTATATTCAGGTATTATTTGTTTGGATTCCATTATGATATTGGAAGAACTTGATCCTCACTAGGGTGAGCGGTTTTGTCGCAAGGTAGAACCTGGAACCTATTTTATAAGAGTTGGTTTCAAGTTTTTGGAATCAAAACGGTGAAATTTGTTCTTGTGAAGGTCAGTTTTAGGATCTATTCATGAAATTTGTTCTTTCTTTACTCCCCCCTCCCCCTCTAAAAAAAAAGATAGAACAAGTTATTTAAAAACTTAATATTTAAAAGGGTTGGACTATGATATGAAAAAGATATGATATCCCAAAAACATCTAACCAATTAAATGGAATCATAAATGTGGTAGCCAATCAGGTGTTATTTATCAAAATTCATAGAAAAAATATGAAATATTTTCTTTGTTCAATGTTCAAAGGTGGGGGGTGTAAACGGATTGGATTTGAACAAGGCAATATTTGAATTTGAATCTAATTAGAAAATCCGATATCTGAATTTGATTTGATATCTAATGAATATTGAAAATTAATATTTGAAGTCGAATTCGATTAAATATTCAAATATTCGATTCGATTTGAATTCGACCAATTAATTATTTTAAATAATTAATAAATATATAAAACAAATGTTTTATTTATATAAAGTATATAAATTATTTATATAATTTAATTATTTTATATATAAATTATATATTTTATATATTCTATTTAAGAATTAAATAATTGATCGAATTCGGATAATTATCGAATTGAATAAAATCATATCCAAATTTGAATCCAATTAACTATTCAATATAAATAAGATATTCAAATTCAACCAATTAAATATTCAAATTATAAATAATCTGAAATCGAAATCTGATTTTCGAATACCATAGAGTACTGTTTTTAACTTGAAGTACTGTTTTTAACCCTTGAGCATTGAAAAAAAGGATAAATCTCTTAACTGTATCTTAAAATTGTCTTATAGTACCCTTATTTTCCTTCTTAACTAGCTCTACTTCTCCTTAATATTCAATCGAAATTCATACACACTTGACTTTCTTTAAAACCCAATTTTGTCCTTCGTCCATCTCCCTTATTTTTCACCATCCCTCTCCCAGGCGGCAGCTACAGCAAACCACTCTGCAACCGTTCCACTCCTCGTCCCTCTGCCGCCGTCACCATCGTCATCTGACTGTAAGCATAATGAATCCAGGGAGGCCATTACATGTTACCATACCAGACCACTGCTGCAAGTTGCAACAGTGGCGGTGATGAAACAGGGCGAGAGAGAACGAAGGAATGGGGAGAGAGAGAGCCGCCGCTGGAAACGAAATTATCGGGGGCTCTATGGGTTTGTTTGTAAACTCCAAGGTCACAAAAGCTCGATCGCAGGGACGAACAACCAAACTAATGACTAGGGGCTCTATCTAGGAACACAACCAGATTACCGGGGGCTCTATGGGTTTCTGTTACCAAGGGATCTGTGTAAGGAGCTTACTTACTTCGGAGAAAAAGGGTTTCCGGAAACCCTTGCTCTTCACTAGATTGCTTTCTTCTCTAGATGCTGCCGATACTTAGTTGCAGGTTGGTCACTTGCATTTAGTTAATTCGAGTTACAGAGCATTTACCCTCCTTTTCCCCTTCTTCCCTTTCACAAACTTTTTCACTTCCTAGATTTGAAGCTTGAGTTGAGACTCAACATTCATATCCTAAGCGTCTAAGACATTGAGAAACAGGGCGGTCTTCCGCATACCCATTAAATTAATTCATTTTAATATGTATATGGACATTCTTTCTTGCAAATGGCTTTTTTCTTCATTTTAATATTTTATTGTTTTGTTTTAGTAATACCTTTATTATGAGGAGGAAATGCAGGACTAATTAAACGATTTCTTGTCTCCTTTTCTCCAATTTCTGTATTACTTAGTCTTTGTTCGTTCCTTGATGTAATCTCTATCTTTCTGCTTGTTTATCTTTGCTGAAATTATGAACTGTTTGTTGGATGATCAGGGGATGAGGTCGGATGAGGGAAGAGAGAGTGTATGAGAGAGAAAGAGAGGTCACCACCGTCTTTACCGTATTCCGGCGGTGAAACACAGTTCGCCGAAATGTAGAACTGGTGGGCGTTATAATCACATGTATCCAGATTGATGCATCGTAGGGGATCTCAAGGTTATTCTCTACATTGATTAAAATATAAACCGTTGAATGGGTATTAGTGGCGGAAATCAACAAATTAAATGAGAGGATTGATGGTTAATTCCAGTCGTATGTAGACCGGTCCATCGTTTGAATCAACGGACGAGGGCTTTCCTCCGGCCAAGCCAAGGTGGAAAAGTTCCACTAAGTTTTTAACTTTGATTTTTGTGCCCTTGCTTGTTGGACCTCCAAAATCCTTCTGGGTGGCACGTGGTTTTATTGCAACTTTACATAATTCAAAATGACAAATACCCCATCCTAAAACATCAATAGCCGCCATTATATTAACATCAATTCCATATTGGCACCTACCCCAACTGTACAATGGGAATAAGAATTCTTAGGGTGTGTGCTGAACAGTCATTCTCCTAAAAAACTTGGGCTGTTGGGGGCCAAGAGCCTAAGCTGTTGACATGATTTTGGGGAATGCTACATTTCTGTGAGAATAGATAAATTAGTAATTGCCCCTTAATTTATTTTGACTAAAAACAAAAATATGAAGTTCACATCAGTGCCCCACAACACATCTCGACCTTGTATGTTCTCAATACAATACAAGGTCGGGATGTGTTGTGCGGCATTGTGGGGCGCTGATGTGAACTCAAAAACATACAAGGTCAGGGATATGATGTGGGGCACTGATGTGAATTCAAAACACATGGGTGTGAATAGGTGAACTACCGTGAACATGCCCGGCCCCAAAACTCTCTCAACAGCATAGGTTGTTGGCCCCCAACAACCAAAGTATGCTTTGAAATCAAACATAACACAGAATTTGGCTGTCCCTATTGCCCCCTCCCCATCCCTGCCCCGTAATCAAGATACTTTGCCTCGTCTTCGTCCCATCCCTAGGTTCGGGGTGGGGTATCCACTCCCTATAGGGGACGGAGAATCCCCGAATATTCCCTACTCTAAGGCAACTACTTAAAAATTATCTATTTTGTGGACAATTTACACATAGAATATATAAATTTGGGGGTATTTTAGGAATTGAATTATAATACTTCAGGGATACTTCAAAATGGAATTATGGGATCCTAGGATTTTAAGAATTTAGGGAAAATTTAGGCCCTGTTTGCTTTTTAGATAGTTACTTACTCGGGTAAATGTAGTTACCTGGGTAAGTTTTTCCTATGAAACATTTACTCGGGTAAGTGCATTTACCCATGCTCTTTAATTTCTCATGCAAATAAGGTAGTGACCATTTTAGCCATAAAAATCAATTATTAAAAGGGATATTTTTATCCCATTCAAGTGTTGGCAATTTTCCCTTAGGTGGGAAAGTTATTTACCCACCTAGGAGATGGGTATCTCTCAAGGTTCAAAATATTGATACGTCGATAGGGGCGTATCGAGTATTTCGATACTTGTTTTTTTACTTTTTTTTTCAAAACTGGTTCACGGGAGCCGGTCTAGGACCCCTCCATCCTCTAAACCGGTCAAACCCCCGATACACCCACTGTAGGGGCGTATTGGAAGGGTTTCGGAATGATACATATTGGCCGATACGTAACGATACTTTGAACCTTGGTCAATGGGTAAGTGATACCTAGGAAAATAAACTTTCCATGGTCCCCACATAAATCTGAAAAAAGAACATAGGGTTCTTGGTCAATGGGAACCAAACTCCCATTGACCAACTTTCCCTCATCTCAATATTAAACATAGAGATATTTTACTAATTTACTTTCAAGTTCAGGGAATTATATACAAAACTCGTCCCAGCCCCATCCCTGGTTTGGGGAAAAAATATTCTCCTCGTTCCCACTCCATCCCCGTTTAGGGTCAAGGAAAACCCTTTCCCAATTCGGGGCTGGGTGGGGCCCTGGTTTTATCGAGGAAATTGCCATTCCTAATCCCAACAAAACATTATACATCAGGAATCTCCCTCATAGAGATCAGATTCAGTCTTCACAAGATTGTGTTCACCTTATTCACAACCTTTTACAACTGTGCATTGGGAATATCTTCATACTTGTATGCTTTTTTTTCATGGAGAGATATTCTCAATGCAAAGCTGCAAGGGATTGTGAAAACGGTGTGAGCATCGTCTTGTGAGGACCGAATCCGATTTCCCCATAAGTGAAATTCACAGGGCCACCCCACAGAACATGTGCCAAACGCACATCCCAACCATGTGTATTCCCCATGACAATTATAGATGTTCCCAATGCATGCTGAGATGTGCATGTGGGGCACACTATATGGGGTGCCATTTTGAACTCCCATGACAAATGAGATATGTCCTAATCAGTTTAGAGATACTACCAACAAATGCTCACAACACTACCCTAACTAGCCATGACAGTCACACATCAGGAATATCTCCCTATGAATGATAGAGGAGATGTTCACAATGTAGGGCTACAGTGGCCTATTGGGATAGTGTTGGGTGCCTTTTGTTGGTAGTAGATCCCTACCCAAATGTGAGGCTGCAATGGAATATTGGGAAAGTGTTGGGAGCATTGTATTGATAGCAGATCCCTACCCAATTGAATTGGCACATAGTCGGGTAAGATTTACCAATCCATGTCTCTTACCCACTAGAATTCTTCCTATACCTATCCATAGGTGGACATGTTCATAGGTCGGGTTTGGGCCAGACTTTGCCTCTTTATAAATAGAAAATCTCCATGCCCGAGCCCGAGTTCAACTTGACTATCAGACCTAAATCTTGAGCCTAAACCCATCTCTATATAAAACCCGAAGCCCGGGCCCGAGCCTGAAATCCAACTTTGACATGTATTTTATAATATATTATATATTATATGATATTTTATAAGTTTAATATATATAATACATTTTTACTATTAATTTTACTATTATATAATATATATAGGGTAAAAGATTTAAACCTCTCCTAATATTTCATTTAAATACTAAAACATCCCCTCATTTTTCAAAATAGACTTAGACCTCCCTTTTCAGATGATGTAAGGAAACAAAAACCTCCCATCCATCAAACTCTCTATCAAAATCTGTTAGAACGTAGAGTATTTTTTTTTTTAAATCTCAATCTTGCCCTCAATTACCTCTTTGCATGTTTGATTGTCTTATATGGAAAAAAAACCTCCCTTCACCAGGCAAAGACAATCTTGAATAGATTTTGGTCGCCAGTGTCCAAATCAGCACTACAACTTCATCAAGTGATATGAAACAAGACCAAACCCGTTACTGGTGGATCCATTTAATATTTTTTGTTTGATCGATTGAACTAAAATTGGAAGGATTTGTAGGATCTGGGTCAGACATTAGTCGGTGAGACGAAGATTAGTGGAGGTGCATTTCATCGATTTGAGAGGAAGCCATCAGTCATTGCAACGAGTAACGACAATACCATCCATTGCTTAAGTCTAGGGAATGTCGATTTTCAGAGCTAATTAAACCAATGGTTCTTGAATGCCATTCAACAGTTGGGTGGTTCTCATGGTTGTAAATCAATTAAACCAATTCAACAGTTGGCTCGGCCCGACTTAGCCTGCAAATTTTTAGGTATGGGCCTAAGTTTTTCTGTGCAAGCGCAGTCTGACTCAGGCCTGTATCAAGTTCGAGAAAAATTGGACCAAGCTTGGGCCTAATACTTCAATTCGACCCAATTCACAATAAAGTACAGAAAAAATTTCTTAAACTATTATTTAGCTAATTTACAAATTGTATTCTTATTATTTTACTATTGTCTTAAATCATCACTCATATTGTTTCTAACAATACTCATAATGTTAGCATCCGTTAACAGTAGGTGTACTAATAATAGGTCTTAAACTACCCCTACTCTCTTGTTTAAGATTCTCATTTCTCCTCCTCATCGGCTTTTTCCCGTGCTACTCTGAGTGTGCTAATTTACTTTGGTAATATGATTAGGTGCGAATTGCTCGAGGTCTTGTGCATTCGGTGCAATCCATTCTCTCTCTATCCCTAATACACGCACATGCACACAAATCATTTTTAAAAAGGTATCGAAGAGCCTCACTGTTTGTAGGAAAAAAGTATTAGAGGCGAGGCCCTAAATTCCTTGGTTCTAAATCTTGTATCAACTGCATTGCTTTTTGTATTGAATGTCATTTGATTCGATGTGCAATTTATGTAATTGAGCTATTTTGAAGGTGAAAAAAAAAGATATACGGTTCCATTATGTGTTCTTTTTGTTTGATTCTATTACGTGCATTGGCTCGATCGCCGGACACAAGTGTTGGTGCGAGTATTGATTCAGCAACGCAGAAGTTAGGAGCCACCTTTGTCAATGCTTCTGTGGAGGCTGATTTCGGCCAGGTAACTGTTCTAATTATGTGGTGATGTTAGTTTTTAGGTCTTTTTTATCAATTTTGTTTTCAACGTGCTTAGGTTGATGATTTGTTCCTTCTAAAGGTTCAAAAGTGGTGGCCGGTTCGGGTCAGGCATAGTTAGATCCAATCCCGGACCGATTATTAATGAGGAATGAGGATAAAATCATAGACCCAAAACTGTACATTACATGAATTTATTTATTTAAAAATCGAACTTTGAATATATAACCTTAATAAAATGATAAAAAACATCAAACGCGAACATGTTAAAAAAAACTATAACATATTAATCAATTTAATCCATCGAACTTGGCATATATAACATAAAATTTGTTAAAAGATACACGAGAACTATGAAAAAATTGTATATGCTTAATAGAACACAATCGGTTTCGGGTGAGAGTTGGTTCAAGAAAGTGAAAAACATGCAGTGACCCAATTCAGTAATATGGGTCATGGGAAGACCGGTGCTGCAGCAAGTGGGATCTCATTTTTGTTTGGTTTTTAGCATTCGAATGCCTTGCCGATGTTGAAACTTTGGTTGTTGTAGCCTTGTAGGGTATGGTTCTACGGTTGGATGTTGATTCTGCACTCGCACAAGTGAGATATATACTTCCTAGGCAATGACAATCGTGTCTTTTTGTCATTGCAGCAAGCACATTATTAGGAGTTGGCACGGTCAATTGTGGTCTTGTATGCCTACATTCTACCTGCACGCTAAAATGTTTTAAATGTTTACATTTCGAAATCGTTGTTATATATCATTGCTAACTTCATTTTGTTTTCTTAACTAATCCAGGACATCTTCAGGCATTGGAACTTGTACAACCGATTCAAGTATTCGAATTGGCACGATAATGAGCCTTAGCCTCACATATTGAACATCCTGGGAAAAGTAGGTAACTAATGTGCCTCACTTTCACCCTTAAGTGATATATTTTTTTTCCTAAAATGGATTTCTAGTGCCTATGTATACATTGGGAAGCAAGTAAATGAATTTTGCTAATTTTCTGTTGTCCTTGATTCCCTTTGTTTCGCATGCAGGAAAGTTTACCCAGGACGTGCAATGAAAAAATTACCCTTCTCTCTTGTTCCTATGTTGCAACTAGGATTGTACTCATCGTCTTGTATCTATATGTCAATCACGTGTGTAGATTACTTTTAACATTCAAAACCGTTGGCAGGTTTGGAATCTTATGGGGCATTGTGCATAGAACATCTAGGGGGAGGGACAATAAAGAGGTGACCGATGGCCCAATACTTGAGATGATTAGTTGGTGTTATTACTTAATGATGTTTTATTGGAACAACCCATTCTCTCTCTATCCCTCTTACACACATGCATACAGATCCCTCTCAAAAAGGTATCAAAGTGCTTCATTGTTTGTAAGGAAATTTTATTTTAGAGGCCCTAAATTTCCTCATTCTAAATCTTGTATCAAATGCATTGCTTTTCCTATATATATATATATATTCCATTATGTGTTCGTTTTATTTGACTCTATTAGGTACGTTTGCTTGAGCGCTGGACAAGTGGTGGTGCAAGTGTTGATTCAGCAAGGCAAAACTTAGTATCCACCTTTATCAACGCTTCTGTGAATGTTGACTTCGGCCAAGTAAGTGTCTAATTATGTGATGATGTTAGCTGTTTCTTTTTTCTTTTTTATAAATTCTATTTTCCACATGCTTAGTGGATTTCCTCTTTCTTTTCATTGTTTAGGATAAATTGGTGATTTGTACCTTCTAAAGCTTCAAGTGGTAAATCCACTACAAGTTAGGCTACTCAACACAAGGCTGCCAATGGGTTTGATATGGGTCAGGCATTGCTAGATCCAATCCCGAACCGATAATTAATGAGGACAAAACCGTAGACCCAAAACTGAAAACTATATGTATTAATTTCAACAATAACTTAAAATTTATTGAATATACAACCTTAATAAAATGATAAAAAAATATTTAAGTGCGAACAAGTTAAAAAACTAAACATATTAATTAATTTAATCCTTCGAACTTGACCTTTATAACATAAAATATGTTAAAAGATATAGAGACCTCGTTGTTCCATCGAACAAAGAAGGTGGGAAGGAAGTAGAATCGAGAACAGTGGGAAGAACCTCCTGAACGCTTCTGAAAACAAGAAAAGGGAACAGATGAGGCACTGCCACTAATGTAGCCGTCCGACATCGGTAAGAATTGAAACAGATGGAGAATAATTAAATTTGGACATTTAAAGACGAAGTTAGTTTCTTAGTCTAACCCAATCACCATTGCTGGTGTAAGAATATGATCGCTGCAAAATGCCAAGAGAAGACTCTCGGATTGAAGAAGAATGGATCGAGGAGAGAGAAGAGCGGGATTCTTATACCAGTCGCTACTGGTGATGTCCCAATCATGTGTGCCTATGTGGTCCCGATTTGTCCCAACGATAGAATATTATGATTCATATATATATATATATATCCCCTCATCGTTCAAACATGTGGCAATTTCATCTTTATGGAAAAAGCATCTCAGGAGTTGGTTGTTCATATTTTCAAAGAGAACCCCCTGTTCATATGCATAAGTTGTTTTTAACCACATTTAAATTTTTGAATTCAGGCATGTGGCACTCTAAGATAGTGTCATACATTCAATAATAGTTCTTTAGAAATACATGAGAAGTGGGAAGATCCTATTCTCGTTCATTCTAAAAAAATGCAGAAAATGTAGAAGTGGTTATTCACAACCACTTCAGTCTATAGTTTACAATTTCAATATTTAGATTTATTTGAATTTTAAATATAAATACAATTATTAGACAAATAGTGAAATTCAAATAAAATAACATTATTACAAAAAACAAAAAAGAGTAAAAACCAAAATGATACATATGTGTGGCTGCCCCATAATGGGGTCATATACCAGATAAAATATGGTAAGTCTTTTAAATCAAATAAAAATCTATCATAACAACAAATGAAAAACCTAACCTAATTTTTTAATAGAAATGATTTAAAAATTTGAAAATTGAAAATAGTTCATATTAGTGGCCCGGTACTGAGTATGGGAGCCGTGCCTAGTGACGAATTATAGTAATGTTTTATTCATTTACAGTTAAGAGTGTCATGGGTGGGTTTTGATTTTTCAAAACTCTTTTGATATCATGTTTTTCCTACATCATAGATTTTCCCTATTTAATAATTATAATATATAGTTGAAAACTTATATTATATTTATTAATTAAATTGAGTAATTTAATATATAGATTATCATAATATATGATTCAAAACTTATCATTATAATTTAAATTTTATAAACATTACCCTTTACATTACTTATTATATACATTCAAGTATTAAAATGAAAAAAGAGAATCAAATCTCTTAAGTGACTCAATGGTCAAGTAAGACCATGGCCATTGTAACCATGAGTGCTTGGGTTCAAATTTTTACATCTTCAAAATATTTGGGGATCTATTTCAATGCAACTTTGATTCCAAGACTGGTTCCATCAAAGCTAACTAAGGTCGGTTCTCAAAATCAGTTTGAATAGGGTAAACCCCTAAACTCTAGAATTGGCTTGGTGGGGTTAATTCCAACAATTTGGAAATGGACCTTATCCTATAATAAATTGGGTAAGATTGGTTCAAATCCAATTCAAGGTTAATCTATTCGGTTTCATAACCTACCCATTTATTCACCCCTAATCCTCCACTCAACTCACAACACTCCTATTTGTAGGTAACAGATCTCAGTGTAATTCTGTTAAAAGAAAATCCAAAAACTTAAAACTATGATGCCGGAAACATATGAAACAGAAAAAACTTACAACCAATTAACTGGCATCATAGGTAATCAATCAGTAGGTTTTCATCCAAATTCAGGGAAGGTTGTGATTGGTCAAAGCGTTTCAGGTACCATGGCATATTGGATGAGTCCAATTTTCTACCCACACAAATTCTGCCCACGTTATTTACATACCATCGCATCGCAGTTACACATAAAGAATATCATTCTGTTCTCAATTTACGGGATAATATATTGTGGGTAGACGTGGGCAGAATTCTCGTCGGCAGGAGATCCGGTCACATATTGGATTGGGAAAGTTAAATCATAATTTATCCAATTCAGATCGAATTCGGATTCGGACATAGGGATTCCGTTTCTAGCCAAGTAGCCAGCCCTACTACAGTACTATCGCAGCCTCTCTTTCTCTCTCGGCCCTTCGACTTTACCGCCTCCCACCTTATAAAACGCCTGCTACTTTCACTCTGAGAGTCTCATTCCCTCCTTTCCTCCTCTTTCCTCCCTCCCTCTTTCTCAAAGCGGCTCAAAACAGCTACGAGCCTACGACAACAACAATGGTGGAGCTGAAGCTATCAGAGACTCGAGACCTAACTCGAATCGAGCGGATAGGTGCACATTCTCACATCCGAGGACTCGGCCTTGACTCAGCCCTAGAGCCTCGGGACGTGTCGGAGGGCATGGTGGGCCAAACATCTGCCCGAAAGGCCGCCGGTGTCATCCTCCAGATGATTAAAGAGGGCAAAATTGCTGGCCGAGCTGTCCTCCTTGCCGGCCAGCCGGGCACTGGCAAGACAGCCATTGCTATGGGCATGGCCAAGTCTCTTGGCCAAGAAACTCCCTTTGCAATGTTGGCCGGTAGCGAGCTCTTCTCCCTCGAGATGTCCAAAACTGAAGCTCTCATGCAAGCTTTCCGCAAGGCAATCGGCGTCCGAATCAAGGAGGAGACCGAGGTGATCGAAGGGGAGGTCGTCGAAGTCCAGATTGACCGCCCTGCTGTTTCCGGTGCTGCCTCTAAGTCTGGGAAGTTGACCCTGAAGACCACCGAGATGGAGACTGTGTATGATTTGGGGGCAAAGATGATTGAAGCTCTGGGTAAGGAGAAAGTCCAGAGTGGAGATGTGATAGCAATTGACAAGGCATCTGGGAAGATTACGAAACTTGGAAGATCATTTGCGAGGTCGAGGGATTACGATGCCATGGGCCCACAGACTAAGTTCGTGCAGTGCCCTGATGGAGAGTTGCAGAAGAGAAAAGAGGTCGTTCACTGCGTCACCCTTCACGAGATTGATGTTATCAACAGCAGGTATGCCGTCTTTTACCTACTACGTTACTTTTTGAGGCAACTTAAACGAACAGAATGGTTGTTTAAGTCATTACCAGTTATCAGTGGCTTACCCTTTGAAATTAGTTAACCATGAATAACTGAATTACCGATCGGAATTCATTTTTTAGAGTTTATAACCAAGAAGGCCTGGAGACTCAGATTACCAAATAAAAAGAAAACGTATTTGTGCAGCTTTAGCTGTTAAAAAATAAACTACCTCCTGTTGCTATTGAAAATTTCCATTTTCAGATACATGGACTTGGGGGAAAAACACAAATGGCAAGCACCAGACATTACTTATGGTTATACACTTATACTGTGCCACATTTTTTTTTCTCAGAACAAGAGAAGAACAGGGTACTTAATAGCTTACTGGAGAGGTGATTGGATTGATGGACATGGTAGAATGGAATAACTGTGTTCTTTTAGAAGTAGTTACTTTGATTGGTTTTATGAAGGCTTTCATCATTCATCTACCATTGAAACAAAGATCATTTTGTAGTGCCTGTTCAAACGTTGTTTCAAAACATATTTATAAACAGCCCACTACAGTGTCACAGTTCTTCACCTTAAATAGCTTTCATTTTTCTGCTAACTAAATAACTTTCAGCTAATGACATAATATTGCAAGGTTCATCATTATGCACTTGTTTCTTTGATCAGCAAAAAATGATTAGTTTTATTAATGGGAGGTAGAAGTTACAACAGCTTGGGTATCCTTTCACCCGAAAATACAGATGTCCATATAACTAATTTACAATAGAGCCCAGAATAACTGCTGCCTCAATACCCCTTGCTTAGCCAAAGTGCCAGCCATCCCATTAGCTGTCCTGCAAATCCAATTAAAGGAAGCATTCAGGTCCCCTTTCAGACCATCTCCCTTAAGGCAAGTCTGTAAACCCAAGGTACATTTTGACTAGAAGTGATCCAAGAGATAACCACTTTTGAGTCTCCTTCAACTTCCAGGTTTAAATTGGATTGCTTAGAAAATTTTAAGCCATGTAACAGTGCCATCAGTTCAGCCTTTAAAGAGTCCCCTTCTCCTATGGGTCCTGAATACATAGCCAGCACTTTACTTGAGGAGTCTCTAAACACACCAATACCTGCCATCCCCGGGTTTCCCATAAACACACCAATACATAGCCAGCACTTTACTGGTGCCTTCCATTCTATCATCTCTCTTTCCTTTTGTTTTGAAGTGTGCTACCTTGTTCCCAAACCTTTATTATATCAGTCGCTGTAAAACATTGGAGGATGTCAAGGGTTTTTATCCAACGAGCCACTTTAATTTTTATTAATTCCACCAAGTCCTCTTTTGACCTGAGCTTCTCATTAAATATTCTTGCATTCCTCTCCTCCCAGATGGACCACACCACAGCAGCTCTATCTGCCTTCCACATTAATTCTTATATGCTTTTTTCCCCTTTTGGTTGCTGATAAAAAAACCCACGTTTTGAGTCTTGAAAACATATAGTGGGGAAAATATAAAAAAACAATTGTTAGAGAGTACATTTTAACAAACTAAAGGTAAAACTAGAAAAGGAATTTTGATCACCATTCTATGGGTATTAGGAGATGGCTGCATCACTGACAAATGGGAGTAACTGAATTGCACAAGATATCTTAAACAGGTGAAAGACATGTTTCTGCTTCTGAAATCATTAGTAGGTTCTTGTGCCATATGTCTAATTCCATTCACATTTTTTGCTTAAAATATAAAAATGTAAGTTAACAACATAGTTTGTTATTAGATTCGAACAAGAAGTATATGGGGGATATATGATGTTGCATATTGTGGTGGAAGGGGCTTTTTAGGTGGTACTTGGGTGGATGTGTGAGAACTCCAAATTGAGACATCATAAAGAGTAGCAGTATTATCAATGTTTATCAATGTAGTAAGGAGAGGTTATAGCTGGTTGTTTTGGTCCTTCTAATTGATGCAGTGACTAGTAAGTGCGCCTGTACTGACTAGTTGACCATAAAAATGTTAAGATATCGGTGCATTTTCATAAATAAGTTAATATAAATAATAAACTGCAAATATGCGATGGGAGGGTATATAGATCATGTGGTTTATAGCATTTGTTTGCAAACATGAAAAAAGGAAGGCTGGATATGCTAGGATAAGGAATTGATTCCTAATAGTTCCTCTAGGAGTTGATTCCTAGGGAGTATTGGTGCTAATTCATAGGTTGTTTTATCTTCTTTTTCCTTACTTTGTAGGCTCATTCATCACCAAGAAAACATCTTACTGAAGTGCACCCTGAAATATAACAATTTGCTAGCATATGGTCTTTGCTAGGGGTGTATTGTGGAGGGCTAAACCACAGGGAGGTTGCCATTCTTTTTCGCTGCGATAGTCTTTATGTTTATTGTCATAAAAACAGTACAGCCTTTGTCTTTATGCTGATAGACTTGTGTTGCACTTTTTTGTTCTACAACCATTGTGGTGGGTTCATTGAGGCTTGGATCCAACCTCCTTATTACATGAGAATGTTGACCTCTTTATTTGTATATATTTATAGACCTTATTACATCTACTTCCTAAGTAGAAACACCACTTGGTTCTGTATAAATGAGTCTAAGGGCTAGTAAATACATCATTAAATTTTAACAAATGAAATTACCAAAAACTTTTGCATATGAGAATTGTTAGAATACACAAATCAGGGGTATTTTGGTCATTTGGGTTTATCTATTTGAGAGTGAAAGGTCTATTTTATTTAAGTTTA
>NW_010729076.1:9888119-10023053 GCF_000365185.1 Nelumbo nucifera | reverse complement strand
TGGAGTGATGTCGTCTTCACATCCTGTTTTCTCATCAATCGGATGCCCATGTCCATCCTTGGAAGTCAATCCCCTTTCTCGGTGTTGTTTCCCACCTTGTCTTCGTTTCCTCTCACCCCAAGAGTCTTTGGATGTGTTTGTTTTGTTCAAAACTTGGGGCCTGGTTTAGACAAGTTRGATGCACGRGCTACTAAGTGTATCTTCCTTGGCTACTCAAGGACTCAGAAAAGGTATAAGTGCTATAACCCTAACTTCCATAAGTCATTTGTGTACTCCAATGTCACCTTCTTTGAATCAATTCCTTTTTTCTCAGATACTGTGGTTTCTTCTCCTTCCTCCGTAGTTCCTCTTCCCGTCCCTGTTGTGGATCCCCTTATCGTGGTTCCCACTCCAGTTGCAGATTCGCCTCCCATGCCAGTTACTACTAAGAGGCCACCAATCAAACAAGTGTATACTCACAGAAGAGCACTAGCCCCTCCTCCAATTCAGCCCTCGTCGACAAATCTTGTCATTGCTTCTTCTCTCTTAGACCTTGATCTTCCTATTGCCCTGTGGAAAGGTAAACGCACTTGTACTTCTCATCCTATTTCATACTATGTTTCAGCTGCTCACCTTTCTGCTTCTCATTGCAACT
Source organism: Nelumbo nucifera (assembly GCF_000365185.1). Next base: position 10,022,419 of record NW_010729076.1, on the reverse strand, counting down.
TTATATCCTTGCTATAATCTGTTTCCATTCCCAAGAGTGTACAAGAAGCCCTTACCTCCCAGGGTGGCGGCAAGCCATGGAAGAGGAACTCTCTGCTCTACAACACAATCACACGTGGGAACTCACTGCTCTTCCTCCTGGTAAGCATGCTGTTGGGTGTAAGTGGGTCTACACAGTGAAGTATCTTCTAGATGGAAGTGTGGAGCGATTGAAGGCCAGGTTAGTGGCCAAGGGCTATTCTCAGTTGTATGGTGTGGACTATATGGAGACATTTTCTCCTGTGGCTAAAATTGGTTCAGTTTGGGTGTTGATTTCATTAGCTACTATGTATGATTGCCCTCTTGTGCAACTTGACATAAAAAATGCTTTCCTACATGGTGATCTCATTGAGGAAGTGTATATGGAGCAATTACCAGGGTTTGTTGCTTAGGGGGTGTAGACTCAAAAAGGCAATTTATGGACTGAAACAATCTCCACGCACATGGTTTGGCAGGTTCAGTGAAGTAGTGAAAGACTTTGGGATGAAACAGTGTCAGGTAGACCATTCTGTATTCAGCCATGACTCAAAATATGGGAAAATTTTGCTAGTGGTGTATGTGGATAATATTGTCATAACTGGGAGTGATAGTATCGGGATTGACAGGTTGAAGAAATTCCTACAAGGCCACTTCAATATGAAAGATTTGGGTAAGCTGAAGTACTTCTTGGGAATAGAAGTTGCAAAGTCAAGGCATGGAATTAACTTATGTCAAAGAAAATATGTTCTTGACCTACTTGAAGAAACGAGACTGTTAAGTGCTAAACCAGCAAGACTCCTATGGAACTTAATGTCAAGTTGAGTGTTGATGCAGGTGAAGAGTTTGATGATCCTGGAAGGTACAGGAGGTTGGTGGGAAAGTTGAATTATCTTGACTATTACCCGACCAAATATATCATTTGCTATGAGTATGGTGAGTCAGTTTATGCAACATCCTCGGATTCCTCATTGGGAAGTAGTTCTAAGGATTGTTAGGTACCTGAAGGGTGCTCCAGGTCGTGGTTTGYTATACCAAAGTGGAGGRACTCTTGAAATAGTAGGGTATACAGATGCTGATTGGGCTGGTTCTATATCAGACAGGAGATCAACTACAGGGTATTGTACCTTCCTTGGTGGCAATCTTGTAACTTGGAAGAGCAAGAAACAAACAGTGGTGGCAAGGAGTAGTGCAGAAGCTGAGTACAGAGCTATGGCTCATACCACATGTGAACTAGTATGGTTGAAGAACTTGCTACAAGAGATGGGGTTCTCGGTTGACAAACCCATGAGACTATACTGTGATAACCAAGCTGCTATTCACATCTCTTCCAACCCAGTCTTCCATGAGAGAATCAAGCATATTGAGGTTGATTCTCACTTTGTGAGAGAGAAAGTGATAAGTGGAGTGATAACCACATCTCATGTGAGCTCAAGAAATCAGTGGGCAAATCTCTTTACAAAGGGATTGTCTTGGGGCAGAGTAGATTATATTTGTGACAAGTTGGGACTATATGACATATACTCTCCAGCTTGAGGGGGAGTGTTAGAATACACAAATCAGGGGTATTTTGGTCATTTGGGTTTATCTATTTGAGAGTGAAAGGTCTATTTTATTTAAGTTTAAGTTATGTGTCCCATCACTTATTAGGGACAATATTGTCTTTCTTGTAACTATGTTATTGGAGATAAATGCAAGTGGGTCGGCTAGAGGTGGACTGATTTTTTTTCCTAATCTGGCCAAACCCTTATTCTCCTCCTTCTTCTCTTCTTCTTCTCTACTTTAACCTAGAATCGAATAGGGATTTTACAAGAATAACCATTTGATTATAATAATTAAGTTTTATGGTGCACAACACTATTAATACTATATATAATTTAATGTATTTAGACATTCATTATTTTGTTTTTTGGTATGCTTAAAATTAGCAGATATTATCTAACGGATGCCAACAATTTAGACCTTAATGTAGCTGCAAGGATCTTCGCTAGGAGTATCAATTGCCCAATGATGCTTTAGTTCAATCATCTATGGTTTCCTCAGTTCAACCAAACAGTAAGGATTATTTGTGGTAGACGTGAATCCTATTCTACTATTTTACTTATACAGAGTCACCTCATCTGTCAAATTGCTCAAATATTTTTTGTATTGCTTCAAACCTTGTGCCTTTTGGTTATCCAGTTGACCTTTTAGTGTCCTCACTTGCACAGTTTTTTTTTTTTTTTTTTTCAGTAGCACAGTCATTGGTGTTCTATGTGCATAAAAAACAATCTCAGATGCCTTTTTTGTTATCATCATTGGCCATTAATACTAGCCTCTGGATTTTTTTTGGTAATATATAAAAAGGAAAATTTTATCGAAAGAGAATAAAACACACACACACACACACAAAAGGTGGCAAGATATCACTCACAAAGGAAGGAGATAAAACTCAAAACTCGAAAACCAGAAGGTCCAAAACCCTCCAAACCCCTAAAAATACAAAAATTTTTCCTGAGCTTAACCCTTAAAACAGTAGAAAACCTTCCTTGTCAAACCTGAAACCCACAAGGGACCCAAAGCTCTCTCCCTACAATGTTCCAAAAACCATACCCTGCTTTAATGAAAACCATCTACTACTCAGAGCTCTGCATTAGAAGTTTGCACACTGAAAGGGTTCTTTTTCAATTCGGGAAACATTTTTTCTCAGACTTCCTCCAATAAAAGTTGACCCTAACAATTTGCTTACTTGAACTCTAGTTTCCACAACTTTTTCCAAATCCACTTTTTTATTTTTATTTTCCTCACTTGGTCAACCACCACCTCCTCATCTTTCCCTTCTGGCCTGCATTCTCTTCCTCTATTTAATCTAACGCCCCTAGCAGTAGCTCCTCTCTGAACAAAACATCTTCTTCATGAGCATCAGAAGTTGAACCCTTCTTCAAACAACCTAGTTTGACTCCTTAGTCCTTTGTACCCATATATAGTTTTGTTGTCTGTACTCTTCTCACTTATCCATTGTATATCCTGATTTGAACTACTCTTATTGTATGGATGTTTTGTTTGTTGATGAGTGACGACCCATTATTGATTGCTGGAACTAGAGGTGGGTCAAATGCAAAATTGCAACTATGTAGAGATGCCCTTCAATAAAAAAATTTAAGAATTGCCTTATTATTTTACTAGTTATTGTCTTTCCATATCTAGAGCACTGGTCGAACTGCAATTTTTTCCATTTAATCATTAATTGCTTGCAACTTCTAGATTTTTTTTTTCATATAGATTTGATGTGTTCTCCATCTACAAAGGAACAATACCCATCAGCATAAATGGCAAGCAGAAGTTTTTGTTAGACAGAATGTACTAATTTTTAACATCTTTTATTTTTGTGGCATTTTAAAGGTTCGTCTTTCTAGTTTTCAGAATCCTTTTGGGTAAGCATAATAGATGGAGAGTTCCCAAATATAAATCAGGTTCAATAAGAAGTAGAGAGGATTTTCTTGGTAGAAGGTTATAAGTTGTATTTAGTGATGTTGCATTTGTGGGGGAAACATGGACTGCTAGATCATCTAGCAGGTGTTCCAAGAACCATATATTCAAGTTGTTGAAGAGTTTGCCAGAAAGGTATTCATGGAATTAGAAGAGGAGATAGTTGAAATTTCTAAAATCTCAAATTCAGTTTCTAACAATTAATCAGGTAACGACTCTCTAAGAAGTTGGGGGGAGAGGGGTGGACCAGTGGAGGCTTAAAATGGTGATGGCTTGAGGATGTAAGGTTGTTGAATTGAATATGATTTGAAGAAATGGGAGGGAGGCGTGGATTTTGGAGGGTTTTTGTTGTATGTTGGTGAGGTGAGTTTCCATCCTTGTTGTGGTTAAGTTAGTCAGGAGAGGGTGTGATGGGCTTTTGTTGTTACAAGTTGTTGAGAAGGTCTGTTGAAGGTGATGCAATCGGGGGTGATTCTCTTTCACTTTGGCTTAGTGATTCCTTATCATCTGAGTTTATATTGTCCTTTTTTTTTTTCCTTTAATTGATATTTTGCTTACTATAAAGAAAGTGTTCTAAGTTAAAGGTGACATCCATACCAATAGAAGAGGTGGAATCCATGTAAATATAACTTTAGGTGGAAACTTTCTGCATATTTAAACTCCAATGCTAAATCTAACTTTGCATGTAGACAACTTGGTTGGGGCATGCAAGTTGGTCTTGAGTTTTCTCTGCCTTTGGTGTACCTTATATTAACTTTTCTCGTCTCTTATTCTATTTGATCTCAACTTTCAGAACACAGGGATTTTTGGCACTCTTCACGGGTGATACTGGTGAAATCCGTGCAGAAGTAAGGGAGCAGATTGACACAAAGGTGGCAGAGTGGAGGGAGGAGGGAAAGGCAGAGATAGTTCCAGGTGTCCTGTTCATTGATGAAGTGCACATGCTTGACATAGAGTGCTTCTCTTTTCTTAACCGTGCGTTAGAGAATGAGATGGCACCAATCCTAGTTGTTGCCACCAACAGAGGGATCACAACCATCCGTGGCACAAATTACAAATCCCCACATGGTATCCCGATTGACCTCCTAGATCGTTTGCTCATCATCTCAACACAACCATACACAGAAGATGAGATCCGTAAAATCCTCGACATCAGAAGCCAGGAGGAAGATGTTGAGATGTCTGAAGATGCAAAGGTATTATTGACAAAGATTGGGGTGGAAGCTTCCCTGAGGTATGCAATCCACCTTATCACAGCCGCAGCATTGGCTTGCCAGAAGCGGAAGGGGAAGATTGTTGAGATGGAGGATATCAGTAGAGTGTACCAGCTCTTCCTGGATGTCAAGAGATCGACGCAATACCTGATGGAGTATCAGAACCAGTATATGTTCAATGAAGTGCCACTTAGAGAGGGAGATGAAGATGAAACTACTGCAATGCATTATTGAGTTTTGGTGTTTTTTGAAGATTGAACGAGGGGAGAAACTGTCATGCCTCGTGAATATTTGAGAAAGGATCCTCTTACATGCACAAGGTAATTGCTTAAATTTTCTTTTCTTTTAAAATAGAGAGACAATGATGTTTAGAAGTTGTTTGTACTTTGTATTGTAAACATGCATAGTCCACTGGTGTGAGTGCGGAAAATTCCAGACTATTCTGGCTGTATTTTCCAGCAGCAAAAATTGTATGCAGCAGGTAGATGTTCTCACTCTTGACTCTCTGGAGCTGGTGACTTGAACGCACTGGTAGTGGTAGATTTGTGTAATGTAGGTGGCCTTTGGAGGAGATCACGTAGAAAAGGAATGATTTAGTTAAGTTCGCATTCAAGTATACAATCAACATCTGAGCCTGAGGAAGCGAGTTGGGTGGGTCTTAGGGACCCGTAGCACTTCAACCTGGTCCTCGCAAAGCTGTGGCTTGGAGGCTTTGTTCTGATCTATATTCGTTATGGGCCGTCCAGCTTTTTGTCTCATAACATTGTAATTTTTGTAAACGGGGCCTGGGGTTGGAGGAATGTTCTTATAGGTAGAGTAGAGCTACTCCTACTCCCATGAGCACGCTAAAATCTGACTGCCACAAATATGGAGGGATTCAAAATTTTGGGTCGCGGCCTCGTTTGCCATGTGTCGGATCTCATGGAGCCCAATAGCTGACGCTGGAACTGAGTAGTGATTACTGAGTACACTTTCCTTGCAACGTATGTCGAGAGGAGATTCTCAAACTCAACTAGGTAAACTTCCCTCGAAACGACAGTCCCTGTTGGACCCCTGATCCATGTTAACCTATCTAGGGACCTCTTTCAACAGCTTAATATTAGCTTTTAAGTTGAACGTTTCTCTGATGGATCTATCAGAGCCTATTTAACCAAGTGGTCTAGTGATCATTTTCGTCACTCCCATTATAATTAATTAAATTTCAGCGAAAGGTATAAGCGGACCTGTGTTTGTCCATCTTCAAGCCCAACGAATTGTTGCATGAGAGGACATATTAGAGAATACAAGTTTATTTAGAGATCTGGCTACTTTAAACTTCTTTGACAATCCCAAACACAGCTAAATGGCTATAATCAACATTGTGAAAAGATTCACTGGAGATCGTTGTGGAGTATTCCACTATTCCCTCCCTGCTAAAGCAAAGAGATTTTATTATGGAAAATAATTCATAAAGCCATGGCGGTAAACTAGAATCTAGTTAAGCGGTGGGTTGTAAATCACTCGACCTGCTCAATCTACCGAAAGCAGAAGTCTAGCTATCAGGTTTATCAATATGATAGTTCTTTAGCCTGGTTGAGTGGCCAAAATTATAGGTGTAACGTGGGCCATGCTGGGCCACTTTTGTGGGCTTCCCGCACTGTAGCTGGCCGTGTCATGTTGGCATGCGGGCCTGGCTAGGTCATGCCTGTCTGGCCTGGAACCCCTCAAAAGGGAAGCCTGGCATGGCCCGTGGCACGAGCCCAGGCAAGCTTGTGTTGGGACGGGTTGTGGATGACATGATATTTTAGAAAATTTGAAAAAAAAAAGTTAAAATGAATTAAGAAGATAAACAAGAAATTGAAGAAAATATCTTTAATATGAATTTTTGATGTATACAAAACCAGTCAGGCATGGGGGTTTGGCCTGGGCCGCCCAAGTTATGCTGTGCTGGCCCACGGGCAGCCCAACCCACTTTATAGCTATAGGCTATAGCCTTTTTTTTTTTTTTTTTTTTTTTTTTCTTTTGCTTCATGGGGCTACCCATCTCCCTCCCTTAAACAGTTTTGCGTTGCAGAAAGTCTCCCCCTTCAATACAGAAGAAGCCAGCAGAGTTCATTTTTGAAAGATATTCTCATGCAGCTGCATGCCACGCAGTGCAAGGTTGCACCATGGAGGGTCTTTGGCTTGATGATCCGCCAGCTGGGATGTGCCCTTTTCTTGATATTTTCCCTACCTCCTATTTAGGTGGTTTTGTTTCAGTTTGTTGTTTGTATTGGACCTTTTTGGTTTTGGCTTCTTCTGTCTGATCTCACTGTTTTCTTTTCTTGTTTCTCATGCTTTTATGAATTACTTTTTTCACATCTCCCTCCCCCGAAAAATAAAATGAGGGTTAGTTTATATACAGCTTTCCTAGCTACCACAACAGCAGCCTGGTTACCAGCTCTACGAACAAAGTACAAAACCAAACTGAATAAATGAAAAATCTTAGCATCTTACAGCTCCTTTTGCTGCGTTTGAGAGGCTTACCGAAGAGGTTATGTTCTGACCTTTTGCTATATGCGGTAAGCGGTAAGGAAGGTCCTTTTCTGAACTACTTTTAATCAAAAGATTCCAAAACTTAAATGGTTTGCTATACTAGGGGAAAGAGTTCATTAATGGGTTGGGTTGGTACAGGGACCTGTGTCTGTGTGTTAGCTGTCATTCATCTACGCTGTTCAAAGAGCTTAATTTTGTATTTTTGTAGCCCAAGAACTTAGAATCAGGACCTTAACCGTCTAGATAAGCGAGAAGTTTATCATGTTTGTAGTGCATTTTTCTTATATTATTATTACTGGAAGGTCTCAAACGAGGGATTCCATCACATTACAAAGCATTTTTTTTTTTTTTTGCGAGATGTGCGAAGCCGAATCTCAGTGGAAATTCGCACACACATGTGTGCATGTGCTTGTGTCCTGTCTCAAGATGCACATGCACTGGCACTCTGGCAGGTTAAATACAAGTAAAAGCCTGGACATGGAAGGAGAATGAAAGAAAGATAAGAACCAACAAAACTATTTCTGGATCTCTGGAGGAAGGAATTGAGATGACTAGTCAATATTCAAGAACGCATTGAAGCAAGGGAAAGATATCAGATAAACTAGACCAAAAAAACATTAATTCATAAAGTAAATGAACCTCTCCCTCTATCTCTCTCTCTCCTTGTTATAGGGGATGATTCAGGATTCAGTTTTCTGGAGGATTCTATACTTTTTCAGATTCTTAACCAACATGATGGAGTGCAATGAGATAAGATTTTATATTTATTGTTATATAAACACTTGAACATATTCGTTTAGTATGTTTCTACTCTTCTCGTGTGTGTGAGAGAGAGAGAAATTGAATATCCTGTACGAACTGGCTGGATACAGAACTAATAAAAAAATGAAAAAAAATCTAATAGTTGTGGATGACACCAAACCCAGTGACAGCTTCAAAGCAGAGAGTCATAGGGGGACGAAATTAAATTGATTAGTTTTATACTTTTATTATTGAGTTATAACTTAAAAAGATCTCAGCAGGCTTAAACCTTAAAGGCTCGTGCTCATGGAGGCAGAGCTGAGAGAGATTCCAACATTATCTTTGGCATTTCTTCCACATCCCTAAACCGTGATCTGACTGCCAAACTACACTCCAAACTCTTCTTGTCTATTCTTCTTATATGAATGAATAAAAAAAAAGCCTAAAGTTTTGCCTTTTGTTAAAATAAATTAAAATATTGGAATCAAGTGTTTTCCAAGATAGTATGGCTTTAATTCCATATATGGATGGCGCCTCAATTAAAGAAAAGTTATATGAGGAAAACCCACCAAAACAGATTTAATAATTGCAAACTAGTATTTGGATCAGATGATTCAGATCTGTAACAGCAGTGAGTCCCCATCATGGTGGTCCTTTCACCTTTGGATGGAAAATGAGAGTTATGGGTTGCATTGTCATAAGAAGAATTTTGTCCCAGTGCTTTTGTAGGCAGTGGGCATGGATTACAAAAAATTACCCTCTGAGAAAGGCCTGATTATCCAGGTGTGGGTGTGGCTTCAAATTGTCTTCCAGTTAATTGGTTTTTCAGCATGGTCTCTGTTGACGATAGCCAATGTCTCTGCAAAAAAACATCCTTAGCCCATCAATGGAAAAATGACTATGAGCCTGTAAGGCACCCTTGACCCTGTTCTTCAGTAGGACCACACCACTAATTCAAGTGGTATAATTATGCATGGTTTCGAACGTCACCCAAGCTTCACAATTCATACAAAAATCTTGCAGAAATTCCAAAATTTTGGGATTTTCTGCCATTTATTTCACTTAAAAATTTGGATAATAGTATTAAATAAAATGATGAGAAAAAACTGAACTAAAATTTGAAAATTTTTATCGTGGACCAAGGTTCCAAATTGACTGAAATTTCTGAAACATCGAACTTTGTATTAAAGAATGACCCTTTTTTTCTTCTAATAAGAAGTCTGAAAGATTGAATTAAGGACATATTTTGATGAATGTAATTGGAGTGTGGCAGTTGATTTAAATATACAGACAGGAGTAGCAAGAAATAAAGCAAAATAAAATGCACAGGCACAGCGCATGGGACACCATTTTAATCAGGGGCTGTACATGCATGCAGGAATATAGAAAAGATCCACAGGTCTCATTATAAGTAACCACCATTCATGAGTCATGACATGAAATTAAATTAAAGAAATAAAAAAACAGAAGGAATTTATTTATCTTCTCTTGCTCTCTCTCTCTCTCTCTCAGGTTCGGGTTGTTTCCTACTGCATTCATAGGCAAGCAAGGAAAACATAAGTAAAAAAAGAAACAAGATCCCTTTGAGATCTAGTTCGTTCTCCCTTTAGAACACTCCCGTCTCTTTCTGAGCAATAGCAGAACAAGGTCGAAGATATCACTCTATCTCATTACCATTATCTTCTCTGCAAATAACCTGTTCCAGAGAGAGAGAGAGAGAGAGAGAGGAACATATTAAGAAATTAAAATTGCATCAATGAACTTTATTGCATTACTGGGAAAAAAAATCAAATCTAAGCAAAAGATCCAATAGCTTACCATTTTTTCTGAAGTAGTTTTCCGAGGATGAGACTTGAGAGGACTGTAAGAAACCAAATTGCTTCTGGAATTCAGGCGTACCCTATTACATCTCAGGGGAAAAGATGCAAGTATGAATAACAAGAAGAGAGAAGAACCCAGACAGGGAGGAAGCTGATATTAAAATGAGAGAAGAAATAAGAAATGCAGACCAAGAGGAAGCTACGTACCTCAAAACGAGTGGCAGAGAAAGCTTGTGAGAAATCACAGAGATTGTCCATTGAAGCTTGGTTATCGGAGAGAGTAAAATTGTTCTGCGGAGACGTGTTAAGAGTCCATTAAGAAAAAAATAATTCCCAACAACAAACAGATAAAATAATAGAAAGGGGGGAATAAAATATAACGAATGAGGAAGATGCGTAGACAGAGCAAAAGCAATCTATGTCTCTATGCCTCTAACCATTATTTCCTTTTCTTTTCCTTCTAATTAATACTCTTGATCTACACTTGCCTTGGAGAAGTCGAAGAGAGGAGAGCTAGCAGTGTCATCAAGAAATGAGGGGTGTTGTTGCTGCTGCTGCTGCTGGTGCTGCTGCTGTTCACGTTGGTCTATTTTTCTTCTTTTTACGCTCGTCTTGACTAATGCGGCATCCGAAGAAGCAGAACAAAAACACCCATTTTCATCACAGTAGACTTCATCTTCCTGGAAATGTGGAGGCCCAGAAGATGCATCAGAAACCATAGATAAATCCTCTTCTTCATCCTCCTCTTTTGCTTCTTTTTCCATAAAATCTTGACCAAAGAAAGCAATTTCATCACCAAACTCGCAACCTCTTTTACAGGGATCAGCAGAAAGAGAGTGGTCTAAATACATAGTCCAACCAGATTCACACCCACTACTGCACTCTGAAGCCAAACCATTCATGTTTAGCCTTTCCTTCAGAGAACACCCAAATGGGTTTCCTTCTATTAGCTCGTGTATCCACGAGAAAGCCGAATTAGATGAGATTGAAGAGAAATGGAACCGGATTTTCAGTTCACACTATTTCTGTGTGTCTTGTTCTCCTTCCTCTCTCTGACTCTGACTCTCTGAGTAGAAGACGAATAGAGAGAAAAATACCGATCGAATCGCACCCAAATCTTAGACTATTTTTGTCCTGACCCTCTTCTTCGTTCGCCTACATTTTCTCTCCGTTTTTTTTTTTTTTTTTATCTACCTACGGATGCATAAATTTTGCCAGTTGGGTAACTTGGGGTTGGTTTTATTGTGAGAGAGAGAGAGAGAAAGAGATGGGGAGGGGAGGGGAGGGGAGGGGAGGGGAGGATGGAGCCACAACGGCGTCACATGCAATACAGCTAGGCACTGTTGTACGCTCTACGCAGAAGCAGGCACAACTCCATTATTTCAAATCCCGTGAACAGGAAAGCTGGGGATTACATGGGTCTCACTCTCTTCTCTTGTCCCTTGTTACGGTGCCACGGACTTGATTTGAGTTTCATTTTTCTTCTTTCTTTTTCATTACTGCATTTTCCACATTGCTTCAACATCATCGTTGAAACTTAAAACAGAATCGTTTTAATATTTGGATTAAACAAAAACTTGGCTTCCTTTAAGATGGTTGTGGGGTCATGTTATTTTACACAAAAATAGAAAGGGTTCCTTCTTAATTTCTATGCCATAATGCTGACTGTGGTCTGTAGAGCTGCCTGCCTTTGTTCTAACACTTGCATACAACAATGATTTTCAAAACAGTGTTGTTAAATAACTGAAACTGTTCTAGGGTTGAAGTCAATAAAAAAAAAAAAAAAACTGTTCCAAGGCTAGTTAGCATTATTTATCTTTTTATGGTTGGAAAAATGTATTGGGTTATGCTTGAAGCCTTGAATCAGGGCGAGAATGGGTTTCGCGGCAGAATTGAAGGGATCAATTTTTGAGACCCTGGGCCCATTTTTGCAGCAGAGAGGAAGAATTCCGGATTCTGCAAAAATGCATACATTTGGCCTTTGATTTTTACATTTTATTGAAATTAAAAAATAATTCAAGGTAAAAGATTTTTTTTTTTTTTTTTGAATTCCACGCCTACTGGTCACAACATTAGGTTCTGGAGCTATGGTTTAAGGGTTATTACTGTTGTATGGTAAAATAGCTATATGTAAATTCAGACAATCATTTTAAAGGGAGGTCAAAATTTTATTGAATTGGTAAACTTCAATCATTGAAAATCTTAAAACCCTTTATGCTGGAAATTAAATGTTTGAGGGAAAATTTCCAAAATGATGGTGCCAACAGAACTCTTTAAAAGAAACAAAAAGTCTCTTTATATCCTTTCTTTGTTTAAATCACGATTGGAAATTAATTTGAAACTCTATATTGTGGGTATAGATGGATAAATGATTAATCAAATCAACATGAAAAACAAATTAAAGGAAAAAAGTGCACTTTGGCTTTGTAGAGTACAGAAACTAAGGGAAAATAGAGATAAAAAAAAAGAAAGAAAGAAAGAAAGAAAACAGCATGGAACTCTGGTCAACCATAAGGAGAAGGGTCATTAGATGTCTAAAACCACTTTAGAAGTAGTTATGCAGATGTAGAATACAAAGACCTAGTGGGACAAGATTTAAGAGGAAAAATTTTGGCCCACATTCTCTAAGGTTATGTTTGGTTTGGAGGAAAAGGCAGGGAAAGGAAGGGAAAGATAGGAAAACCTATACAAGTTGTGTAAGGATTACTCTACCTTTTTCTTCAAACCAAACAGCTTAATTGTAAACCAAAATTTAGATGTTCTTAAACCAGTAATCTCTCCTATTATTTACTAAAGAGCAAGTACTGTTGTTTTCCTTTAAATAGTAGCCAATTATATATTTTGATTTGGTTCTTCTTAGAAGGAAAGGTTTCCTATCTGGATCAGTTAGACTTATTCACTAGGTGGGCTACCCAATTTCTATCATATTGTAGACAGATGATATAGCCAATTTGAAACCTACTGTGTCTGTCAAATAGGATCTTGATCTGGCCTTAGTTCATCATTCAATTAATCTCTGTTGCCTCCACAATAACCCACCATTTATTGGAGCATTCCCTTAACGATATTAAATGTTCAGAGTTTCAATCTTTAACTTATTTTAATTGGAAAATATCCAGATCCTGACTGTATGAACTGCACAACACTGAAGAATTCGAACCTAGGTTTGTACCAACCGGGCTAGGCTCTAGCCCAGCTGGTACCAAGGCAACATGGGGCCATGGTTTTGATTGGTGTGAGGCAGAACACTGTCCAGCATCGCTGGAGTGAAGATGAATTGTATTCGAGTAATTTCACATTTGAAGTCATTTCCTTACCCAAGGAAATGAATTAATTAGGTAGGGAGGACAACTGCAACGACATTTCGGTCAATAAAAGCTTATGTGGGTTTATCTGCTTCTTGTGCATTGACCAATTGCCTTGAGTAGAAGTAGTTGATTTTTGGCAGGCATTAAAAGCCATTGCCCAATGCTGGTCCTAGCTGCCCAGGGGCCAGGGCCTGAGTGGTGAGGGCGGAAGGGTGGGATAGATAGGACTTAGCCTTTTATCATTTTCATTTTTTCTGCACAGTGGTTTCCTTCAGAGTTCAGATTCGAACCTGCATTTTTGACAAGTGACTGCTTTCAGAATTCAGAGCTAGCCTACAGTTTCATGCTTGTGAGCCTGAGATTTTACCCATCATATCATACATATACACCAAGCAATGGCCCTAGACGTATTTTATATAAACATCACATAAGGCTGTGTTTGTTTTCAGTGTAAATGAGAATTGGGCCCGATTCCATTTTGCTCACATTCATTTTCAATGTAAGTTTTACATGTAAACTCCACTCACGGCAATTGATTTTTTCACTTTACAACGATTCACTATTTAAACCGATCAATGTTCTTTTACACCAATAATAAAAACTTCACACCAAAAACAACGCAGCCAAATGGAAAAATCATTCAGGATTTTTCCTCGAGAAGACCTCTCTTCTTCTAGCTATCAAAATAACTACAATTTGAGCTGAAACGACCCATTGGAATTAGCCATTAGTTTGGGTGCATGGTATGAGCTTGTGGGTTGAAACAAGCACATGGAGAATGGGTGGAGAGAGAGAGAAGGAGTGGGGCCTCATAAATCATAATCCCTTAAAATGCTGCCAAGAGAATTGATTAATTACTTCTACTTCTACATGCTTAGAGTAAGGAAAGTCGGTCATTTTTGTGGGATGTGGAGGAGAGGACCTTTGTACCAAAGTAGGCAATATGCCGAGAAACATGCAGACCCACTTTGGGGTGTCATCTCAACTACCACGATCCCAAAATCTGTTCACAAATATTCAAACCGGAAACCCCTTCCCCCTAACTTGCATTACCTCCTTCTACTCCTTCCAAAACTCTTTATTTTAAAGTTAAATCAAGCTCACTCACACAAGTTTGACTACACCACTTAATTGTTAAGAGGCATTTGATAACTGCTAAAATAGGTACCGAGATTAATTAAATAATTTCAAACCTAAGAATGGATCCGATTCAAAAGTAGAACATTCATCCTAATGACCGTATTTCATCATTTGGTTCGCGGTTATAGAATTGGAATCTAAAGACCCCTAAAATCAGAATCAATGACCATTCCTTGAAAGAATAGAAATTAAAACTCTGTCTCACCCAATCAAATGATCACAATTGAAATAAATCATTCTAATTCTGATTTCAAATCTCTATTCATACAAACCAAACAGACCCTTCGATATCCCCTTTCAAAGTCCACATTTATTTACGCTTAGGCAAGCTCCCATTTCTTTCTTTTTCGTTTTCGCAATACGCATACACAAATTGCACATGTTTGGCTGTGTCGTACAAGCCTCAATTTATTCAAGCTATGGGCCCAATAAGAAGAGGAAGATTGGATTGGGTTTAGGGCTTAGCCCTAAGCCATCTAATCGACTGAATACGTTTGAATGGACAGCAATGCAAAGGTACAAGAGAATACATAAAACCAAACCAAAAAAAAAAAAGTGCCATTAATTGGACGGTTGGCGTGATCTAATAAAGCATTCTATGATTTCTATTGACGAAAGATTTCAGATCAAATATGATTTTAACGATTTCCTAACGTAGGAATGAGATACTTCACAACTTCGGCAATAGGGCCCTAGTGAAAAGTTGTTATGACGTGGGACCCATTACTTGCCATGTGGTGCATATCCCGAGGATCCTGTTAGAGATTGAAAAGATTTCGGCAATTACTTACTGGGTCAGCTGTGCGTGCTGAGTCCGTGAATCAAACAGGTTGGAGACTTGGATCGTTGATGTTGAGAAATTCCTATGTGGCAACTGGCAAATCAAAACCTCTTGATTTGAAGCTTATTCTCTGGATTTGATTATACCACACATGAAATAATTATCATTCGAGCGTCTCATATGATATAATTAATGCTAGTAAAATATCATGATTCAACTTATATTGCTTATAATAAAACTAAAAACAAATACTAACATTGTATAGTATATAGGTATAGATAAAGTTCAAGGTGTCAATACACTTAATATGAAAAACCAACATATCGATTCAAAGTTTGGTTCCTTTGGTACTTTTATTATTTTAATCTGATATTTTGACAATTCAAAGATTATATCAGATATTAAGATAATTAAAATACCTGCCCAAAATTTCAGAAATTAACGCATCTATGATCTCAAGATAATGAGATATGACATGGGCATAGACGAAAATGATTAAAATACAGGGCAAAAAACATTTGATTCAACCACCTCCCAGTTAACTGAACTAGCATTGTTTTTTCTTTCTTTTTTTTTTTTTTTTTGAAGATTGGGGATTTGGTAAAAAAAAAAAAATCTATGAACATGTTTGGTTCACAGGAATAAGGATCTGGAATCAGAACTAACTGTTTGGTTGGTTGGATAAAACTGAAATCCCATTTTCATTTCTACTAAAATGACATTTTCCATTTGAAGCTCAGATTTTGACTGCAAACTGAATGGATCCTAAAATTTGGAAAGAGTCCAATTGGCCAAATTGATGGGATGATTGTATATTACAAATGAACAAATAAATGGGGATATGATATAACCTAACGAGGGCTAATTCGTTGGTGTATTAGTTAATTTGTTCCAGCGTTGACGTAAAATAAAATCGGCAACCTAACAGTTGGAAAAAAGGGTCAGGGTGAAATTATTAAGGATGCATATATAAATATTATCGAATTCAAAGAAAAAATAAATAAATAGGAATATGATGCAATTAATCAAGGTGCATAGCGCAGGGGCAGGAGTCATTGGTGGAGGGGCTTCAGGCCCATGCTTTGTTCAGTCTAGTAATATACTAATATATCTTTGGTAGTAACTTTCCCCAAGTCTTAGCTCGTGTTTCCGTACTCCGTAGTGTGTCGTGGTTGTGGGGACTGAACCCCACCGATGGAGACAAACAAGCTGGGGAGGGTTGTTGACCTCGCACTTGGATTAATTGGACGCTTGGACTCGCTCCACTATTACTAAGTACCAACATGTTCTCAGATACCACCATTACATTAATATAAATTCTTCTCCCCACGCTCTCCCTTTCTCTCTCTCTCTCATTTATTTATGGGATGGAATGGGAGGACACCCATGTGATTTATGATAAGGGGGAATTGGAGGTTTTGAAAGTTGTAACTTGTGAATGAGACGGGTTTCTGTTTTATTAAAAGGGGGAATTGAATATTGATACTTTTTTTTGGACGGTAAAGAGACTCGTGTGTGGGGTTGACTATTACTTTTTTTTTTGTCTCTACATGCTATCACGCTTACATTCGTTTGCAAAATATATCCTCTAGTTTGTATTTTATTAAAATATTTCCTATAGTTTATACGGTTACAGTCGGGGAGTATTTTTTTTTTTTTGATTTTGAGATGAAGAAAGTTGATTAATGGGATTTTGATTCGGATTAAAAATTTTCTGTTTTTTTTTTTTTAATTTATGTGGGGCTTAAAATAAATATTTTTCTAGGTATCTTAAATGGATAAATAACTTTTTCATCTGGTTTCTGACACTTGAATGGGACAAAAATACCCTTTTTAATAATGGATTCTAAAATGGCCATTGCCTTATTTACATGCAAAATAAAAGAATATGGATAAATGTACTTACCTGGACAAGTTTTTTCGGATAAATAACTTGCCAAAAAATGAACAAAGCCTCCATATGTGACTATGGGCTGAGCCAAGCCAGGTTTTGAACCCATGATGATGGTTCAAGTAGGTCAGGCTAGACTTTAACTTAAAACCTAGGTTCAAGCCTGGACTCTTCTAGGCCAGGTTGAAAATGATAAACCCCAATAGCTTTACTTAATCAACCTTCTATTAGGATTAGGAACCTTTTTGTATTTCTGTTTGGGAATCATTATGTGACATTGTGACCTTTTAAAAGTTCAAACAAGTAAAATATGTGAAAGGGTATGGGTTTAGGGTTTTTAATTTCAAAAGCACCCCTAGTGATTCTCATGTTGATTTTCTAGGAAACGCCCCCCACCCCAACAAATTATGAGTTGGTTTGGAGAAGATGTGGAGTATACATGATCAAGGCTCAAAATTTTGATACACTACACCTTGTATCAGATATATCATATTGCATCAAGAGGTTGGTAATATGTATTTTTTAAGGCTTTTCCAAAAATTATCATTTTTAGATGTTAAATAAAAATAAACACCAGTTCTTTGATAAAATTTGAAAGTGAAAAATAAGAAGTAAAAATAGATTTTGATACTGTCAACAGTTCAAAATACTGGATATACATGTTCATGTGTATCGATACTTTGAACCTGGTACATGATGTAAAAACTATTAGGGGTATTTTTGAAAAAAAACCCTAGATTGAGATTCTTGCCCTTTCACATTTTCCACTGTTTAAAGAGGTTACATGTCCATTTATATATGAAAAAATGGAAATACAAATGGTTCATGGTGAAAGATCAATCAAATAAAATGATTACAACATATAGGGGTATTTTAGTAAAATGGAAGCTAGAGAATAGGTCTTAATAAATACATGAAATTACAGAGGGCATATAAAGTAAATGACTCTATTAGTTGGTGGTTACCACAATACCACCCCTCTCTTTCTCTCCTTTTTCTTTCTCTTTATCTCTTACACTACTATCAACATTATCATGTTATTTATAAAATGTGCACGCTTGGAATGTAGATTTGGATCTTGGTGTGCCCTCAGTTATTCTTGAGGGTGATTCTCACACAATTATTTCGAGTTTGTTGGAAGCTGGTTTCATCCCTTTCATGGCGAATCAGAACTACTGTTGAGGATTGCAAACTCATTATGTCAAGGATCCCTCACTGATCGGTTTATTGAGTCTCGTACTTGTAACAAGGCAGTTCATAAGTTGGCCAAACATGCTCTTACTATTTCCCATTTATTTGCACATTTGTTATTCTCCTCCTTTTATTTTTATTGATTGAAACTTTGACATAAGATTGTAATTCCGAGCAGATTTCTTAATGAATTCGGGCTCTAATACATTGCTGTGTGAAATCGAGATCAAGGTTCAAAAAATCGGCTTGTATCAGTTAATACGTATCGTATCGGGAGTACCCTGATATGCCCCTATAGAGAGTGTATCAAGGTTTTGATCGATTCAAGGGGTGGAGGAGCTTTAAACCGGCCCCGTGGACCAGATTTGAAAAAGAAAAAAAAAAAGAAAAGTACCAATACTCCCCTACCGATATATTGGATGATCGATATTTAAAACCTTGATTGAGATCTTTGACCAATAAAGCACATTCTAACCCTCTACCAACTTGATCTAACACCGCATACCTTACCATGAGATTGAGACCCACCATAAAAGTGAGACCCGACATGTAAGAGATGTGCTGTGTGAGATCATATTGATAGAGGGTTGGAACGTGTTTTATTGGCAAATGATCCGGACTCCTGCTGTGTGGCCTTTCGCGGTTTTGCTTTCCAAAATACTCTCTACTCTCTCTATCTTGCCATCTGTGAGGTATCAGATGATCTTATAGCCTTAATTAATAATATCAGTGCGTTGCACACGATCAATCAAAGGTGATTAGATTTAGACCTCATCCTCTGGCTGAAGAAGTGAGATCGCTTAATTTTATGCAGTAGAGTATCCACCATCCACGATCTGTGGTGCCTTTGCATGGCCTACATTTCTTGGACCTTTTGGAGTAGCAATCAATTCTATTTTCGTCCACAGTGTCAATGTTTAGAGTTTAGAGGATACCGTGTTTGTAACCATATCCCTATGCTTAGCTGGATATTACGGAGGGTGATCATTTCTGGGTGTGGACCTGGATTTTCTGTCCAACCGTGGCCCTTGCATGTCGGTTGGCCCAGGCCCGGCCCCTTCTGGCCCACAAACTTCTGAATTTCATCGACTTTGGAATCTGGGTTCAAAACTTGAAATGAAGCAGCTTTTTTGGAGTCTGTCCCATTCTTATGGGATCGAAATGGATATACAGTTCGAATCCGGTCCGGTCCGGTCCGTTTCAATCCAGTTGGAGCCTGGGAGGAAAGGTCTTGTCAAATCAGGGGCCGAGTTGCCGCCTTTTTTTCATCGCGTATCTATTTTGGCTCTTCATGCTTTGAAACGCGAAGGAAGAAGCAGCAGGGACCAGGGGAAGGGGAAGGTCATCGATTCGATCCAGTGGCTACAAGAGATTTACTAGTCGAGGTTGATTGATTGATTGAATAGTTTTTTTAACTTTGATAGATGAATTGACGGGTCATGGTTTTTGGCTCCAAAGTTGGGCCCATTTCAGGATGTTGGATTTAAACGGACACTCACTACTCGATTTCGAGTCACCTGTCCACCTCAAAGTCGGATCGAACTTATCCCATTCTTCCACCATCGTAGATCTAGCATGATGTGGGCCATCCACATGTTTAAATGCCGGTTTCGGAAAAATATACTGACACTTTATAGGAGATATTTGGAATAGATAGATATTTTAGCCATATAATGTATTTCTCATGTTTTTCTTTCCCAGTAGAAATTCTTGTGATTTGAATGCATTCTGCTTTGTTTTGTTTCACTTGTTATTGCTTTGTCTTGTTTGTTTGCACCTTGCATACCAGATGAAGTGAAGAATAATGCGGGCTTTACATTTGCAAATGGAATTGCACCGCAAACAAATAGAGAGGGTTGGGGTTTTGAAAAAACTCATTATTTCTGCCTATCCTGACGTGTTATTTGAAGAAACAAACACAAATTTTAAGTACTTTAGTTATATAGGCCAATCACCAATGGATGATAAATGGGAGCCTGGATTTAAATCATTTTTTTCATGCACACCGGGTTAGATTACCTATCATGCATGAGTGTGAATACCTGTATTGAACACTACTCCTATAGATAGCCCAACCTGGTGTACATGATTTTGTCTTCGGTTCATCACATGGTTTACATAATATGAAATTGTGTAGTATTTGTTTATAGTTTCTATTTGAAACTTTGAGGGTTGATCAATACAAAATGTCAGAATGGGATAAGAATTTCATATTTGAAATAGACATGTCTTAACAGTGCATGCGTGGGAAGTTGTTTGTAGAAATGTCCGATTAACATTTCTTGCTCCAAGGGGGTTGGAATTAGCCGTTTTGGCTGAGGTAACTCTGTAACAACATATATCTCTTTACCGAAAATGTTTCAGGCAGAAACAACATGAGGCATTTTGACTGTCTTTTATTTATAAAAAGAATAAGGAAATTTATAGAAAATTCTTTTATAAAAATTCCATTTCTCATTTACTTTTCAAGATTAAATTAAAGCAATATAAGAGGGCACCTCACTGTTTTTCAACAAAGGGGGGTTGTACAATATTGTGTTGTTGTACGTCGTAGAGGTATGGTGTTACTGAATCTACTGGGTCCTATCATGGTCTGGTTCGAATCATATATTTTGAATCAAACCACGTCCTATGAATGAATGCAACAGTCAAATGTAAATGTATACAAGGGAAGAATTTAAGGCTCTATTTGGAAAAAAAAAATGCAAATGTAGATTTTTTTTAAACATGCAAAATACAGAAATGGTTGTTACAATACAAATATATTTGTATTATTAACAAATAATATTTAATTGTGATTTGGTATAAACACGAATCCCTAGATTAGAAATCACCTTTTTTTTTATTGAATAACTTGAGTGCAAATATTTGTGTCCGTATTTTGGATGCAAACTTTATTTCTCATTTGAATGGAGACATCAGACATCTTTTGGAATACATAGATAACCAGAATGTGTATTATATACACTGAATCCGCATTTACACTCTTCGGAAAATACAGCCTAGTGTGAAATACTTCTTTTAATGTTCCTCATATGCGTTGCATTCATCACATGGCCAGCTATGTATCGTAATTAAACCTGTTCCTATAGGCTGGGCTCGAGTTTGACTTTTGTCAAAATTTAAATACGCCTGACCCAAAACCCGACCCATGAACATGTTTAATTGTTACTATCCGACCCGAATTCTTGAAAACTCTTGTCGCTCACCATTTCGCCAGCCAAAGCTTGTGTAAACGGGGAGTCGGTTGAGTCTCGTACGCTGGCCGGATCTGCTAACTAGACGACGCTAGCCACAAAACATTCAACATGATTTTTGGCCAGCTACAGCAAACATTTTTGCTTGTATAAATGTGGATGTGATTATTGATGACTTGTGAGGTTGTAATTGAGATGTGTCGTTGGAAGCTAAGTGTGTAGCAGATGCAAACTTGATTCACCTCCTCCATCGTCGTTTTGCTGGTTACTCCTTTGCTTTTATTTTTGTAATGATATCTTCATCCTATACAACGAATATAAAAAAATTAAGAATTATTCTTTATTGTAGTTGGAATTAATTCCTGGGAGTTGGAGCAACACATTTTGGTGCGTGAAAATATTCAACCAGCTATTTCGTTTTGTAGTGTTTGTTCCTTTAAGAAGGTCAGCCTAATACATGTGTTTCCATCCAGAAATAAGGTTTACCTAAGTAATTCACTCTGCACTCTGCAGCAATGTTGTGGGCTCTCTGCTGAATGAAGCTGCACACCAATCAAAACAATCCACGCTGTAAATGTTTCAGTGAAACTTAAACATCACTTTATAAAAAGCATGGAGACATGGGAAAGAAGACAGATTTTGGTCTGTCCACATCAACAAGGTCTTCAGCCATGCTGAGTTCACAGAGGATAAAAAAAAAAAAATAAGAAGTTCACGTTACAGTAAGGACACTTGCCACGTCATCCTGAAGAAAATTCCAACTTTAACACAATGCTGGATATTTGTCCACCGAATGATGCGAGGGCTTATTTGGTAACCTGGGCAAAGGATTTGGAGCTGCAGTTTACCCCATCTGCTGCACTTCTTTTTTACGCTAGCTTACTGCACTGAGCAATCGCCAATCAGTGTGCGACGGGTGTTCTATTACACGTGTCTAACTGAATTCTCACTGATTGCTTGCAGTTAAAGTACCAAGTACAGAAAGAAAATGCAACTGATCCGGACTAGAATAAAGGATGCAAGAGGTATTTGTGGGCCCATTATGGGGGCCCCAGTCATATGCATGATATCGAAGATTTATGGACCATTTGGACTTCTTCTTTACTAGATGGTCACGCTAGTGGGCCTAACATGGGCTTGCTTGTCGCCATGCGTGCATTAATGGCATGTTTGGATAGTATTCGCTGAAGTCATACTTCCTTTGGTTTTTCATATATATATTTTTTCCGTTAGAAAAAAAAAAAAAAGTTCAGAACCTTCTCGAGAGCTCAACCAGAGCCTTTTCCAGATCTAACAACCTTTTATTTGGATTAGTTTTTCATTTTAATTTTTGTATTATAAAATGAAAAAAAAAGGGTCCCAACTCACTCAACAATTTTCTATGTAAAGAAGAAAACCTTGATAATTCGATCTCAGTTTTTGAATTAATGATATCGAATTTGAACCAAAATCGTGACAATAACATTAATTGGTTTTGGTTGAATAGCATTTCTCTCTGAATATATTCATCTGCAAAGGTGTATGTTTATTTAATACACTATTAAGTAGCCACATGATATTAGCTGTGATTGGGTCTGCTTTGCTTTTCATGGCATGAAACGTAGCTTAGATGGAAACAGTTGGCCAGTTGGGTGGTGCCACTGTCATGTTATACCAGTCACACACTTTGGTATACCTAAGGAACTATTATAAGTCGGGCAATTGGGGTTATATTTGGTTAAGATTCTGCTCTAAAGAAAATAATGACTTGTGAACCCAAAAAACGATTCTACATTGAAGTTAAATTTTTTTACCTCTTCCCCCTCCCCCCCCCCCCCAAAAAAAAAATTCCAACCGTTTATTTGTTTGGAATAGGATTTCAATTCCCATTCTTGGTGGGAAGCTTTTTTAAAATTAAATCGGACAACAAACCTCTCAGGGGCATGATTCCCGAGTCAAACGGTCTGATCATTCAAATCGAACGAACGACCTATTCTAACAAAAAATTTAAAATTTAAAAACAACCAAAAACCACTGGACGGTTCGACTGTCCGGGTCAGTGGTTTGCCTATCAAATCAACGGTTTTTGGCCAAAAGACGGTTCTGGGGTAAAACGAAACCAGACAGGTGACCGGTTCCTGGTTTTTTTGGTCCGACCATCCAATCTGGTCCGATTTTGAAAAACATCCTTGGTGGAATGGGAATCAAAATATTAATAAAGAAATTCTGACAGAAAACTATCCAAATATTATTAAAATAACAATAAAAATAATAATATATTAATAATTAAATAATAATAAAATAATAAAAATATTAATAAAATAATAGTATTAATAATAACAAACAAAAATATAAGTTATTAATTAGTAATTAAATAAAACTAGTAATAATAATAATAATAATAAATATTAATAGTAAAATAATTAAATATTAAGAATTATATTAAAATAATAAAAAGTAAGGAATATTAATAAACTAATAAGAAAATAATATAATATTAGTAGATTAATAGTGAAATAATACTAAAAATACTAATAACTATCAATAAAACAGTAAATTACTAATAAACTTGTAATAAAATATTCTTAATAATGTGCTAATAAAATAATAACATAACAAAAATAATAAAGTAGTAATAAAATAAAAAATGTTTAATAAATAATATACAATTGAATTTTTTTTTGTTGATTCTAATTCCAATTCCAAATAAACGAAACAACAATTGTTGATTCCTGTCTAAACGGAATATCCAATTGCAATTCCGATTCCAATTCCAATTCCAATGCTATTGTGATCAAAAGGAATTCATTCTAGCAATTTTTCGTACACATTCCAAATCAAAAGATCCACAGAACTACAGAATTCATCAGAATTAATTCCTTGAAAGCATATGCCAAACACAGACTAGATCCCCTGCTGACAATCTACACTTGAGTTATGTTTGGTAATAAAAAAATTGGAGAGAAACATAAAATTTATGGATAGTTGTTAAGGAATTTTGAATGGAAGGCCATCCCTCAACTTTCTGTCTCTCTTATTTTTTTTATTCAATAAAACAATAAAACATGACGTTTTGGAGTTGGACTATTTCTGCATCAACAACTTGCAATTTGGACTTGGGCCTATATAAAATACCAAAAAAAGAAAAAAAAAACTTGGGACTATATAAATTTTACCAATCTTCAATTCATTACTTTAATGTTTTAAATAGCCATTGGATTGATGGTTCTTTGCTATTTAACTAAGGTTTCATTTGCTTTTCAGTAAGTTATTTATTCGGGTAAATGTAATTACTTGGGTAAGTTTTTCTTGGAAAATACTTAACTGAGTAAATGCATTTACCCATGTTATTTTATTTCCTAGGTAAATAAGGTAATGACCATTTTATCCATAAAAATCTATTATTAAAAGGGGCATTTTTGTTCCATTCATGCGTTAGCAATTTTCCCCCATAACCTACCTATACCCAGGTAAGTGATACCCAAGAAAATCAACTTTCCCTTGTCTCCACGTAAATCTGAAAAATGAACATGGAATTCTTGCTCAATAAGAACTTGGTCCCCATTGACCAACTTTCCCCCTCTCAAAATCCAAAAAAAGAACACCCCATAAGAGGGAAGCTCCGATTACTCCCATTAGATTAAAACTTAGGCCTCATTCGTTTGCAGGTAAATATGCATGGGAAAGTTGGTCAATAGGTAACTTTTTCCCATTGACCAACTTTTCTATGTTCTTTTTGTATTAAGCAATGGGCTCCACAGTAAATTTATCCTTACTTTCATGGGTAAAACTTACCCATCTTTTAGGTGGGTAAGTAATTTTCCCATATGGGAGAAAGTTTTACAAAACCTAATGGGACTGTTTTACCCATTTTAAGAGTTACTTTTGATGGGTAGAAATGTCATTTTATTATTTACCTGGGAGTCCTAAAAATCAATAGAACATGGGTAAGCTGCACTGTTACAAACGAACGGGGCCTTAAAAGTAAAAATACTTAACCCAAACATAGCCTAACAGAGAAATTGTATCTTCTATCAACCAAGGTGGTGGGATACATGGTTTTCAAAACCGGACCGGACTCAGATTGGAAAAACTAGGAATCAATTACTTGACCGGTTCCGTTTTACCCCAGAACTGTCATTTTGGCCAAAAACCATTAATTTGGTCAACAGACCACTGATCCGGGCAGTTGAGCCATTCAAACCATCCAGCGGTTTTTGCCTGTTTTTTATTTTTTAAAATTTTAAATTTTTTGTTAGAATAGGCCATCTGTTTAGTTTGAAAGGTTGGACCTTTCGACCGGGAACGGGACCCTGAACGATTTGTTGTCTGGTTCGATTTTAAAAATCCCACCAAGGTTGATGATTTTAAAAACCTAGCCGCAGGAATTGCTCAGATTGATGAATGTTGATGATTTATACACCACAATTCACAAACCATATACCGTGGATTAAAGAAAGCATAGGTACCGGTCATTTGTTGGGCCTCATCTCTGATAGGGCGTAGGCCCAAAACCATAGACTTTAAGAGACAACATTTCATAGTTATGAGCCCGCGATTTGTGTAAAATGGATCGGGCTTGAAGATAGGCTTGGGCCTTGTAAAGATATTCTTCCCAGTTCCCACCATTGGAAATATCGTTAGTGGGCTTAATGGGTTTTGCATTCGTTGGTACTAAAGGAATTGCAAACTTTTGCTATTTTGATTTTTGATCCAATGAACGGTAAATAAAACACGTGTGAGAAGAATACCGCATGTTTGCGGTGAATTTCAGTCAGCTCCCCAATCTGGCAATCCCTTTGAGGCTTTGACTGTGACTGTGAGTCTATGAAACGCGCGTCTTGAATTTTCTTACCAGTTCCCCTTCAAATTCTTCTCCAGTAAACCGACAACTCCGTTTCTCTGAATTCCTGTGTAAGAGATCTCACAACACCCAGCGACGGGGGGCGATTTCAGTCTTCAGCTGGTGGATCAACGTAGATGGAAAACCAGAAAGGGGTATGCCCACAAACATTACAGGCTTTGTGGATGGTTGAAAAATATTATTTTTTTCGATTTTAATCTTTCGAGGAAGGTGAATTTCGTTGATTTCTCTCCGTATTTACCAGAGAAACCGATTCTCACTCTCGAGAAATGGAATGCCCGGTTCCATTCTCGCTTTTCGTTAGTTGGCATTAGTCGTTCTCTTGATATGGTTCTGTTGATTCGATACATGTGAAATTGATTCTGTAATTCCCAATTGATGTGAGCTTACGTGCTACGGTTGTATCTGTTTTTGTGTTTTTCACTTTTGTATCCAATCAAATCATTATCACGCTCTTGATCTGATCGGTCTATCGGATTTCCTTCATGCTGTATCGTTTCTTTCGATTGTTTTGTTTTTACAAGAAATGTGGGCACTCTTTGGTTATTGTCACCAATACTGTTTTCTTTTTTGTTTGCTTGATCATTACCACTGAATGCTTGTTCCTGCGAGCTCAGGCTCCATATAACCCCAAACTAGAATAGCCTTGCACTGCTTGTGTATGTGTATTTATCTTGTCCCCACAATTATTTATCTAGAGGGAAATATATGATGCTTGGCATCTAAATGTTATGCAGATGATCCAATTCCTCTCAGGTAGGGGTGTCAATGGACCGATTTCGGTTTGGACGGGTAAACATTGAATTGGACCAGTCCAGACTTAATGGTCCAAAGTATTTATTGGATTGGATTGGACCTGGTCCATCCATAATGGATTTATATTGGGTTGGGTCAGATTGAACCAATATCCATTCATTAATAATGATAGAAGATAAGAATACAAGTGTCAATGGATCAGCTTTGGATTGGAACAAATCTAAATTAAAATCAATTTGAACAGATTTGACGGTCAAGACATTGAATTGGACCAGTCCAAAATGGTCCAAAGTATTCATTGGATTGGATGGGACCTGGTCCATTTGTAGTGGACTCATATTGGAGTGGATCGGATTGGACCAAATCTGGTCAAGTTGACACCCCTACTCTCAGGGAACCACCTCTTGGGTGATCCATGCCATTCTAGAAGTCTAGAGTCAAATAATGAGCTACCCCACCTAAGGTTTTCCTAATTCCATCCCATCCAAGAGAAGAAAAAGAAAATGCTAAAGTGTTGATGATTTAGTTCATACATTTGACTAGTTGAATAATCTGTATCACATCAGAAAACATGCTTAATTATGGTTCAACTGGCTACATGAAAATTTGTTATCTCAATGTCAAGAACTGTACAGCTATGATATGTTTCATCCTTCAGCGTTTATCATATTCAAGGTATCCTTTATGTCAACAGGGATCATCATAGTCGGGAATGCCAACTGATCACAATTTATGGAAAAATCATTGTAGTCCGGGATAATCCACAATGCTAGTGCAGTTTAAATCATCTTATCGATTGTTTGAGTGCTTATCACATTCATAGGAAGTCAACAAAATCTTTTGGATATTCTAGGGTTTTGCTTAGAAATTATTTACATTATCTTGAGAACCATTGAGATTAATTAAGAAAAATATCCAGGACAATTGAAATGTATAAAAATTCACTATCAAACGAAGTACTTCCAACTTGCCTTCATCTCCATATATTTTCATGGGAATTTTTAACCATCAGGAATAGGCTTGCAGTTAGTAGCAAAATAAAAAAAAAAGGAATAGGCTTACAGTTACACAAAAAAAAAAAAGTTTTAGACTGTTGAATTGAATGAAAACATAGGAACATGTTTTTAAAATCCACTTTTAATTAATAAAAAAAAGTAAATTATGAGGAACTATGAGTTTATATTTCAAGGTACTTGTTTGTTTGGTACAGTCAGGTGGCACTTCAAAGTATTTTTGTCAATATTTTGTTATTATTATGAAGAAATTATTGGCCTCAATGATCAAGTTGCCTGCAAAGAATTTAGAGTATCCCATAAATAAAAGTGTATCTTTTCAATTACTATGTAACTGGAAATGTTTGGCAATATACTTATGCCTCCATAAGTATATGAAAGAAAGGAAACAGAAAAGTATTGCTTGGTTTGAGCTATAAGTTTGTTCTTGATGGAAGTAATCTTACCTTGTTCTGTAAGTGTTGTGACAAGGGCACTCCATTTTCTGATGTTTTGGTGATCTCAAACATTTTATTGCATTTGTGTGCTACACACATGATGAAGCATTGTTTAGAGAACATAATTTATCATTATCTCTTGGTTTCAGCTATTGCTCTATTAGTTTTTCTTGGATGTACCCAGTTTTCCTTTCTTTGGATGTATCCAGTACAAATCTTACCTTGCTTTTAAGCTTTCTGACAAGGGGACTCCATTTTCTGAGTTTTTTTAAGCTTTCTTCATTCAGGCATCAGACAATAGTCATCTAACGGAACTTTCTCATAGAAGTAATTTATCGCTGTCTCTTAGTTTCAGTAATTAGTTATAAACCAAATTTGGTTTCTTTATGGTTCATCTTATTTTAAGAAACTTTCTTCAATTATTTCATATTTACATGATATCATTTTAGAAATGAATGCCTTAATAGATGAAAAGACCTGTATAAGGCATTCATTTGTTAAGGCATTCAGTGCTGGATATTGACGCATTTAGGTTCTCTTATTTGATGCTCACAGCCTCTAAATACACCACAGGACAATTGAGGTTGATTTAGTGGATAATCTGGTCACTCTATGAGAATCATAGTTTGTTCTTCATCCAAGATGAGTAATCCCCTGAATTCTGTGTACCACCTACATTGGATAAGCAGTAGGATGAGGTAGTATTTCTTTGTCTTTTATTTGTCTGTGTGTGTGCATCTTCATTTATTTTGTATCAAGGCCTCATCTATTCTGACTCTTATTTTTCCTCAGCTACTGCAATAACCCATATGGTTTTTTATGGTGAAATGGAATATTGGCTTGCATAGCCAACCACAATTAGTTAGAATAAGGTTTCACTGAGTTGAACTAGTTATTCTCAAGGATGGATGTTCCAGTAAAAGATTTGGGACCTAATAATAACAAGCTTGAGGCAGTAAAGGAAGGATGCCCCTTATTCCATTGTGATCTTTATGATTCAGAAGTGGTGCACAAAATAGCACAAATCTTCCTACCAGGATTAGCCACAGCTTGTGTTGATAACACGACTGGTGGTCTCTTCAAGGACCCTTCTCTTGTCGCTGTTGATATGAGAAAGGAAATGGTGGAATATCTTACCCAGAGAAGTGAATCATATATTGCTGAATCAATGATCCAAGAAGATTGTCCAGATATAGAATTATCTGAGCATCCTACTGATATCATTTCAGATTTCATTGATGACTTCATAAGTTCTAAAAGGAACTTGTTTACTCGTGTTTCAAGTTGGTTACTGAGTGAAAATAGGGAGGATAAGATAGATGATATTGTAGAAGAGATGGAAATAAATGGGTTTTGGTTGATGGATAGAAGGGAAGCTATTGCATGGACTCTTCTGAAGAATGTTGATTTCAAGAATACATTCTACTGTAAAATGAAATTTGACACCACTGAAGAGCTAGCTGAGCATGGCAGCAAATGCATTTTTAGGTCTGTAAGCTGCATGAATAAGGACTGTACTGCTAGTTTTTGTGCAGTACACATGGAAAAGCATGATTCAGTATGCCCTTTGAAGGTCCTTCCATGTGAACAGAAGTGCTCAGAGAATATCATAAGATGTGAGATGGATAGGCATTGCATTACTGTTTGTCCAATGAAGCTTGTCAATTGTCCTTTCTACATGGTGGGTTGTCAATGCTCAATTCCTCAATGTATGATTGGAAAACACTGCCAAGACTTCCTCTATTCTCACCTGCATTGCATTCTCCAAATAATTCATAAAGAAGCATCTGAGAAGGATCTGAAGCTTCGGGTGGAACTGCTGGAAAAGGTGGGTCTTTGTTCCTTAGCTTTCTGATTTCTTATTACTGATATGCTTAAGCTCATGCTCTTCACTAATTGTGCTTTCTGCTAACTTGTTTTCTTGCATTAGAAGTGAAGCAATCCAACAACTGTTCTCTGTTTTTTCCCCATATTGCTTGCAAGAAACAAATCTTGTTCCAAAATTTTGACTAAGTCAGAACTTATTTATCATTTTTATTCTTTTGCAGTCATCCTCCCTTGCTCAGCTGTCAGAAACTCAGGATATAAGATCTTTAATCTTCATGGTCAAGGAGCTAGAAGCAAAGGTGGACCCACCAGAACATGTTATCACCAATTGAAGTTGGTGAAGAGTGTATAGAGACTGCAAATATGCCGACAGAAGTGCTAAAAGAGGTAGAAAACTAATTTCAGCCTTCTCAAGAAGACATTGATCGCCAAGACATTGGCCGCAAATATGCGGACAGAAGTGCTAAAGGACGCAGAGAACTAATTTCAGCCTTCTCAATAAGATATTAACATGAAACCAGGGTCTGGAAATATAGATTTACCTAGGCAAAGGCTGACAAGAGATGCGAGTTCCCCTCTTTTTCATATGTTCGTGACAGTATCAAGTCTTTCTCATCAGGGTATTATTTTTAGTTTCATATGGATGGAAGATGATGTGATTATGTATCTTCTGTAGATTTTCTTGACCCTGTGGGGCGGGAACCCCATCTATCCATCTTTCATTTGTTTAAATTGATTAATTTATTGAAGTGACGTAAGGAGTATGACTTCTCATTGCTAAATTAATGCTTCTGCAATTTTTTCATCACAGAATACGAGCTTCATATTGCATCTAGTTTCAGTTGTTGAAATAAGTTATTCAGTCGCATCCTAATTTCTCAAGGACAATCATGCTCAACAATCTCTTTATCTAATCAACGGCAAATTATTGCAGAGATGCTTGAATTGCAAAATCTTCTAACAGTGCTCTCAGCTCTTTTCAGTCTAATTACCTTGTACAAAAATCAGCAAGAGGTAATTAATTGCATAATGCCCATCCACTTTAGTAGCACAATTGTGGAATGAATCTCCTTAATATTTGTCATTTTAGGAAAACAGTACATTACCTACTTGTTTATTTGTATAATAATTGATTCTCCTCATAAGTTTACCCCCAATGTAATTTCATATTCAATACATTTGTTTCTAACATTCATCTCTCTTCTACTTAGAGTTTGAACTCCACTCTTTGGTTATATCCGGTGGGTAAACATGCTTTATTGTAAATTTGCAAAACAAGTAACAGAAGATTATGACTTATGAGGCCCTCCGTTGCTTTGCCCAGAATGTGTTTAGGTTGATGGCTTTTGGGTTCTTCCTACCCTCGAAGCCCATCCCCCAACCCTTAAGAGTTAAGGCCATAACCCCCAACCCAGGTGCAGGCAAATCTCTGCTACAACCGGCAGGAGACCTTAACAGCCAGCTGATTTGCACCTTGCTTTTTCAAGTTAGAGTTTTGATTAATGCAAGGTTGAACTTGAAACATGAGATAATTGTGATATAAACGTACCCTGTTTGAGGCATCTTGAATGAGGATATGATTTAGTATGTGTTTGGTTCCGCTTATGTTTATTGAGTAAACACTGCCACATAGGTGCTCCATCAGCAAAGACCTCATTAATTTTCATCCATACTTATTGATGTTTGCTTTGCAAACATCTTCTATGCTCCTGTTTCAGGAAACTTCATTTTGGAGCTTCCTGAAATGGGTAGGCCTTTATTGGCACTTGTTGATGTAATGCCTAATGGTGCTTATGTGTCATAAACGCCCACATTAATTGTTTTTCTCGATTTTGCAGCCACATAAACCGAACCAAACACTAGAGGATTCACTAAAACTTAAAAGTGGGTTGGTCATGTAATGATGTGCATTGCTATGATTGGGTTTGTCGTGTCAAGCTATGTGTTGCTCTCCAGATCTTGTTAAAAGCTCGATCGAGAGGGCTTCTGCGTTTGATTGAACTGTGTTACTGAACCGCTTCAAAAAGCTATCTAAGAAGTTTCCTAGGAAAGTTGATTTTGCATCTCTTGTAAGTCTATTTTTTATTTTTCAGGTTTTTCCAAATGCCGTTTTACATCATTCCGGGCTTCTCAGCTCATGTAATGCCAGAAGCCACTGCGGGAAAGCCTTCCAGAGTTATAAGAGAGCATCCTCTGCATCGCATTCCTCAATCCTCATCTCTCAGAGATAGCAAAACTGCAAAAGTGTTTTAGGATCCGTTTGGTTTGTGGGAATAGGCGCTTAGAATGCCCATTCTCATTCCAGGCGGAATGAGATACCCCCATAATGGTCATTCCCGATTCTCTCGTATTCCCATTCTAAAGCCTTAATCGACCCAAGTCCATTCCAAAGCCTTAATCGACCCAAGTCCTAAGCATCTCCTTCGGACTTTCACCATACCTTCCTTCATCAAAGTAGTCACCGCCGACGACCTCTCTGGTGAGGAAAGACCATCACTGACCACTATCTCTTCTTCCTTTTCTTCCTCGTTTTCCTCCTCTCAGTAGCCACCACGCCGCTGTTAATACCGTTGGCCGTCAGTATTAGGCTAGCTGAACAGAGATTCCACTCTTTCTTGTTTTTTTCTTCTTTTAATTGGGGCAAAACTGAAAATTTTGGTTAATTGCGATTGCAGTTTCCAGTTGAACCAAACATCAACAATCCAATTTTGATTCCTGTCTTAACTAAACAGACATTGGGAATAGACAATTCCAATTCTGACTCCAATCTTGACTGTGACGAGGACATTTCTGAGTAGTGAGTACCAGAGAAGTTATAAGAAGCATTATTTTGAGGTGTCTTCAATGGGGAGGCTCGTGCAATATTGATCTGTTAATGGGTTGGGCAGACCCCACAAACCAAATCAATCCAACCCATTGCCTTGCCGGTTAAGATCTAAACCAACCACATACTCATGTTATATATGTATATCAGCATATTTACAAGGACACCCCAGCCTAATTCCTATCATTCTCATGTTATATTCGTAAATATCATCATATTATATTATGTTCAACTGTGTCAAGTGGTTTATTGACAAATGATAGGATAAGCCATATAGTCATAGTCCCGATTTAGGGGGTGTTCGGTTTGGTATTCATCTCGTGGATGTCATCTATGGGATGATCACCTGCTCGGCTGGTTGTGGACGGGACCAGTCCATGCTCGTCCATACCTCAATTTAGTGGCAACTACAAAAACTTGTGGTTAGGGCCCTTCCACAGTCTATTCTTTGATCCCCTGCTTCACACTCTTCATGAAAGGCTGAAACCTTATTTGTTAGCTTCACATTTTACCGTTGGAGGTTTCTACCGCCCACTGAAGCTCTCCACTACTGCAACTTTCCTCCACCAGTCCACCTGCTGATGTATGTTTCTCTTTCTCTCTCTGTTTAGTTCCATTTCAAGTGTTCACATCTTGTTTTTGACAAATGTTAGATCTGCATCCAAAAATCCTTGTACTGTGTTTCCCTCTTGATGCAAAATCCTAAACAGCTGATCGTTATTTTTGTTTTCTCTATTGTGCGAATAATGTTTCCCTCCGAAAATCCTTGTATTGTGTCTCCCTTTTGATGTTATTCTTGTCTTACAACTAGACCTATTCATGGGCCAGACCGGGCTTTTACTCTTCATGAATAAAAATTTGTTAGGCCCGAGCCCGAGCTCGGCCCGACCAACGGGCCTACAACTTGGGCCCGAGTCCAGCCCTGATAAAAAGCCCAAAGCCCGAGTCCGAGCCTGGGCTTTTACTCACCGCTGGTGATTGTGTTTGTCGAAGCTGAGTTCGCGGTGAGCTGCGATTTTAACAGTGAAAAGTGTGTCAGTTCGCGTCTGTGAGAGAGAGAGAGAGAACTCATAGCCGCCGCCGGTGCCTATATTCGCTGCCTCGCTGGTGTCTGAGATTTGAAAGAGAAGTGAGGAGAGAGAGAGAGAGAGAGGACTCACCGTCGGAGTTGTTGCGCCGGTGAATGTTCGCCGCCTCGCCGGTTGTGTGGCTGCCTGAGAGTGTGAGGACTAAGGAGGATGTGAAGAGAAGAGAGGTTCGATTTAGGGTTTTTTAAGTTTAGTCTATAGGTCGGGCCGAGCTATTTTGGCAAATCCCGAGCCCGGCTCGAATTTATTGCGGGTCGGGCTTTTTTGACCGAGGTTAAGCCCGCGGCTCATTTGCATGTTCAAGCCCGTTCGGGGGCCGGCCCGGCCCGAACAGGTCTACTTACAACTAGTACGGGAATTAATGGATTATTATTTTGCATAAATCGTTTGATGCTATGCTTATTTTGCAAAATTTTGTTTTATCAATTGTTTAAATATTATTTTTAATATTTTTGTCAATAAAATATTAATTATTTTACTTAATTTTTTAATGTTTTTATCAATAAAATAATATTTAAAATATATTTTTTAATGTTTTAATTATTTTACAAATATTTTTATAAAAATTAATATTTATTAATTAATATTAATTTATTGATGCATTTTTCAATATATTTATCATATAAAATGCAAAAGTTAAATATTTATGATTCATAAAATGTATATGAGATGCATGGAATAAAAAATTGTGGTGTGGACTGATCCACACCATGCCTATAGAACACCATTGTAGGTGTAGACTGGTTCAATTAGGGGTGGCAACGAGATGAGCTTTTCACGAGCTGCTCGAGCTAGGCTCATGAAAAGCTTGGCTCGGCTCGGCTCGGCTTGGCTCGGTTTTGACCGAACTTCGAGCTAAGCTCGAGCCCGATTTACAAGCTCGACTAATAAACGAGCCGAGCTCGAATATATATATATATGTATATAATTATAGAAAATAATATATATAATAAAAATATAATAATTCTTATTTCTTTTTTTAAATATCAAACAAAATTTTTTTATATATAATTTTTTATTTTTATAAAATATTTTTCCTCAAATCGAGTTCAAGCTAATGAGTTTTTGACTTGAATCGAGCTCAAGCTCAATGTTCTAGCTCGAACCGAGCTCGCGTCGAGCTCGAACCGAGCTCACGTCGAGCTCGAGTTCAATGTTCTAGCTCGAACCGAGCTTGAGCCTTATGCAACCTTGGCGAGGCGAACCCACCCCTAGATCCAATCCACACAGTTTATCAACCGTTCAAAACATCTGTGAACTATGATATAGTGTGGATTGATCCCTGCCACGCCATAGGGTGTGGTGTGGACCAATCCACACCCACTAAAGTGGTTTTAGAGCCAATAAGGCCGGTTTGGCAGGAGACTAATTCTATATATTTATTTATGGATTCAAAACCGGGTATACTTTGACCTGGATCAAATCTGATCCATTGAAAGCACGAGGCACTGTCACATTGAAAAGTGAAAAAGCAGAATTTGGTGATTATGCATGCGAGAATGCAACGCGTGGCAGTAACCAACCAACCAAGCGGGAATTGCCCTCGACGTGCTTGCTGTTATTGCAACCTGTAAGGTAAGAGACTAAGAGGGATTGCTGGGATAAACGCCTAGAACTTGTCCAAAGCGTGCATTGATTCCCCCCAAGCGGCCAACCGAGTACGGTATGGGCGTGTGGGTGCAAGTGAGCCGTCAGTGGTTGAGCAGACACTCATCAGACAGGCTTGGAGAGACTGACAATAGCGACTGGGCCACTGCTGTTATCGTGGAACAATGTAAACCTCTCAAGTCTTAATTAATCTCCCTAGTCCCTACGTCCCCCACGATCAACTTGCTGCTACCAGCCAATACATCACTCCTCTTCACATGAATAATCTTTTCTAACATAATACACAAATAAATATGTTATAAAACTATAATAAACCTCTATTTTGATTTGATTTTGGCACTGGAAACATAAGAACCAGTTCCCTGCTTTCATTTGAGCGCTAAAGTGGGGAGTTGAAATCAGCCCCCCACAAGATAGTTTCCCACAACATCCCATAATATATTTTGCCGTGTATTGAGAGCATTTTCCGATGATGCTTCATCATTTTTGGTACTTATCATGGGAGATGTTTTTAATATATGGCAGGGATGTGCTGTGGAACGTTGTGGGAAACTATCTTGTGGGGGGCTGATTTGAACTCTAAAATGGGACTCGTATGATAAAGCATATGGGCGTTTTATCAAAGTAAAAAAAAAAAAAAAAACTCAAAATTAGGTCAAAGGATGTATTACCTAGTCTTTGTTAGGGGTGTAAATGGATTGGATCATGATCCGATCTGATCTTATTTTTGTCGTATTTGAATAACCTTTTGTCAAATTCTCAGATTGGATCGGGGTTCGATTGAAAATCGAATCAGATTCAGATCACCCTTGTCCGTTTTACATGCGGGAAATTATCCTTCAACTTGGGTTGTAGTCACACCGGCTATATATAATTCAAATATAATATTTAGGTTATACTTCGACCTGGTCAATTTACCATTGATTTCCCTTAATAAATCCCACACATTGTATGGGTTTCCATGAATTTAGGGGACGTTTAGTAAATCTTTTCAGTACAGTCTTTTTGGTTTCGATAAGTTTGGAATACCAAAAATCTGTCTTTTTGGTTTGGTATCCAAAAGTCAAAAAACCCATAAAATGCGTTGCACAAAAAGATCTAAAATGCTAAATTTGGGAAGCTTTAAATGAAGCTCTGTTCTTTTTTGCACGACAAATAGCTTCTAAATGCCTATTTAAAAGCCTAATGGATCGAGTTGCTTATCAAACGGTCTTTGTTTTTGAAGAGCAGACCCCAAAAGCTCGATATATTTTTTGTTCATTTGTACTGCCAGATGATCTTCCTAATTAAAAAGATTTGCCAAAATAGCACCTTAAGTATCTTATTCAATCGATTCCCTTTATGCATTGTAAAACCACCAACACAACAACAATGAGGAGATTTCTGACGGGGGGTAATTTTAAGAAAAACAAATTTGTGGTGTTTATAATGAGGGACAATCGAAAATAACATGCACTATATGTGGTGTTGACCTGCTAATGGGTCGAGCTAGGGATGCAACTTAGGCTGGGCTAACCCAAATCCACCCCGAAAAAGTAGGTTAGGGTTAGGGTTAAAAAAATATGAACCTAACTTAATCTTGGGTTCGATTAGGGTAGAGGCCTTGACCAATCTGACCCAATTCAAATTTAACTTAATATTTGCATGTATAGATATCATATAAATATCTATTTATGCATGTAAATACTCATATATGTGTACAATCACTATTCATGCTTGCATGTAATGCAACAATGCATCCATACAGAGGTAGAGCCAAAGTACCCACGGGAGCCATGCCCCCCTATAGTCCAAAAATCAACACTTATATATTACCTCTCCATGTATATTTTTCATCTCCACCTCAATGTCCATCTATGTTTATTCCATCCACTTTAGGTTTTGGGTATAGGAAATAATTACATTTGGCAAAAGGATGTAGAGAATAAGGCCAACTTGAGACTAATCCCAACCCAATCAAACCTAACCCAACCCAAAGTATTAGGGTTGGGGGCTCAACAACTTGGGTTGGGTTAGCGTTGACATCAACCCAACCTAATCCGACCCAACTTGCACCTTTAGGTCGAGCAAACCCAATAAATTAAGTCAATCTAGCCCAGTTATATAGGGCATTGGTCTGTATTACCATGTCCAAATGATAATTGGATTGGATCAGTTTTGGTTGTTTCAAATTGATTAAAACTCTCATTTCACAACCAAATCTATTTTGACCTGGATCGACACCGATTCATTAATAGGATTGGGCACTGGGTCAAGGTAAAAGATAATGAACAGTGTCTTCTTTTGAAGAGTAGTTTTGATATTTTCAACAGATAACTGATGGTCGATTAATGACAGGGACCAACTTGACACTTTTTGAAAGTTTAGATACTGCAGTGACACGTTTTAAAGTTCGGATACTAACTTGACAACCAAAGTTCAAGATACTAAAGTGAAATTTCAAAGTGGGGGGGGGTGATTTCTTTTTTCCTTTTTTTTTTTCGTTTGATTGAGATCTTAGAGAGAGATACAGGGGGTGAACGATGAAGGGCCATAAGCACAGTTTTCCAAAATTGATATAAAAAACTACATTTGTTGAGAATGAATCTTTGGAGATGATAAAAAGATTTCTGCACTTTTTCTTCATGGATTTTCTTTATTTTTCACAATTTTCTATACTAGTTAGTAACAATTAGAAGTGTCAAGTGGACTGGATTTGGTCCAATATGAGTCCAATACAGTTGGACCAGGTCCAATCTAATCTGATGAATACTTTGAACCATTTTAGACTGGTCCAATTCAACATCTAGACCATCAAATCTGTTCAAATTAGTTTTAATCTAGAATGGTTCCAACCCAAACCTGGTACATTGACACTTGTATTCTTATCTTTTATCAATTCAATTCAATGTAATCCAATATAAAATCATTATGGATGAATTAGGTCCAATCCATTCCAATAAATACTTTGGATCATTAAGTCTGGACCGATCCGATTTAATATATATTATTGACCCTCCAATCTGTCCAAATTGATTTTGATTTAGACGGGTCCAACCCAAAACTGGTCCACAGCATGGGCAGACCCGACCGAAAGAAAACGCAGATCAGTTTCTGGATTCCCTTGATTTTGACTTGAGAGCGATTACACTTGTCGGAAATTCTGCATTAATCCCAGGTGGCAACCGGCAAGTGGGCAAACAAATAAGGTATCGGTGTAAGTCAGCCGTCAGTGGTTGAGCAGACAGGTGGAGAGATTCAAGATCAAGAGTGACGGGACCACTGCCCTTATTGTAGGAAACTAATCTAGTAATCTTCATCAGTTTTCAAGACGATTAATAAAGCGCATTGTATTTGTGTCTAAACTCTAAAGTCTTATCACGACTGTCTTAATCGCAAAAAAATAAAAAATAAAAAATAAAAAACACCTCTCGGTTCCACTAATTTTGATTTGAATTTTTGAACACTGCGTATTATGGTAATATGGTATGACAGACTCTTATGATAACGGCAGTTTGTGTCGCCGCGACAAGTGGAAGTTCCATCAAATAAATAAAAGAGTAAATGAAATGAGAGGACGACCTGGTCAAAAGGAAATATCATCCACCCTTTCCCTACTTCTCCTGCAAAGACTTTGGAAAGTGAGAGAGAGAGAGAGAGAGAGCATGCTGACACGTGAGGAATCATCCTTCAATCAAGCCCTCGTTTAAGCATGAGATTGTGTAGCCCACTCCTTTATTTATTTATTTTTGTTTTAGTTCTAGAAAGCGATTAAGCCAAAGCTTCCTCCAACCCAGCTTATACTTTACTATATAAAACTAATTAATTACAGACAGCCTACAACAAAACAAAATAGAAAAAAGTTCGGTTTGGACTTTGGGGTTTGGTCCGAATCCGATTAATTCTATTTTTTTTTACCCAACAGCCAACAGAAACATGTTTGGATTTGGATCCTTCACGTAACCATAAAATGTAAAAATCTTCATCTACATACATTCATCTGATTCTGATTCTGATGTGTCATGAATCATGATTTGCTTGCTATTTGCACTTTGCACATGAAGAGTCATGCAAGTTGTGTACGAGTCTGAAAGTAACAGATATACTACAACATACCTTTTCTTTTTTACTTTGGCATCTACCATCACTTATGATGAACTATGAACCGGTCAGGCTGGATAATCAAACGGCAACGGTGAAACGGATGAAGAATCCTGTAAATCCCGATGCATGAATCCAAAGCTACGCAACACCTGATTATCGGCGAAATTCAGAGCTTTCTCCATGCCTTGCCAGCAACTGTCCCCGGAGTACATTTGATTGTACTCCCCGCTGCAGGGCTGACACCCGGTGAAATGGGTGATGAACGGCCGTCTCCAGCTTCCCCTGCCGTTGCCGGCAGCCTTGAGAAACGGCTCCCTCACCAGTGAGTAGTGCTCCATCACCTTCTCAGCGTGTCGCCTTCTCAAACCCCGTATCTCTTTCTCCATTCCTACGTACTTGTCGGTTATGTTGTTCAGAGTCCCAACGATCTCCAACCAGTATCCTTCGAAGTAGTACTCCCCCTCCAAGTAAATCTTGTCCGCCCATTTCTCCTTCTCCTCCAGCAGCAAGTAAACCAGACCCGACTGATCGTCCGCCTCCGGGAAGAGTTTGTCCGATAAGGTTGATCTCTGGGTCTTCCCCCACTTGTCGTAGTTCGGTGTCTGCGGCCCCATCTTGGCCCAGGCGTCCATAAACTCCATCGACCACTGACAGTTTCGGATGAGGAACACGCCC
Source organism: Nelumbo nucifera (assembly GCF_000365185.1). Next base: position 9,981,986 of record NW_010729076.1, on the reverse strand, counting down.
GCGTTCAGGCTCGTCCAGCTTCGTTTGTCGTAGATCAAGTCCGTCCACCCGTGGAGCACCATGTTGTGCTCCTTGTACCTCTCCAGTGGCAGCTTGAACTCCATGTCCGTGAACGCCGCGTCCGAGTCCACCCACCATATCCACTCGGCCTCCGGGTGGGCAATCATTGCCGCCCGGACCACCGGGATCTTCGCCCAGAACGATTTCATCTTGGGGTGGAACAGCACATTGTTGTAGAAGATATCGTAGCCGTGGATTCGACAGTAATCCACCTTGTTCTTGAAGAACCTCAGGAGCAGGTGGTCGCCGATGGGGTTACGGCACGGAGACGGCTGCGATCCTGACACAAGGAGAACTCGCTCACTTGCCCCGGGGATGAAGGATGGGTGGTGCTTCAGCCACTCCCGACGTTTCTCGTCCCAGTTCTTCATGGGTTTGTCGATGGTGTAGCTGAGATACGGATCGTCGTAGAAGGTGGGAGCAGGGGTGTCGTGACGGAGGTTAACCCCCGACCCCGAGGCAGCAATTTCAGCGCAATCCTCTGCAGAGAAGGCCTCCGAGACGGCGGCATTTGGCTGGGTGACCGGAGAAGAAAAATTAGGGGAAGAGTTAGGAGTAGGCTCGACGAAAGACCAGAGAGACCAGACCAGTAGCAAAGCCACCATTGCTCCTCCAACGAAGAGAATGGCGTCCGTGAGGAAAGAGGAGGTTTTGGTCCGAAATGGGGTTTTAGCCATGCCGGTATGGAGTGGAGATTGTTCTGGAGCAACCATTTAAGGCAGGCCCAGAGGGTTTTCTCCTCACTGTGGTGGTTGTTTTAATAGCAGAGATGGGTAGACATTTGTAAAGATCGGTTTTTGTTTTCTCTCTGATAAATTGCCAAAGCTTAAACGTGTTAAAGCAGTATTTCCACAACTTGTTAGCTTGCTTCTTAACTTCTTATAATGTGGGTTGGCAGGGAGTGGCGTGACGATACAGTCCCTGGTCAGTTACGATTTTACAGTTTAGTACACAGTCTTCTCAATTAAGCTGGCCCACAGGGAAATCGTCAGATACAAGATCCTTGCTATGTAATCTTATTTGTCGAAATAGAGGTTCCAATCCAACGGTCTTTTCGACAATGACCGATAAACTTGTATACATCCAATCAGAATCAGAGGAACAATGTCATTTAATAAGCGTCGGTGTGAGGAGAGAATGAATAGAAGGCATCAGGAATTTAAAGGAGGTAAAAGTAGGGGACGTCGTGGTTCGTGTGGTGTGGGTAACGATTATTAATTAACATTTAAGAAAAGGGCGTGGGTCCCGAATCCTCTCTTAAAAATACTACATCCATTAGTCAAAATTGGTGATGAGCCTCTGTGATCTTGACACGTAGACAGTATCTTATCTGCCGACACTTGAGACCACTGCTTTAGCTTTGGCTTTAGCTTTGAAGAATGAACTTTGAACGCTTTTCCTTTTCTTTTCTTACGGTAGGAATGGGTTAAGGCCCGATTCTTGTTGAGGTAGTCCCGTGATTGTCTCCTCCAAATTCCCAATTCCCAAATCCAATCTTATCAGGAAATAAATAGGAAGAGCGGGAGGAGTCTCGCACAAGCACAACACAACTACACAAGCGTTTGGTTGGTTTCGTTGGGACCCATCTCGTGAGCACCGTTTGTGTCCTCACTCCTCAGGTGTTCGAGGGAAGGCCCATATTACTCATTAACAGTTTAGCACCTACTAGTCTACTACTATGTTAAGCAGAGCTAACAAGACGTGCTTAAACGTGTTAAACTAAAACAGTATTTCCAGTTTTCCACCAAACCGGATTCAGTCCTTGCAAGGTTCATTTGAACCGCCTTTATAGCCTCATATTGTAAGGCTGTTCGAATGGGTCGGCCTGATCCAGTTCAGGTGTATGGGATAGTCGAGCTCCAACTCATCCGGTTCTAAGCTCGGCAAAAGCCCAATCTAGAGAGCGTGACGTGACAACTGACAAATAAAAGATGTACAGTTCAATCATCATACACGGATAAATGGTTACAAGACGTGCTTAAACGTGCATTGCCTTTGCAATCTAAAAATAGTTACCTTTCCCCCATGCTGGATCATTTTAATTGGACCGTCATGACTAATTGACCATTCACTACCCATTTCAAGAAATAATAACAAAAATAAATATAAGCTTCTTTTATCATTAAATTTAAAAACATAAAAATGTGGGGATAATTTTAGAAAAATGGACAACTAACTTGACCAATACTTAATAGTTGAAATTGGATTTAATCTTATTTTTATTCACGAGAGAACGGTATACGTGATGGGGTGTAATTTGGCACGACCTATTAAATAAAAGTTACATGGACGCGATCTGCCTGTAGTATGATAACTCAGTAAGGGAAGCTTAGTCAGCGGTATACGAAACTCGGCATAAAGTCATCTCGACGTAAGGTCACTTCAACGTAATGCCACTTCGGCGCCTAATCGAGTTTGGGGCCTGGGAACCGAAGTGATACATAATAAATCCCAATAGCTTCCCAGCAAACTTCAAATATTATGGGATCATACTGCATAATGGCAAGCCTTATCTTCTCCCGTCCGAATCGGGCGGCGATAATGAGGTTCATTGACTGATACGTTATTCCCCGACTAAAGCGGAAACGAATCTCATCCATTTAGGCTGCAGATCTCGGAACTGTTTTGGGAAACCCACAATAACTTAGCTATATAAAGGCATCAATCCCTCCATGGTCCAGGTACGTGCGATTACTTGCACCCAAGCTCTCTAGCCCTCAAATTTTAGCTCGCAATCACGATACAGTACTGACTTAAGCATCAGAGCGACCTCGCTGGGTTAACCACCCCGGGTGCTCTAATCCTCTATCTTGCAGCTTGGTCCAATTCGCTACATGACTAAGGTCCAGGTCATCTTCCAGCTAGGAGCTTCCAGATCGCGCATCATCAATAAGGATAAATTATGTGATCGACAAAATCTGGATTTCTTATATTCAATTTTGGAAGAGTATAAATAACACATATGTGCAATACAAATACATACAAAATAATATAAAATATGAAAGTTTTACGCTTTACATATTTGTATCTATATTCATTCCGATCTGAGCCTTATGGTTTACTAGTATGTTGTGACCTCAATCTTAGTTGTTCGCTATCCGACATTGATTATATCGGATCCGATCCAATCAAATCTAATAGGACTTGACATGAATTCGAATCTAGTTGGATATTTGGATTTGATTTGATCCGACTTATTTTCTTTAAAAATTAATAAATTATTTTAAAAATAAAACATATCAATTTAAATAAAGAAAAAACAAAAAATACAAATATTTTTTAATTATTTTTATCATATATATATATATACATATTTTTTTTATAAAAAATAAATAATATAGCAAATTTATAAAAATACAATATAAATATCATATTTATAAATAAATAAATAACAAATATATGTATTATATATATTTATAAATATATAACACATAAAATTGAATAGAGGGATCTCGATCCGAATCTAAATCCAAAAATCGGATCAAGAGTGATCCGAATTTGACCAAATAAAATCAGATCGGCTGATGATCCGATCCATTTTCACCTCTAGTTTTACTTGCTATGATACCAATCATTTAACTTGGCACCGGTCATAAATGTAAATGAGAGATTAAATGGTTGTGAGCCATATGCTCCTATGGTTGCGTGGAGCAAAATGATGGATCACACAGCCAATGAAACAGCTACCAATTCATCTCATCTAATGTCTATCTATATGTATGTATAAAGAACACTGGTATATACAGTCGTGATTGGACACAGCCTAAGGAGACATGGCGAAATTTCCCTCCAACGATACTTCATTTTCCAAGAAGTCATGTGGGCGTGTCTAATCCCTCCCCCACCCTCCCATCTATCTCTTCCTCTGTCCTTTTTCAAGATTTCACATGCTTCTATCGAGAACAGAGACAACAAAGCCCTCACATGCGACTAGTACATCCACCTATATCTTGGAACAAAATCGACCAGAAGGGGGCCCATAACTTCTCATCCGTCCGTACTATGATGAACATAAGCCACCAGCGGTCCAATAAATCCCCTTAACTAATCAACTTAATAGTCTCAGTGAGACTGTAATTTTTAATCAGATTTCTTGAACAATTGATAACAAGTTGCATATCTATTCTTTCAAAGTACTGAAAATGATGCATGAATTCATATCTTCTGCGACCATGGTCCATAGTTGCTGTATTTTCTTGTGAGTTGTGAGCCTTGTGACTCCTCAATGATAGACAGACATGTTCAGGACCAACCTAATAACAGCAATATATATATATATATATATATATATATGCATCTTTTTTTTTTCATTTTAGGGGGCATTTATTTTTTCTAGATTTTGAGAGAAGGAAAAATTGATCAATATATCAATGTTATTTTTTTTGTATTTATGTGGAATCCATAGAAAATAGATTTTCCTTAGATATCATTTACCCATTTGCCAATACTTACTTGAATACAACAAAATTGTCTCTTTTAATAATAGATTTTTATAGTTAAAACAGTCATTATTTTATTTATCTGAAAAATAAAAAAACATGAATAAATACATTTACCTGAATAAATATCAAGAAAATACTTATCCAATTAAATAACTTCATGAAAAACAAACAGGGCGTTAATAACATATAATTTTATTGATAAGTTCCATTGAGGATTTGGTGGTTAAAGTTCGTTTTTTAAAACTATGACATGAGCCCAGAAAAGGGGTACATGGGTGATGGGCACAAACAAAGGCCAAAGCAAAAGGGAGAGAGCGTTAGCCAGTTAGCAACCGTGCATCCAAACACAAATTAACCAAATCCCTCCTAGTTCAAAGAATAAAATAAAGCCAACCCGTGACAACCATACATAAATCAATTATTGACGCAAAAGCAGGATTCTATGGGAATAATATCAATCAATGTTGCCAAAGCTCGGGCAGATTGGGAGGCACCTCAAATCGCAAAAAGGGTCGATCCGATCGAGAATGAAAGTACGAATTGAAGGAAATCCCAAAACTCTATCATTGAGAGCCATAAAGGTAAAACCAAACCACAATTGAACCTAGTCATCAACTTAGCATTGTAGCGATTGATTGCCATAGAATCATACTGGAATAATAAGGAATCCGGAACTGCTACAATCATGAATCATGTGCACAAGGAACCAGATCGGCCTCTGATTCACTAGCAAGAAAGTGAGCTATTACAATGTCTTGGACAACATGAAAGTTTTTCTCGTTTCAGAAAACAAAAGTACGAATGGCGAACACCCCCTAAGTAGTGTTTGGTAGTGTTCCTATTGAATTGTGTATATATATATATATAGTCTATTCAACTTGTTCAAGAAATCTTGTTTGATAGTATGAATTAAACTTGAAATAGGAACATCACAGCTTGTATTGGGTTTTACGTACAAGAGGTATCATGCAGCATTCAACAAATGACGTTTCTTGAATCAGGAGGGCGTTTCTGCTCAATCATCCTATGTGATGCCTCGGTTTCTTTTGGCAATAACTGTGTGACGTCTAATTGCACCGCTACTTATGCGATACCTAACTTTCAATTGTATTCCATGAAACACTTAACTTTCATTTGCGATGAAGACATCCTCTACTATGGTGTTTGTGACAGTTATTCCCCTCCCTCGAACTTTCATTTATACAAAGATGTTCCTTCAACTTTTACTTTTGTGACAAATACCCCCTCTATTAGAGTTCCATCAGTTAGCTTGGAGAAAGATTTTCATTCAATTGTTTAAAATATTTTTAAACTCCCAAACTATCATTTTCTTATTTATTTGAATGATTTATGATTCAATTAAATTTTTAAACATAATATTGAAGTTCTCTAGCTAAGTTGCCTTAATAGATCCTTTCATATTTCTGGTAGAATTTAATATTTAAACTTGTTTTTCTATGTCAATGAAATGATTATTGTTCTTTTAGCTGATTTTTTTTGAGAAAATAGAGATATTTTTTAATCAATTATGATTCAAGACAAAAATATAAGGAAAAGTAAATAAAGAAAGCTGAAATTTATATTTTGATAATTTAACACACTCCTTCGTTTAAATTTGTCGTAAATCAAAGTTGAGGAAGGTAATTATCACTATCCCCATAGTATGAAAAGGTCTTTATCGAAAATAAAAGGTTGAGGAAGGTAATTATGATTGACCCCATAGTAGAAAGGATTTCTCTAATTTACCCTTAAATATAATGCTCTGGGTTTAGTGCCAAAATCTCTCCCTCTACCGTTGGAACGTGTGAATTGGTGATTTGTTATTTAAATGGTGCGGTAACCCTAACCTAACCCTAAACTATAAACCTCCAACACTAACCTAACCCTAAACTATAAACCTCCAACACTAACCTAACCCTAAACCCTAAACTATAAACCTCCAACACTAACTCTAACCTAACCTGACTTACCCAACCCTAACCCTAACTAAATTCCTTCAACCCTAATTCAATCCATAGTCAACTTCCGGTCCAGCCCAACCCAACCTTCTTCCCATCCCATAAAATCTTGTAGAAATTCTTAATTTTAGATCTTAACTCAACTTTCATTACATATATTATTCTTATGCTTTGTTAGTATTTATTTGTTGATGTTTTTATTGGTTTTTTAGTAACAAAATTCAGAAAAAAAAAGTGTTTGAAATGACTATAGTTTATTGTGATGACTTATAATAGATATGTTATGGGCAACAAGCTATGGGTGACAAACAACAAAGAGAAGATAAAGAATAAATTATTTTCAATTAGGACTAAGTGAAGTGATCATCTTAAATGAAATAAATGATAATATGTAATGATAACTATACAACTATCATGCATCTAAACAAATAATATAGAATCAGGTTTGAATTGGGTCGAATTGTCCGAAAGATCAACCCTAACCCGAGCATCAAATTGCAGCCTTAATTATAATATCTGTAAAGTGATAAGTGATCAGTGATCACATGTTTTTCTTCTCAACTACTAACAGTTCACGTGACAGATTTCAGCCAACTAAAATAAACAAATAATAGGCACACAGACCTTCTCTGCCAAGTGCCAGTGCCACGAATTAAAGCATAAAGGGAAGACATTAACAGAGCATTGTCTTTGTGCCTATGTCCAGATAAAAAGTGATTATGGGGCATTATACTTTTGTCCTTTTGTGATTTATAAGGTCTCAGCCTATGACGTTGGCATTGTTCACTTGCTTCTTAAAAAATTAATACAGTATAACAATGGCCGGAAAAATCAATTAATTGTATAAGGAACTAGTTTTAATTAATGCCGGGTAAATAAAAATATTACCAAGATCATGTAGGGCTGCAAATCGGGTTGCCCGATTTTATACGGTTCGGGTTCATTAAATTTTAATAGTTTCTCCATCCAATCCGACCTAAGTTGCATCCTATTAATATGTTTTTATTTTTTAATGGGAAAAATCCCATTTTTATTTATATCTGAAGTCTGAACAAATTTATTTCGTTATGTGAAAAGATAAAACATTAAGCAATTTTCATTAAAGGGGGAGAAGGAGAGTTGAACCACAAATGGAGTGAAGCTACATTAATCATGCTACTCAAGTGTTCTTAGCACTTTCCTTTATTAATTAATTAAAAAAAAAAACCGAATATTCCGGAGGGATTGTCTGGGCCTCGATCACAGACACAACTACACAAGACCTGTATTTGTTGTCTGGAGCCTTAACTGGCTACTTGCCATAAATTAATTCAGATTTCAGAGTATCGGAGCCTTAATTAAGTCTATTATTTTTTGAGTGGTATCCTCAATTATTTTTTGTGAACAAATAAAATGTTATTTATTTATAAATTGTACGTAATTCTTGAGTTCAAACGTATATATAAATTGTACGTAATTGGAAAAAGGCTTAAACATTGTCACTACGAATCAATTATCAATTGATATTTGAAGAGGGCCTCCAGTGCTCTTGTTTTGTCACATGGGGGTATTATGGTAATTACAATACATGGGAATATTTGGTCTGTTAGGCAAACATGCAGGGCCTGTTTGGGAGGGTTGACGCTTTGATCTAGAAAAGCCATTAAAAGAACCCCCATGTAGCAAGTACGTCGTAACCCATATAATTGGTGGGATAAGGCTTAAATGATGGTGATTATTGTGGATATGATGCCTCTGCATCATTTTAATGTACAATTACAGCACACGTGGCAACTTTTATTATAATAACAACATATCCTTAGCAGAACCCATGTGGTAAAGTAAAGTAATCAAGACATAGCGTTGTGATGAATTTGTTGTCTTTCGACCCATAGAGCTTCAAAAATCAAAACTTACCATTTGTAATAGTTTATATAAATGTTCTCAACATGAACACACTTTTGAGACTATTTTCAATCCAAACCACTTTGAGCTGATCAATGCGTCATTTTTATCATTTGTACTAGTTTGGGTCTGACAAAATTTTTATCATTTTTATTATTAATATATAATAATAGAGAAATGTCCAATTTTTCTACAAAATTTATGACTTTCTTTTTGTATGTCAACATGGTGGTCTAACCAATTGAACCATTAGACCGCTTGTCCTGATCAATGGGGTGGGTTAGATATTAGTTTCATTTTTATATTCAATTTCTATTGTTAGTAAATATAATTCTTATTTATCACACTTTCCTTAGTTTAATATGCTGGATAAATAATATTAGAGATGTATCTAAAAGTATTCTTTTAAGAAAATTTATATATTTTTCTACTTATTTTATATATTTAAATTTTTTATTATTTAATTTTGGCATCCCAAGTTGACCTATTTGACTCGGCCACCTAGATGAAAAAATGGTTTCACTTGTTAGTTATCCTTAAAAATAATATGAAGGTGGGGGGGTAAATTATTTATTTTCATCTCATATTAAAAAAATTATTTGTTGCAAAATCAAATTTCAAACAGTTCCAAACTTTGGATTCAATTAGTTAGCCAAACAAAATTTAATGCAAAGAAAAGGTTGGGTTGATGCATGCCATGGACAATCCGAAAAAACCAATTTTTTTGTGATCAAATTCAACATATTACATTTAATTATTTTCTTATACATTTTAAATTATATATGGTGACGAGGCTGAATTTTGATAATTGGTCTTATGATGTTATAATCTCTGGACTTATTAGGTGGTTTTATCCATTCAAAATCACTAAATCCAGTTATTCTCTAATTTTGTCTGTTGACCCAGTTATTGTTGGGAGAATGACCAAAACCCTCATTTGTTCATTCTTAACATGTTGGATAATTCCATAGTCATGTGACAAGTCACATGTTGGGGGAAAATCGGTCATCTCTGTGCTACACTGTTATACCTACAACCGAGTTTTCCTCTTTAATTATATCGTTATAAATATCTATTTTTTTTATAATATTCTTTTAATTGTTTATTTTTAAGGTGTGTTTTTTTTCTTCTTCTTTTCTTTTTCTCCCATCTCTCTTGTTTTGACTTTGTAGGCTGAAGAGCTGAACAGAAGATTAATTAGCAGACAAACAGTTATCACTATTGTGGTTGTCTTTTGTGTCGATATCATGTGTGGGACTCACTTCAAAGAAAAAGAGAATCAATTAACATGAGAAAAACATATCGACGATTCATCTAATTCATAAAACACTGAAATTAAAATCGTTTCCTGTGGTTATCATTTTCATGGGAATTATTGCAACTTAGCAAATGTTTAATGTTGGAAAACAGCCAAACTCCCCAAAGCATAATACTGTAACAGCACATTAGTTCTTAAAATGGACTCGGTACGACGGTATCTGCTGCAAACACAGCTTGTATTATAGGCTATGTAACCCATTATGAGTTAACATGCCAGTGTATCATACATAAGGAGCTGAATGAAGTACTAGAAATTGGTTACACTTTGTTAAATGCAGTTTGGCCCACTGCAATAGGGGTGCAACTTGGGTGGGCTTGGATTGGGTGTTTTTGTCAAAATTTGAATGGTCCGAGCCTGGAAAACATGACCAAACGCGCACCGACCACGTCAGTGTTACGTACATATGGGACTGCATTGAATACTAACGTATTCACTGGTGATTGATTACATTGCCTGTTAAATGCAAGCTTGGCGCAGAGAATCAGGGGTGCAACTTGGGTGGGTTCGGATTTGCGTTTTTGTCAAAATTTAAATGGCCCGGGCCCAGAAACCTGGGCACCATGCAGTATAAAATATTAAAATCGGGTACCCAATTGCACTCCTATTCATTACTCACCAGTTCACCACTCTAACTGTTGTCACCGTCAGCGAGAAAAATGAAAGAATGCACCTTTAGGTTGATAGAAGGTTTTCTTCTTTAATCTAAAACTCCACTCACTTTTTCTCATCTCTCTTAAACTTACCCTAATTTTTCAAAATATCCATGGACCCCCTCTCAGAAAACTTTTGTTATATAAAACTTACCTTCCATCAGTTCAATGTTAGTAATAATTAACAAAAATTGTACAGTTGGAACATTAATTATTTTTGATGACCAAATTAGCCTTCTTGCTTTGTTAAACAATTGTTTAGAATAGAAAACAAGGTAAAAAAGCAAAATCGGACATGTGAAAGGAAAAGGATTGGACAAAGATGGCAGAAAGACATGACATTGAAAGAACTTATAACCAATTAACCCACATCATAAAAGAATCAGGTGGGTTTCATCAAAATTCATGGGAGTTTTGATTGATTAAAGCCTTTCAAGCATCGTGTCTTTCTGGTATCATAAATTTTTGAAAAGAAAACATGTCTAAAGTGAAAGCACCAACTTATGGATTTTTCTAGTTAACCTTAATCGATCACCGATATAAAACAGCTTGTCCAATGCCGTCGGACAAGTAGCGAGTCGATGAAATGCATTCCTTTTGTATAAGAATTGCTTAAGGATTTTGACGTTAAAGTGAGGTAAGGAGACAATGAAGATAAACCTTGACAATCTCTGGTAAGGGGTCTCTAGAGGTTTTGAAAAAAGTGAAGAGGGGAGTTTTAGATAATAACCCTTGATAAAAAAAGGAGGAACCGAAAATTAGAAAAAAAGAGTTAGTAAGTAATTTTACCAAAAAACAGAAAGAAAGTAGAGGAAAAGTTTTTAAGTAGTTTTAACCCCCCAAAAAGAAATAAACTTCTGTTTCTCTTTTATGGTGGTTGAATCTACCTCACTGTTGTCTGATTTTAAAAACTGTTGTCTGAATGAATCCACACTATTTTGTCATGGAAGGAAAACTGTGATATGTCAATGTCATGGATTTCAACAGTCAGTAGATTGTTTCAGAACGTGCCACACCCTTGGATGAACCAGGTAATCCACAAAATTTCTACACCACTGAACACCGCCTAAATGGGAGTTGGCATTCTGTGGACCTGTGGGTTTACCAAGAAGTATGCCACATTTTAAGTTTTACTTTAGTTAACAGACATTCTACCTACCATTAGCAACTGGAATCCGGTTGAACCGGATACAAAAGGACAAAAATACATTAAATCTATTCGAACTCCTTCCTCCTCCTCTCCTCTGTCAAGCCCTAACCCAAAAGCATCCCACATCCCACCGGTGATCTCACTATACACCGGTGTTCATGGACACGAAATCCACCTACGACGGTCCTGCAGTAAGCGGAGAATATTCTTCTTCCTCCTCCCATTACTCTTCCTCCTCTCCTTCCTCTTCTTCCAATCTTCTTTGAACCCTAACCCAGAAACATCCCATATCCCACAGACGAGGGTATAACAAGCTTCTATGTTGCCAGCATCTGCACATTATTTTAAGAATCGAGGAGACTATTTAGACCAGTTTTTGGCTTTCACCTATTGTGAAAATAAAAGATCAGAAGGAGTTGACACAGACAGAAAGAGAGAGAGAGAGAGGAACAAATTGTTTTAAAGTATTGGCTATGCGGATTTGTAGAGAAACAAAGAGCTCCCTCAAAGGAAATGGAGGAAATGCAGTTTTTAGGTGGGGGAAATTTCCTACCAATGTTATATATTGGAGTAGCTTCTTTTGAGATAAATAGATGATTTTGTTCTATTTTCCTTAAAGCAATAAAATCAACAGGGAAAATTCAAAGATAAGAGGAAACAAATCCTCTTCATGTTATTTTTCATCTCAAGTTACTAAAAGGAGATTCTGCCATAAATCAGGCCGTTAGAGAGAGAGAGAGAGAGAGGGGGGGGGGGGTAATAAGAACATTGATAAAATCAGAAGCAATGGACCTGAGCTTGCATAAAAGAGTTTGCATCCCGTGGAAGGAGAGGAGGAATAATAATGGGAGGAAGAAGATGAATAATAATCGCCACTTACCGCCGCTGGTGGATTTTGCATGCACAAACGCCAATGTATAGTGAAATGGCCGGTGGAATGTGGGATGTTTTTGAGTTAGGGGTCAGCGGAGGAGAGGAAGAAGAGGGAGTTGGAATGAAATCGCTTGGAAGTGGGTTTGATGTATTTTTTGTCCTTGTATTCGGTTCAACCAGATTCTTAGTTACTAACGGTAGAAAGCCCATTGACTAAAGCCGAAATTCAAAATGCTAATGTAGTATCTTTTTATTGCTGGGTGGCTACAGACTAGTCTGAAAACCCAAAACCGCTGGACACAGAAAGGCAACTCGGCAATAGTTTTTCCAAATAGGCATACCCAATTGGAAAAACTAGGGGGTTGCAACTTGCGCCTCACTTGCCAACAGTTAAGGTTCCAGGTGTTCTTTCTCTAGGTTTGCTTTAACCCAACCAAAAGTGGACAGCACTCAGGATGGTCTTATAATTTACAAGTGGATGGAATAATCATGGAAATGAAAAGGCATCAAATCTATTGGTCATTGCACATTGGAAAACAAGCAAATGGTGGATTCTACTATATCACTCAATATTCCTTCATGTTCTCATACATTGAAATCGAGTTTTAATGGGGAGTGATCCAGAAACATGTCTGCTTACATTACACACCCATCCACCTAATCCTTTGATTCATTCTTTTAACACCCTACAAGGTCCCTCCACTTGAGATAAACCAACCCTGCACGATAGTGAGTGTATGCTCCAGCCACGACCAACACATGAAACAGCTGGTGGCTGTGACCAGCAATGTCAAATTTCCCTGGCCTCCACCGCTCGGGAATCCTAGTTGCGTACACCAGGGCCCCAATCCCATACAAAGCACCCATCAATATCTCGTAACCTGTGGTGTGGAGGGCCTCTGGTTGGTTTCTGAACAGGATTAGTTTGTGCATTATGGGAGCTACCCCTGACATGCCCATGCCAAAGAAGAGCATGGCGCGTATGCTGCGGTACTCTGGGTTTTGGAAGACTGGGAGGAGAGACACCACAATCGTGGCGATCCCCAGCAGTGTAATGAAGCCTAAGTAGAGATTGCAGAAGAAGGGGTTGCACATGAAGGAGTAGTACACAGAAGGATAAAAGGAGGTTGATATGAGGGCGGCAATGCCAGTGTAGTCAAGCCTGAGCATGATGTAAGAGAGGCGCTCAGAGTGGCAGGAGAGAAGATGGCAAGTGCTGCTGGCTAATAGACAAAACATGGCTCCACCCATAAAAGCAAAGAATGGCCACCGTGTGATTGGTCTTACCATCAAGGGTGCTATCATATTTACCACATCCTCCTTCATGCTACGCTGCATTTAATCAAAATATGATTAATATTAGCTCCTTTCTTTTTCTGTAAAGTAAAACATATCATGTTTCCTAATGTAACATGTTCTCTCAGTGGGAAAAATTGGTCACTTGTATAACCCTCTGAAACACTAGTAGTTTTTGGTAACATTGGCAAGGGAGGACTGGAGGAGCAATAGATGTGCATTGCCATATTTTCTTTTCTTTTTTTTTTTTCTGGAAACTTGATATGCATTGCCATGTTAGCATCATCTTTGCAAGCTTTGGAATTTATTATTATTAATAGACTGGATCATCGTTTATTTTCTTAAAGCAGCACCATGCAAAGCAAAGACAAACACAACCATTGGTACCACCAAGTAAATTTGAAATTTGCAAAATAATCACAAGAAAAGTGGCAAAAAATAACTATTGAACAATTATAGGTGGAATATTGTCTATAAAAAACAAGTCAGGAGATTAAAAGCATGATTATCAAAGATATACAGATAAAATAGTCATATATTTTTCACACTGAATACAGTTAGCAATTCCATATTCAAACTTTTCTCCCATCTTTTAAAAGAAAATTATGTAAGAAACATGAAAATTGAAAATAAAGACAAATGACACAGGTTCTGGGGTAAAAGCACAAGTTCTCTAGTCAATTTGCACATATGAGAAAATCATTTAAGCACTAGGGCCATGTTTGGTTGCAGTGCAAATTTATTTCCACTAGTACAGATGCATGGGAGTGCAAATGTAAAAAATGCAAATTCTTGTTTAATTTTGTTTAGGATTTTACTTTATTCTGCTTCATGTCTTAATTTACTTCATTTGTACGGCAATCAAACAAAATAAGCTAAAATTTGAAACAAAAATAGGTCAGGATTTATACTCAAATCATTTGCACTGCCATGGTTTTGCATCAGTGCAAATTTATTTGCATTGCAACCAAACACAGCCAGTCATTTGCATTGTGACAAAAAGTTAATATTTGGGATAACCATCACCATCTGACCGTCACCCTCATGCAAATTAGACTTTTTATGATAGCATAGAACCTCTGCCAGTAAAACCTTACCAGGCAACAAACCTCATTTCCTTAATCTACAAGATAATTAGGGGCTAACACCACTTTGCTAGTTGACAAAATAAAGGGTTTTATTATCTCTTCTATATTGAAAGGTATGGACAAATGCCTTCCAGGTGTAAGATGCTTGAGTATCTATTATACCCAGGCATAGCACAATTATTGCCAAATTCTAGCAAGTTTCATTTCAGCATCTAACAACTCAATAAAGAATTATCCCAACCACACAAGATAAGCAAGGGGACCTTCAGCACGTGAATTCCCAAAAAAGAGGATTTTAATTTCAATATGCTTTTAATCACTTTTTTCTTTGGTAAAACATAAAATACTTGCAAGTAATTGCTTGATGAAATCATGTGCTTCAACAGAATTAAAATCCTACCAGTATGGATATAATGCTTCAAGAGAATAACTTGCATTGAACTTTTTATTCCATTTTGAAATTTTCACTTGGGGGTCATTTGATAACAGTTGAAGTGGCTGAACATAATGGCTCATTGCTTTGGTTTTCAGCGAATAAGTCATTAAGTAGTTTGTGAGCTCCTTAATGGCGGAATGGCATGTAGGGTTAATAATTATTTCATTCCTCAATACAACTATCTTATCCACTAAAGAAATATTGCTAAAGCAGAGGATGAGTAACCAAACCCAATTATAATGAAACCTAAATGAATAAGTAAACAATATTTAAAGGCTGATAAATGAACAAAAATTAAGCAGAAACACAAATATCTCAAAACATTCATTGCAAAACATATGACACTCGTGATATTCCAAACAAAAATCTTC
Organism: Nelumbo nucifera; assembly: GCF_000365185.1. The sequence continues at coordinate 9,966,457 of NW_010729076.1, read as the reverse complement.
TATGAGGAATATTCATCCTAACTTAAATAAAGGACAAGAATAGCTGAGAAATTGCAACAAAAAATATAAGTTACATTGCTTTTAGTTAGTTTTCTTGCACAGGGAATAATTTGAATTTTTCTAGAAAAGGTTAACAAGTAGCAATATGAAGAATTAATTTTTCTTCAATCAATTCAAAGAGAGAAACAAAAAGGTTGACATCATTTATACCAGTAAAATAACAAAGAAATGAAGAATGATGTCTGATGTTGGTATTGAGTCTACAGAGATATTCATTTGCAACATCCAAACTAAGGGAAAAGGGCATTACCAGAACACAAGGATCAGTATGGTTGCTGTGGGAGAACCGCTCAGGCAAACAGTTTGCAAGAAGTTCCGGAATATGCCAACCAGACAATGATGGAAGCATATCCATCGAAGGCAAGGATGTTTTGAACTCATCTCGCAGCTTTTGCAAATCAGGCATGTTAGGCATGGAAGGAAGGCAAGTCAATAGCTCGTGCAGATCAGCTTTTCTCAGCACATCAGGGAGATGAGGCAGGGACTGGAGATCCACAACTTTTGGAACTTTCATTGCAGTATATATTGTAAGGGATAGGAAAAGGAAGAAACCTATCAAGTGCCTGAAACAATTATTATTCGGGTTTCAGGACAAGAAAATTTCCACAGCTGAAAAAGGTCAAACCAGATATGTTTTCTTTTGCTAAAGTCTAAAACACAAGCAAACATGCAACTAGCATAGTTGTTATTAGTTTGGTTGAAGACCATCTTTTGTTTGAATAGTTAGTAGGTGTATGAGTGGTGAGTCCCGTGGGCTCACAGCTATGGAAAATTAAAGACAGAGGGAAAAGAAGAAACATTTTCAATAATGTATTGCCTATCATCTCAACTACCAAAGCCAACAACTATAATCAAACCCTTAAAATTAACAATGACAAAGATTGAGAGAGCAAATCAGTAAACACAAACCCATATTTTCGCAAATTCAAGATGACTAAAAAACCCTGAAACTTCTATGCTTCAATATATGTTTGTCAATTGCCAATCGGCCCAATTCTAACAGATTTCAAAGATTTATGAGTTATTGCAAGAAAACCCATCTTAGAGAGAAAGAACGAAATGCAACACACCACAAAAAAAGGGGGGAAAAATTCAAACATCAAATTACAACATAATAACAGATAAAAGAGTTAAAAGGAAAAGATGCGTTTTTTAGGAAGGAATCCTTACGTCCAGACATTGAGAGTCTCGTTGTGAATAGAAAATATGCTTAAGAGCACTTGCTTCAGAGGCCATTCAGATCTGTAATGACCCAAAATGAACTCATTGTCCCTCAAATACTCGGGCAATGAGTGGTACTCGACGAGCTGATACTTCACCTTCTTCCAGAACCTCGTCCTTTTCCCTCCCTTGGAACATATCTGACTCCCTTCTTCGAACCGACCATTCTCAAATTTCTCGGAAGGAAAGGGCAAATTCTCGCACTCCTTACAACCGCTGCCCATTTCTTCAACCCAGAGAAGAAAGTCGTAATAAGCAAATAAATAAAACAATCATGAAGCGAAGGTCCATTTATAGAATAAGAGGAAGAACCTAAAATCCCTAACCCTTCATCCCCAAAATAAAAGACCCAGAAGAACCGACCGAACAAAAACGTACCTGGAATTGCAGAAACGCCACCTGGGAGCGGAGCCCAGAAGCGGATAATTCTGATTTCTATTTATTTAATCAATTTGGAATCTCTTAGGCGGTGATCAGTAGAGAACCCACCACTCGGTAAAGAGACGATCAAATGCAAGAAAAGGGACAGCTGAGGTTAAAAGCTGACTCCCAACGAATGCTTACAAGTATTTAATACTTATTAAAATTCAGAACCCGATAAACATCGATGAATTGAGAATGGTGAGTAGCAGAAACTTTCAACTTTCCTCCCTTAGATCTTAATCTTTTTTCTTCTTCTGGGTAATTTATGGTGGTTGGAGAGGAACAAGTAGAAATTAGAAATTTAGAATATCGTGAGAGAAGTATTCGAGAAGAGATTCGAAGATGCTTGAAGATAGTTTTGTTCGTTGGGGAGTGGGACTCTCTGCAAAAGTTCTGATCTGCTCGTCACAGAGCGCGCCTCACACTATCTTCACAGTGCATCGTAACCGTGCGTTCGGAGCATCTTTCCATGAATGATAACATCATGTACGGAAGATGTTCTCAGCGCACGGCTGCGATGAACTATGAGGTTGGTGTGAGGCGCTCTTTCTGAGAAGCAGACCCGATCTGCTCTCTGCACGGGTAAGTTGGAAATTTGAGAGCGATGGGTCATTTTTGTAATTTTATTTTTCTTTTTTCTCTGTCGGAGTGAGCCAAACATGACTTGACTCGAAGAGCCAGTCGATGATGCCATGATGGATCTTCACTCGGAATTGCCGGAGGGCCTGAATAATCTATGATAAGCTGTTTCCGATTCCCACTTGACACCAATCCGACGATCACGAAAGATCTCGTCATCAAGATTCTAATGTAACAAATCCTGCTTTGGATAAAAATATCTTCTTTATTATTTGACTTTTGTTTTTTTTTTTTAAGTCAAAAAACGAAAATACAACGAACGATTTTTCTATTTTTTTCGATTATGAATAATTTAAAACAAAAAAACAAAAAGGAAAGGCAACTCTAGACGCTGTTTATTATTGACTGTTTCTTATTGACTTGGTCAATTGAAAAATTATGCTACTCTTCCGATTCTTTGCCAAATAGAACTCTAAATGGGTCGGGTCTGATTCGGGACAGAGTGGTAGGTGGAGCAATCCCGGATCGATTATTAATCGGTTCATAAATAGAACTGAACCAATCATAAATACTAAATAGAGAAAATCGGGTATGATCCGACTAAGAGTAGGCTAGGGGTATAGTGTGTTGTAGGTGGTTTTCTATGGATGTGGATATCTCTGAGAGGATTTGATCGAGCAGCTTGGAGCTTGTGGTTATCTCTGAGATTATATTCATCTTCGGAGGTTGTGGTTTTGCAAAATGTCTTGCCTTTGGTATAGTGTTAGATCTTTCTTACTATTCCTTAACCGCCCTGGACTATGTTCTCTCTATTTTCTGTTCTTCTTCTTCTTCTTCTTCTTCTAAAACGACTACCTCTGATCATTTTCCGCTTTTATCCTTTCCGGCCACTTCCTCTCAGCTTAGATTAGAATAGGTTTTTCTATTTTCCTTTCCACCCTGGACTACAGTTGCATGTAAAAACTAAAACCTTTCTCCTAACGACAGTGTTAGAAAGGTTTTGTGAGCTAGCTCCCGTTTTCCATTTTTCATTTACCGTTGGGCTCTCCTGCAACCTAGTGTGCTACGTACCGCTGTAAGATTTGCTTTTTTTCTCTCTGTCTCTTTTCAAGGTTTTCCTCTTGCCACTATCTCCATATTGGAAGGCAGGTCCTTTTCTAATCTGCTATTTAAAGCTGAACAAAATAAGGAAATTCAGGGCTTTAAGTTATGTAGAGGAGGAACTACTATTTCATACATCCTCTTTGCTGTATGCGAAGCTGAACCTAGCCAAGTCAGAAAGGTGAAAGAAATACTAGGAAAGTTTGAACAAGTGTCTGGTGAAAAAATAAACCTCTCAAAATCGGGGGTGCTTGTTTCAGCAAGTGCTGCATTCATAGGAGAAAGAAAATATATATATACTTTCTATGCTCCAATTTAAACAAATGAATGCCCAGGAAAAATATTTGGGAAATAAGCTAAGCTTTTGTGGCAGAATTATAGCACCACATGGTGAAATACTAGAGAAAATAAACTGTAAACTTGCCTCATGGAAAGCTAAACTCCTCACACACACAGGCAGGAGAACAACTTTGGTTAAATCAGTTCTACAAGCAATCTGCACATATTCCATGTCTACTTCCATCAACTCTGCCCACAAAAATAATCAATCAAGTAGAGAAGTATCAGAAATTCTTGGTGGGATGGAGAAAATCCAAAAATGAATCAACAGAGAAGGAAAAGTATAAACAGATCTAATGCAGATTTCTGATTTCCACTGCAAAGATATAAATATTCAAAATGCCAACCACCCACACTGTATACTATTGCATGGGCTGAACCGTACGTTGAATCTATAAATTTTGACCCTGGGCTGAACCGTCATTCGCCCAAAAATCAATCCATACATACTATTGCGTGGGATAAATTATGTTAAACCAAAATATGAGGGAGGAATGGGATTTAGGAAGATGGGGGCTTTCAATAAAGCCATATGTTTGTGAAACAAATATAAAGGTTGTTAACTGATGACAAAGGGCTCTGGGCTAAAGTAATAAAGAAGAAGTATGTGAAGAAAAAAAATCCTTGTTTCATCTTCAGACAAAATCGCATGACTCAACTTAAAGGAAAAAAGTAGAAGAATATAATGGAGCAAATAAAGAATAACTTAATGTGGCAGTTGAAAGATGGAAGGAAGATCCACATACTAAGACCCATGGAAACCCACTTTACAGGATGGTCACCCCAACTTAGGGAGAAAATGACAATCCAACCACACATTACTACTGTCCACAGAAAACTCATTTAATCATATAACCCAATTGACAAGATCATCCCAAATTCCTCATGACACTCTCAAATACCAAGCCTGCGAGCTCGGTTCATAGTGAAAGTTTTTCTCCTTTTTTTTGTACTTAAACTTTACATCAATAAAATATAAACATTTTGACTCTGTGCAAAACTTTCTAAGTGTAAACAACTCCTGGACTGGTGAACTAAACCAAATAGGAGTAAAAATGTGTAGGTTACCCCGAATTGTCAAGCTAACGAGCTGGACTATGAGTCGGGATAACTGAAGTAAATTTTTTCCAAGTGTAGGTTACCCCGAACTGTCAAGCTACGAGCTGGACTACGAGTAGGGGTACCTTCACATATTGTACGCCGAGGTGGGCGGACATTGTAGGGTATATACCCGACCTGTCTGCACACGGGCTATTCGCTTAGGTGTGGATTATCTCTTAGTGTCGAGCCATCGGGCCTGACCTCAAATGGGATCAACCTGTTGTTATATGCCGAGGTGGGCTAAACATAGTAGGGTTTGTACCCGAGTTGTCTATGCCTTGAGCATGAAAACTGATTTGCCTATGCCGAAGAGGCGACTAGGACTTATCTGCCTATGCCGAAGAGGCGACTAGGACTTATCCGCCCATGCCGAAGAGGCGACTAGGACTTATCCGCCCATGCCAAAGAGGCGACTAGGACTTATCGTAGTGTCGAGGTCTTATATCAGCTCGGCATCATGGCCCTTGGGCTTCTGGGAGTGACCCGCAATCCTCTCTCCAGCTCGATGATCACAAGTAGTATCTTCTTAGGTTGCCGATGTTCCACGCTCGAGTTACTTTCTTCCCTTCCAAAGTCTCGAGCTCGTACGTACCTTCCCCATATACCCGTCTTACTCGGTACGAACCTTCTCAAATTGGTCCGAGCTTACCGACACCGGGCTCAGGTACCATAACCTTCCGAAGAACCAGGTCGCTGACGCAAAAGTGTTGCTTCTTGACTCGGGCATTATAGTACCGAGCTACTCTCTATTGGTAAGTTGTAGTCCGGATGTATGCTAGGTCTCGTACTTCTTCCACCAAGTCTAGGTTAGAACGGAGCTCGTCATCATTCGTCTCTTCTTCGTAGGCCTCCAAGCGTAGTGTAGGCACCTCGATCTCCGTTGGGATCACCGCTTCCGTGCCACAAGCAAGGTTGAAGAGAGTCTCACCTATGGCAGTCTTAATAGTAGTCCGATGGGCCCATAGCACACTAGGTAGTTCGTCTATCCACAATCCTTTGGCTTGAGCTAGGTGGGCTTTTAGTCCACGAAGTATAGCTCTGTTGGTGACTTCCGCTTGCCCGTTTTCCTGGGGTTGTGCCACCGAGGTGAAATTTTGCTGAATTACCATTTCAGCACACCAATTCTAAAATTTTATATCCTCGAACTGCTTCTCGTTGTTGGAGATGAGTACTCGAGGTAGCCCGAAGCAACACACTATGTTCTTCCAAAAGAAGTTTTGTATGTTGCAGGTTGTGATTGTTTTTAGAGGTTCAGCTTCCACCCACGTCGTGAAATAGTCAACTGCCACGACCAGAAACTTCCTCTGTCCTGTCGCTGGCGGGAATGGGCCAAGTATGTCGATTCCCCACTGTGCGAAAGGCCATGGGCTGGTGAGGTATTTCAGGTCGTCAGTAGGTTGGTGGTGGATGTTAGCGTGCCTCTGATACTTATCGCACTTCTTGACGAGCTCGAGTGCATCTGCCTTCATCGTGGGCCAGCTGTAGCCCTGTCGTAACGCCTTCTGGGCGAGATCCCTGCCCCCAAGTGCCTGCCGCACAAGCCTTCATGGGTGTCGTGGAGAACAAACTCGGCCTTTGAGGGTCGCAAGCAGGGCAAGTAGGGGAGCGTGAAGGATCTCCTGTATAGCTGTCCGTCTATAATGACGTTCTTAGCCGACTGGCACTCTACCCTTCGGTCCGCATTGCGGTCGGTAGGGAGGGTCCCGTGAAGTAGGTAACTCATGAGTGGATCAGTCCAGCTCGACTCTACTTGTGCTACAGTAGTGACCTCTCCTGCCCCCCGAGAATGCCACATCGAGGTAAGTCCTCTATGTACACGGTCCGCATGGTGCTGCTGCTTGTACTGGGTAATCGAGATAAGGCGTCGGCCTTAGCGTTCTTGGATCGCGGGATCTGTCTGATGAAGTAAGAGATGAAGCTGCGCATGATCTCCCTGACTTTGGTTAAATAGGCAGCCATGGTGGGGTCGCGGGCTTCATACTCACCGCTGACTTGGTTGACCACGAGTTGAGAGTCGCTGCATATGACGAGGTGCTTAGCTTTTACTTCCTTTGCAAGAGCGAGCCCAACAACCAATGCTTCATACTCTGCTTCGTTGTTCGATGCTGGGAACCCGAACCGGAGTGCATATTCCAACTTCACCCCGCTTGGACCGTACAGAATTATTCCTGCACCGCTTCCTTGTTGGTTGGATGAGCTGTCAACGTGGAGGATCCAGTGCTCCTCGTCCCAGGTCGGACCAGATCTAACCGGGATTGGTGCCACATTGGTTAAAGCTTCCACCATGTGCTCGAGCTCGGCCAGCTCAGGAGTTGTGGTACTGAACGTACATTCTGCCATGAAATCGGCAAAGGCTAGGGCTTTAATTGTCGTTCAAGGTTCGTACTGGATGTCGTACACGCTGAGTTCGATAGCCCACTTCGCCAATCTGCCAGACACCTCGGGCTTGAGCAGGATTTGTCTCAGAGGCTTGTTGGTGAGAACGACGATGGTGTGGGCTTGGAAGTACGGACGAAGATTGTGAGTTGCTATGACTAGCGCGTACGCCAGTTTCTCGATCTCCGGGTATGTTGTTTCAACATCCTGCAAAACTTTGCTAACAAAGTAGATGGGTTGTTGGACCCTATCTACCTCTTTGATCAGTACCGAGCTGACCACCTCGTCACTCGCGGAGAGGTACAACTTTAAAATGTCCCCTTCCTCGGGTTGGGTCAGAACTGGGGTACTAGCTAAGTATCTTTTTAGCTCGTCAAAGGCGAGCTGACATTCTGCAATCCACTCGAAGTCTTTACTCTTTCTTATAGCTTTAAAGAAAGGTAGCCAGTGATCTGCCGATTTGGACATAAAATGGCTCAAAGTGGCTATCCGACCATTCAGCCTCTGAACCTCTTTTATTTTGCGGGGAAATTTCATATCTAAGATGGGCTTTATTTTTTTCGGGTTGGCTTCGATGCCACGTTGGTTGACTATGTAGCCCAAAAATTTACCCAAGGTGACCCCGAAGACACACTTGTTGGAATTCAATTTCATATTATACTTTCGTAAAATTTCGAAAACACTTTGCAAATCGTCTAACAAAAATTTTGAAAATTGGGTCTTCACGACCATGTCATCTACATAACACAACTTTATTGCCGATTAACGGCTCAAAAATCTTGTTTACAAGTATTTGAAAAGTTGCCCCGACATTTTTTAATCCGAAGGGCATGACCTTGTAGCAATACAATCCGAACTCAGTTATAAAGGCCGTCTTTTCTTCATCGGTAGGGTCTATCCTGATCTGGTTGTAACCGGAATAGGCATCCAGGAAGCACAACAACTCATGCCCTGAGGTCGCGTCCACTAGGCGATCGATCTCGGGCAGTGGGAAAAAGTCTTTTGGGCAGACTCTATTCTGGTTGGTATAATCAATGCACATGCGCCATTTACCGTTAGCCTTTTTTACTAGAACTGGGTTAGCTACCCAGCTCGGGTAATGGACTTCCCTTATGAAGTCTGCCGCTAAGAGCTTCCCGACCTCTTCATCAACTATCCTCCAGCATTTTGGGGTGAGGTTGCACTTTTTCTATCTAACTGGCCTGACTAAGGGATCGGAATTTAGCTTGTGAGCTAAAATTTTAGAGTCTATTGCGGGCATTTCTGCCGCAGACCTGAGGTCGCATCGATTTGGAGGGTCTTAGCTGGGTCATTGGTCGCTCGAGCTCGATGTCAGCCGCTAGCTTGGCTTTCCCCTTGAGGGCGGATACGTAGCAATTGCAAGATTCGAGCTGGTCACCTCATACAACCCCTACTCCATAGTCCGTAGGGAACTTTATTGCTAGGTAGTAGGTGGATACTACTGCACGTAGGGCATGCGCAATGGGTTAACCTACTATGCCACGTGCCAACCTCTACAGGTACTGAAACTCGCCCTAGAGGTCTGAGCTCCTCGCCGCCAAAGTCTACTAGTGGAGTATCTGTTGGCTTTAGGTCATTTTCCTGGAGTTGCAACTTGTCGAATGTGTCTTTGAATAATATGTCCGCCGAGTTACCCGAGTCCACAAGGATGTGCTTGACTTCGAAGTTGTTTAGCCTTAGCTTTATCACCAGCGTGTCAACATGAGGATACTGGATCCCGCACGCGTCATCCTCCGTGAAGTAAATCGGGTCTTCAAGTCAAGGTCACTTCGGCGGGTTCTGCTCCTCGCTTTTTAGTTCACGGATTGAACTTTGTCCTGTTGCCGAAGTGCACCCCGCGATGATGGACCCACCAGTAATCATATTGATTACCACACAGATCGGTCTCTCTTCGGCCAACTACCGTCGCGGCTGCTCGTTCTGCTTGTTATTGGACTCGGGAGCATTCCTTATTTGGGTCTCCTACCGGTCTGTTTGCCGATCTGCCTGGCTTCTTTCTTCTCTCTGTATGAAATTTTTCAGATGCTCGCAACGGATGAGCTCCTCGATCTCGTCGCGGAGGTTCCTACAGTTTTGGTGGTGGGATCTCCCCTCAACCTAGGAGGCCACTTGACAAAGGAAGAGTCTTCGATGGCCATTAGGATTTCTCCTCGCTTAGCGTTTAGGGGGTGTGTAGTTCGTCCTTTCAATAGGTGGGGTCCTAGAGCGTTGACTTGACTTGTGAGGTCGCGAAGGAGATCGGCTCCCAAACTTGTTTCCTCCCCTGGTCGGGGACTTACTCTTTCTTCTATTATTCCCGTCATTACCTATGTTGTCACCATCTCTTTTTCTTTTCTCTTCTAGGTTGTCTATCTTTTGATTCATCTCTTCCTCGGTTTCGATGAACTGGTCGACGAGCTTGAGGAATTTTGTGATGTCTTTCAGTTTATTGGCCACCACATGCCATTTGAATTCTCTGTGAGTTATGCCCTTTTTGGCTATCGTGAGTATCATCGCTAGGTCTAGGTCAGGGATCAGCAGGCAGGTGTCATTGAACCGCTTGATGTATCTCCTGATGGACTCCACTTCTCTTTGAACTACGTTAAACAGATTCTCCTGCGACCTCGGGCACTTCTTGCTGGTGATGAAGTGCAAGGTAAATAATTCCATGAACTGCGCCCAACTCTTGATTGATCCTGGTGCGAGGTTCCGGTACCAAGTCCAAGCTTCTCCCTTGAAGGTGGTGGAAAAAGCTACACACATGCAGGACTTGTCAGCCCTAGCTAGGTGCATCTAGGACTGCAAGGAATCCACGTGATCATTAGGATCCAAAGATCCATCATACTTATCCAAGGGAGGCATCTTGAAGTCCTTGGGCATCGAGGTCCCCAAGAGCTCGGAAGACAGAGGGGACGACCCAGAGAGTAGAGGAGCGGTCTTTGTAGCTACCGAGCTACCCTCCTCTTTACCTTTCATCTGTTCTTGCTGGTTCGGTCTCGTGAGCTGGTTGTTCTGTACTGAAGTTTGGCGTGCCTTGCGACGCCTTCGTTGCTGCTTCTTTAATGGTTCTGCATTGGTGCTGCTAACCTCGGTATGCTCTGGTACTATTCTGCCGCGAGGTAGCTCCTGGTTCCTTGTGGAGTTCTAGGGCTGACTATCGTGGATGGAGGGGCCTTACCTTGAGTTCGTGCCTAGAACCCCAAACCGGTTTTCTGCGAGCGATCCTTCTTGATGCGAACGCCGAGGAAGAGTGACCATGTTGGGCTGACTGTCCCCAGACCTATTTTCGAGGTTGCCTTGTGAAGCAGGTGGAATGATGTAACCGTCTTTCCTCCCGCGGGGTGAGACTTGACTCCTGGGAGAAACTAGGACTTGGGAAGTCTTCGCCTCGGTGAGTGATGTTCTGGTTCGCGCGAGGTCGATTCTGGTTCTGCTTAGTCCCTGGGTGTCTGGGTGGAACCGGCTGTTGGCTCTTTGACAGTAGGGGGAACTGATGCTGGTAGTGCAGGTAGAACATGTATCGTTGGAACTGCATGACCTGCTGCATTTGGACCTAGATGGCTCGCATGCAGTGTACCAGGTCTTTGAACTGACGTTGTTCGACTCCGGGGGGAACCACAGATGGCTCAGCGAAGGTTGTGCCTACCACTGGAGGGAGTGGGGTGTTCACCTGTGTGGTGTTTTGTGGCATGGTCAGTGTTGGGACTCTAGCCGTAGTAAGCGGTATGGTGAACTGGCCAATGCACACTAAAGGAAGCTGAGGTTGCCCCTGAGAGACATTCATCTCACTGCTCTGTCTGGCGTGACTAGAAGATTTCAATGGAAAGTTGTTGATTGTGAAGAAGGCTTTTTGATCGACTTCCCACAGACGACGCCAATGGATGTAGCGCGATCTGATTGCTCCCTATTGGAGGGTGATCTAACTTCTAGTCAGACGGTGAGCTAAGTGAATCTATAAGAAAGGATCAGAGAACCCGGGGTGGCTAACCCGGTGAGATCGCTCTGGTGCTTAAGTTAGTAATCTGATGCGAGCTGAAGAGCATTGATAGCTTAGAGAGCTAGAGAGCAGAAAAATCACGCGTACTTTGTGCCTTCGGGGTTGGAGCCTTTATATAGTTAGGTCCTCGCGGGTTTTGCGGATCGGTTCCGGGATCTTCGTCATGATGGGATCCGTTTCCGCTTTAATTGGGAGATAACGCTACCAACTAATAAATCTTATCAATTCCACCCGAACCGGGCGGGTAGGAGATAAGGCTTTCCGTTACGCGGCATGATCCCGTGAGGTTCGGAGTCTGTTGGGGAGATTTTCGGGATCGTCACGTAGTGGTCCGGGTCAGTATCCCCGAGCTTATACCTTTTAGTTCCAAACTGGATTGAATGCCGAAGTGCCTTGGGGCCGAGGTGACCCTGTCCCGAGGTGACCTTGTCCCGAAGTGACCCTGTGCTGAGGTGGTTGAATATCCGAGCTCAACTGTTGCGAAGTAAGCATGTCAGGCTGAGCTGTCATCTCTTAGTGAGGTCGTGTCCGTGTGTCCCCTTTTTACTAGGTTGGGCCAAATCACCCTTCATCAGAAACCTTCCAGGCAACCGATTCCGTTTTATCCTAATTTCGATCCCTGGCACAAAATCGTTGAATCAATCAATGATCCATTGACCCAGGCGATCGAACTATTGACCAGTTCAATGGTTTTTGTCATTTTTTAATTTTGTTGTCAGAACAGGCCATCTGTTCGAACCAAACAGTCGAACCGTTGACCTGAAAACCGGTGGCCAGAACGGTTCCGTCTTCAGGTTGTATGAGTCACACGCTCGAATGACTGCTTAATGGACCTCACATACTCAATTTTTTGCTTGTAATTTTTTTTTGTCAAAACGGGTCGCCCGTTTTTTATTTTTTTTTAATTGGGAACCGTTCAGGAAACCAGTACTATTTTACAACAATCCCGGCCCCTGGCCAAAAACCGTTGAATCGGTTAACGACCCATTGACCCGAGTGGTCAAACCGTTAACCCGTTAACCCATTCAATGGTTTTGGCAGTTTTTTTTTTTTATTGTCAAAACAAGCCGTCTATTCAAATTGTCAACCCGAAAACTGGTAGCCAAAATATTTTCGTTCGAACTGGATGATCGAACCGTTGACTCGAAAACTGGTGGCTAGAAAGCTTTCGTAATTTTTTGCTTGTAACTTTTGTTGTCAGAACGGGTCATCCGTTCGAACTGGACGGTCGAACCGTCAGTTGTCAGAACGTTATTAACAACATTTATCAATAATAGTAAGTAATTATACTATTTAATTAAATAATCATTAATGATAGTTTTAATAATATTATTTAGTTATTTTTAATATAACAATAAATATTAAATTTATGAATAGGATTTATTGACAATATTCATTAAATTAATAATTGCCAAAATTAAATTAAATTAACAGTATTTATTAGTAATAGTCGGTAATTATAATATTTTATTAAATAATCCATAACAACACTTTTAATAACATTCTTAATTATTTTTAATATAACAATAATTACTAAATCTATTAACAGTATTTATTAATAACAATATTTATAATTTTAATTTAAAGTAAAATTAAAGTAAATATCTATTTATTAACAATATTTATAATAACAGTAATTATTAATCATAATCACTAATTATATATTTATTAATTTACTATAATAATCAGTAATTTTTTAATAGTATTTTTTAATTACAGTATTTATAATTTTAAAGTAAATATCTAGTTATTAACAATAATTATAATAACAGTAATTATTAATTATAACCACTAATTATATATTTATTAAATTACTATAATAATCAGTAATTACTGTTATTTATATGGCAGTAATTACTGGGTGCTCTCACGTGGGAATCTACTCGTACAAGTAGATTTCATTTCCTGCATGGAAAGAGCACCCCTATCCTAATAATAATAATAATAATAATAATAATAATAATAATAATAATAATGATGATGATGATAATGATGATGATGTTTTACTCATAATATAAATACATTTATATAAAAGTACAAAGGTTGATATTAAAAAAAAGATATTAGAGGGGGATAAATTTCATACCCAAAAGTACAGGGGAGGTGCCTATAATTTACCTTTAAAATAATTCATCAGATTTTGGGTCGTCCCTAAAATTGTTGATCTAATCAACATCGTCTATCTACTTTTCCACTTGGTCCCAGTTAGGCCTCTTTTATACCATGTTTTAAAAACGACTCGGAATCATTCTAAACATCAGTTTCTGGATTGACTGTTTGACCATCTAGTTCGAATGGATGATTTATTGACAAAAAATTAAAAATAATAATTAAAATAAAAAATAGTAAAAAAACTATTAAATAAATCTATAATTCGATTTCATGAGTGAACGAATCATTAACCAATTCAATATTTTTGAGCAAAAAAAGGATTTGAGGTAAAACAGAACTAATTGTCTAAACGGTTCCTACGCGGAATAATCCGGCCATCCGGATCAACGACCATTTGAAAATATTGATTTTACACCTTGAAGACATGCAATCAAGGATGAGAAATTATAGATTTATTTATTTAGTTTTTAAATGACTGATTTCCAAGTGGAAATCTTTTCAAGTTCTAATTTGTAGCCTGGCATATCCTAGTAAGCGAAATAACCTCGAAGTTTCAGTGGAAAGCGTGCAAGATGTTTTAACAAATTCCCAAGTGCCTAAATTCAATCTTTGTATGACCCAACCGACCCATGATTCCTCTCACGCTACATTCATGGGTAGAGATGGATATGTTAGTCTCCGATACATGCGCGAGGTTTAATTTCTGGGTCAAAAAGGGGATTAAGGAGGATTATGTTGTGGTCATCGTGATGGTTACCGTCTGAATCGATCGATGGATTGCAAGAATGAAGAGATGGAGATACAGAAGGGCTGCTTCCATGAAGTGAGCTTCGTTGGCCAAGATGGTCGACGGCGAAAATCCAAGGTGCCCGTGGTCCAAGAACTGGTTCGTCAGGGGTTCAACAGCGTGCCGGAGAGGTTCCTAAGGATGCACCCAATACCCCCTGCAGCTGTGTCTAGCGATGATGTCTCAGCAGGGCCACCGTTTATCAACATGGCCAACTTACTGATGATAGGCTCCAAAGAAGAGATTCGAGTCCAAGAGCTAGCCAAGCTTGGTAGAGGAGCCAGTGAGTGGGGTTTGTTCCTGGTCACGAACCACGGCATCCCTTCATCCATTTTGCAGTCTGTAGAGGACGTTGTGAAGGGATTCTTTAGCCTGTCTTTCCAGGAGAAGAAGGGGAGTGTTGAATCGTATGCTAGTGTTGATAACGTGGGTTACGGACGCAACTTTGTTAAATCGGACGACCAGCCGCTGGATTGGATAGACCGTCTTACTATGAGGGCTTCTCCTAAGAAGGACACAGAAGGGATCCATGTTTGGCCTCAAAAACCGGTTGGATTCAGGTCCTCTCTCTCTCTCTCTCTCTCTCTCTCTCGTAAATTCTAGTGTTAAAGAATAGAAAATTATTTCCCAATTTATATATGTTGCTCAGGGAACAACCCAGTAATCTGTGTTATGAGTGTGAAGTCCAAAAAGGACTGCCTATCTTATGTAAATTTCTCTGTCCACCCTACGCATAGAATAAATTTTTGTGGGAAAGTACTTTAATATTAAAAAGAAACAAAAACCCTCAACAGTTGCAGAAACCTGCTACCTGCAGCAATTCTTTGCCTCGTAATGAAGATATTTTATCAGATTCCTGCTTGAAGAGAGCAAGCAGAGACAGAAGTTAAGACCTCAAGTACATATTTTACTTTTTACCAAGCGAAAAAGTACATATTTTTTGGGCAAAGATAGTTTTTCATTTAATTAAAATTTGAAGTTTAAATCCCAGTCTTGAGTAGCAAAGCAAGCAGAAGTAACAAGTGTATGCGCCATATCATTATGTAACATAGTCAACTTGAGCTCGCTGTGCCCATCTGACTTCTAAGCTCATCTCTTGCAAAATATCTACTACTTCATTTGCTCAGCTTCCCTGCTGCATCCAGCAAAGTTAATTACCTACTGTTTCAACTGTCTTCTTCATCGTGGAATCTGGTGGTTTTAGTTGTTTGTTGAAGAGATTATTGCTTGGAGTTATCTCCATAGTAGTCTCATTATTGTTATGAGCAGTGCAAATTTGTACTGTTTAGTGCTTTTATCCAACCTCTTGAGTTTTTGGTTTTGCCATTGGTTTATGGGTTTCTCAGAAAGAGTCAGCCGTCACTTGTTCTGGGTTGATGTTGCGCGTGTAAACCACATGGCTAGAAGAAAATGGCATTTGTAGAACAAATGCTCGAAATCGAAATTTTCTCTTTCATTTGTACAGAGATTGTATACTACTTCTTGACTCTCTTTTGATGCTTTTGCTTGATCTTTCTGGGTTGAAATTTCAAGCCTGAAATTAAACATAGACTTTTTGCCTTTAAATAAGATAGAAAATGAAATGCGTTGGGATCAGGTGCAATTTAGCCCTATGGTTATGTTCAGCCCAGTGTTTTCAAAGCCCGACCGGGAAAACCGGGAACACATCCGTTTCACCCAAAACTACTTTTTGGGTAAAAACTGTTGATTTGGGTGATCGAACCACTGTTTCCAAAACCGGACCGGACCGGACAGTCAGACCAGAAACCAGGAATCGGTCACCTGACCGTTCTGTTTTCCTCCAAAACCGCTTTTTCCCCTAAAACCGTTGATTTTGGTCAGCAAACCATTGAACCGGCTGGTTAATCGCTCGAACCGTTTTCCAATTTTTAATTTTTTAATTTTTTTTTGTGAGAATGGGCCAGCATTTGGGTTGAATGGTCAGACCGTTCGAACCGGTAACTGGACCCCTGACCGGTTCGGTCATCAGTTCGTTTTTAAAAACCATGAATCAAACCATCGACCCGAACAATGGTTTTTTATCCTTTTTTTTTTGTTTCTATTTTATTGTTAAAGCAGGCTGTCTGTTCGGTCTGAATGGTTAGACCATTCGACCCAGAAATCAGGCCCAAAAGGGTTCCTTGTTCGGTCTGATTTTAAAAACCTTGATTGATTCAGACAACAATTATTATGTTTACTGTTGCTGAATGCTGAAAATAGATTCAAGGACAAAGGTAGTAGTACTGTTTCCTGAATCATAGGTTGTGCATATATCTATTAGTTAGAGTCCCACATTATGCGACTTAATTGATTAATTGACCCTGCCAGATGTATTTCTAGAAAAGAAGTGGCAGTAGTGTTTTCCGTATATCCTCTACTGAGAAGCTAGTGGGGGCTCAGTTAGCATATTCTCTGTTTATTAGCTGATAGGAATGTTAAACAGCTATCTCTTTTCTAAAATATATCAGAGGAGCTCACATGCTACTCTGGCAACTCTCATATGACATGTTGGTTTGTCCACAAGGCTACTAATTAATGATGTTTTTCTTCTTAATGTTCCTTGGGTTTCAGGGAAGAGTGGTGTTTTGATGCTTTACTTGTTGGTTGTTTTCTGTCATAGGGCTATTGTCCTGCTCTCTTTTTATTTGTTTGTCTCTATCTTGTTAATTCAGTGATTAGGATATATTTTAATGGAGTTTTTAATAATTTTTCTTGTTTTATTTTTAAGAGTATTCCACTTTTTTGAATTAAAAAAATTGCAAAAATTTAGAAAAACAAAATCAGTATGGTCTTGTTACTATAACAATATTTGAAACTAGATAAAAATAACAGTAGCAATTATTTCTTAGGAAATATTTACATCAATGTTCATTTACTTCCTAAGTTATATAATGACCATTTTATCCATAAAAAAAGATAATTATTTAAAGGGATAATATTGTCCCATTATGCATTAGTAATTTTTCACGCAGACAGGAAAGTCATTTACATAAGTCTTAGGAGGGTATTATTTACCTAGGTAACTGAACTGCTTACCAATTATTCTTTTCTGTGAGACCCATTAATACTAAAACACAAATGTGGATTTAATTTTTTAATGCAGGACCCACCAACTTACCTGCCCCCATTTACCGGAAAATGATAGTATCATTTTATTTGCAGTATAAATTTCATTTGCACTAAGTGTAAATGCATTTGAGTGCAAATTTTGGCTTATTTTTGCTTCAGATTTGACTTCATCTTATATGTTTGTGAGAAGTAAAATGGAATGACCTCCAAAATAAATGAAAGAGAAAAGCGGTACGAGGGAAATTTGTCTAGGTTTTTAGGAGTGAGGTAGGATGCAAGAAGATGTAGTCCCAATTTACTATGAGAAAGATTTGGGGAAGGAGGAAGGTGGTGCAAATTTTGCACCAGCTTTTGGGATGGAAAATTTAGCACTACCAGGGAGTGCAAAAGAGAGAAAAAAATAAAAATTTTGTATCTGGTAGGGATATATATCTTGTTTTGCATTGAAACAAAAAAAAAGTAAAACTGAACCCGGTACAACCGTATAAATTTTGCACCCAATCAAGATTGGCACTGCAACCAATCGCAGCTTTAGAACATATATATTGTTAAATTGCAATTCCGTAGTATATAGTCTTTTCCCACAATGCCTTGTTTCTACTGGAATCCTGATCTTGTATCAACTATCAGATCATTCCTTTTCATGGGTAAAGTAGATGATCTTCTCTGAGCATGTCCATATCATCTTTCTCTCATTTGTTCATCCATTTCTCCTACAGAATTACCATTACCAGTGATTTGTCTTGATATCTCCATCTCTTCTGCACTCATTCTGGACATGTTGCTTTTAATCTTGTATGTAAAGATCATGTACTTAAGTTACATTTTTATGTTTAATTTGAAAAATGAAAGTGACTTTATGAAAGCTCCAAAAGCAATTTTCTGCTCTGATCGTTAACAAACATCCAAACATGCTAGGCAATCTAGTAGTTAGACTTATTTCAAACGTCGGTCATGGTTCCTACATACAAGACAAGAGTGAGGTCTGGGAAGGCATCTCTTAATAGAATACTTAAGGGATGTTTTACTTTTTTGGATTGTTAGAGGGGAGAAAGTTGGTCAACGGGATTTTGTTTCCCACTGATAAAGATACCCAAGTTTATTTTTTTTCAGATTTATGTAAGGTCCATGAAAAATTTATTTTCCAAGTGATACACATCTCTCATGTGGATTAGTAACTTTTCCATACAAGAGGAAAGTTGTCGACACTTGAATGGGACAAAATTGCCCCTTTTAATAATAGATTGTTATGGATAAAGCAGACATTATTTCATTTACCTGAAAAATAAAATAACATGGATAAATGCATTAATCTAAATAAATATTTCTCAAAAAACACTTACCCAGATAAATGCATTTAACCGGGTAAATAACATCCTGAAAAACAAACGGAAACATAGTATTTTCATTTGATTTTCCCTGCATGCAACAAGTAAATCATACTTTTGATTTGTTGCAGGCAAATAATGGAGAAGTTTGTAGAGGAAGCAAGAAAGCTCTGCGATGAGTTGCTTCAAGCATTAGCAGAAGCTCTGGGTCTGGAAAGGCACATCTTCCTCCAAAACTTCGAACCCACAGAAAGCGTGGTGAACATTAGAATCAACTACTACCCACCATGCCCAAGGCCAGACCGAGTACTAGGCATTATCCCACACACGGATGCCAGTGGGCTGACCCTCTTATTTCAATTCAACTCCACACCGGGAGGACTGGAAGCGCTCAAGGACAAGCAGTGGTTCAAAATACCTTGGCCTCATGACGCATTGCTAGTGAATGTAGGAGATTTGCTAGAAATAATGAGCAATGGAAGGGTAAAGAGCTCTTGGCACCGCGTTGTGACCCAGGTGGACAAAGAGAGGATCTCGGTGGCACTCTTCTATAATCCGCCACTCCGATGCATGCTCGAGCCTGTAAGGGATCAGGACTCGGATAAGGAAGGCGAAGGATACAAGAAGGTGGTGGTGGAAGATTATCAAAAGCACTTTTACAACATTAGCCCAACAGAAGACAAACAAGCTATTTCCTTTGGCAAGGTCTGATCTATATATGCCATACTTAATTGCCCATATGTGTCTTTACTCTCTTTACATTAATTAATGGCTTTGTTGTCGTAATGAAAATTTATTCCTTTTCATTTTCTAGGTTGCTTATAGATGCTAATCTGTATCTAGTATCCACAGGCCGCCCAGGTTAAAACTTAGAGCTATCGACGGGTCAGATCTGGTTTGGGACAGAATGTACTAGTCTTGTTAGGATTTTTATTAATTAGGGTGTGTGGGGGGGGTGTGTTTGATCCAATTAGACCTGATAATACTTGTCATTTATAATTATCAATAATAATAACAACTTAAAACTTTATTTTGATAATATATAATCTTAACAAAACTGACAGTAAAACAGTATAATAAACTGTTTTTATGTCAATAAAAATAATAGGTGTTTTCATGAAATTTATCACTTTCGACATAAAATTTAATAAAATTGCCAAAAAAAGATCTTTATATATTATTAACTATATGATTGATTCGTAACAATAAGATTAAGTCCTGACCCAACAAAATCGTAAAACCAGAACTGATCGACATAATTGGATTGGTTGGTTTGGCTCTATTTGCAAGACTCTATCCATTGACAGCTCTAGCAAAGTTCATGATGTTGTAGGAATGAAAGGAGGTAATTAGGGTGTAACTCAAATATATTGCTGTCAGGAAATAAAAATGCAGGTATCTCAAAAACAGAGACAGATTCAAAGAGCTGGAAAAAAAAAAGAAGAGAGAGAGAGAGGAGAATAACAGGAACTAAATGCCTACCATCTTTTTTTTTTGGATAAGTGAAATATAAATGCCTACTATCTTGAGACATTTAATTTGAAGGATCCAAACCTTGACAAATGCCTTAATGACTTCAACCACAAACATATACATCTGAAAAGGCAAATGAGTGGGGGAGGGGGAGGGGCATGGGGGTGGATAGGGGACATGCAGGTGGGATCGAGACATGCAGAGCACGTTGCTGAACGGATTAATGGCCTGGTCGGAAATCTAGGTGCACATCCTTCTTTCATAGAGAATTGAGAGGAAGCTTCCTTCAGAAGTGATGGCCTCAACCTGAAGCATGGAGAGAGTTAGTTAATGCAGTTTTGTCTAAAACATACTGGTTCCTTTCTAAAACCATTGTTGATTTGTTGTCCAAAATGCAGGCCCTAGAGACTCTGGGCTCTCCACTTGCATGGCTGTGTTGAGAGCTCTGTAACCAATAATATGCGCCCCCACGCTGATGTGGGGTGTTATTATTGGTTTACACAGCCCTTAATACAGCCATTAAGTTTTGCTAATACGAACTTTTTAGTGCTTTTTGTTTTGGCTCGGCTCAGGTTTCACAGCCCTTACCCCTTTCCTTAATTACTCTCAACTTCTTCCTCTTCAATATTTTCCTTGTTTGCAATTTGTTTCTCCTCTTGGATTTACAGTGTTGCGTTGAACTGTTGATTGGATGGAGAAAATGGGTCCCACTTTTACGACGATAACCTGGACCACGGGGCTTACATAGCTACATAAATCGTTTTTGCCGAAAATTCTAACCTCAACTAGAATTGGGATCTGATTTGGGTTAAGTTCGGTTTAAACTTTAAGGCTATGTTTGGTTGGAAGGAAAAAATAGGGAAAGGAAGGGAAACACAGGAAAATCTATACAAGATTTGTAAAGATTTCATTTCCTTTCCTTTCTTTTCCCTACATTTTTCTTTAAACAAAATATATTGTAATCGAATATTTTAAAAATCGGACTGGACAAGAAACCATTTTAGAAACTGATTCCTGGGCATGGTCTAATCATCTAGTTCAAATGAATGGTTTGTTCTGATTTAAAAAATTAAAATAAAAAAGGCCAAGAATCATGTCCGAATCGATAATTCAATAGTTCGATTGCTCAAATTAGTAAATCACTGACCAAATCAACAGTTTTTTTTTTCTCAGAAACGATTTTAAGGTAAAACGGAATCAGCTGGCTGATCAGCTCCCAGATCATCTTGCCCAACTGTCGAAATTTCAAAACCATGCTTTAAACTGTATCCAACCAGACTTGACTTCACCCGGGGAACCAACCATACCCTATGAATGGAGTGGAGCGGGTTTACCGTTTATGTCGAGACAAAGTGGGGTGAGATAAAAATATAAAGTATAATATTAAGTAATTTTTTGTAGCTATTATACCTTTCGGGTACCGAAAAGATTGCAGTGGATAAACTATATTGCCAAAAAACACGATACTGGAAGGTTGTTGACCAATAAAAACCCCTAATCAATTACTCAATTTTGATTAATATCACTTGATATGTTTTCACTTCTTTTATACAAGATTTTTTTGGTATCATAATCAAATTCTAAAGGTTCAGTTTGGAAGGAGTACAAATGTAAATATGTACAGTACAAATACATATAAAATAATACAAAATGTAAGGTTTTACACTCTATATACTTGTATTTATATTTCTTCTAAACTGAGCCAAAAGAAAAGAAAAAAAAAGAGAACTTGAAGGTGGTCTCAATTGGTAAGATCTTTGGCTGGTCCTGATTATAAACTCCTACTGTCATTAGCGTTGGGGTTTATAGCTGAATGTGGATACCCTTCATTGTTAGAAAAAATTCAATTCTCGAAACTCAACGAGTCTCATTGCCTGATTATGTAGCTTCACGGTACACTACTTCAGAATGAATTAAGGTTCCCTTTGTTTTTCATTTGGTCATTTATCTAGTTAAATAAACTAACTTGTATAAGTTAAATAACCCATGTTCTTTTGATTTTTAGATAAATAAGATAATGATTATTTTACTCATAAAAAATCATTATTAATAGGGGCAATTTTGTTTCATTGTATGTTGAAAATGGGTCACTAAATGATTTATAGGGAAAATAATTTTGACCCTATATCAAATTAAAAAAAAAAAGAATTTTGATATATCTGATCAATGGGAACCAAAATTACATTGACTAACTTCCCCCACCCCTTCAAAATCTGAAAAATGAATAGGACCTAAGGCTGTGTTTAGTTGCAATGTGATAAATTTGCACTGATGCAAAACCATGACAGTGCAAATGATTTGAGTGTAAATTCTGACCTATTTTTGTTTTAAATTTTAGCTTATTTTGTTTGATTTCAGTACAAATGAAGTAAATTAAAACATGAAACAGAATAAAGTAAAATCCAAAACAAAATTAAACAAGAAATTGCATTTTTTACATTTGCACTCCCATGCATTTGTAATAGTGCAAATATATTTGCACTGCAACCAAACACAGCCTAAGGCTCAGTTTGGAAGGAGTACAAATGCAAATATGTAGGGTGCAAAATCTTGTATTTTCTATTATTTTGTATATATTTGCATTGTACATATTTGTATTTGTACTCCTTCCAAACAGAGCCTAAATGCCCATTAGAGAGGTTGATGTGCAAAGGCGTGTGGCTATCTAAGATGGGTCCTACATTAATAATCTATATGGCCATTTGGTTCAACCTCTTTTAAGGCTGTGTTTGGTAAGGTGCTATTTCTAATGAAAAAAAAACACTTATTTGACAACATTGCTTGATTCACAATGGGTGCTTGCCAATAAAAAAAAAGCAACAATAAACGAAGAAAAAATAAAGGAGTGAGATTGAGTGGTGGGATTCAATATTCAGTCAATTTTTTAAGAAAAACAAAAAATAATAGAAATCAAACCTGATTGTAGCTCATCATCACTACAAATGGTGAGAAGTGAAAATGAAAATAAAAAGTGACGAAGAAAATGGGGTGATAGTTTAATTTAGAGTTGAATGGGACATTTTCGATATTAAAAACATTTTAAATGAACAAAAACGGGATGAAAAATAAGAAGCGCTTCTCAAAAACAGAAGAAGCTAGAAGTCCATTTACTACATTTTTTTTTTTACCAAGAATATTTTGGCGGTGCTTTTGGCTTCATATACACAATAAGCACTCATTTTAATCTGCGCCAAACATGGCCTAAATAGCTTATCCTGAATGTTTCAAAACAGTTGAATCAACTTAGCCGAATCTTTCAGCTCAGCCTCCTGAAGCTGTCTTTGGTTTGAAAGAAAGGCAAACACAACGTAAGGCTGTGTTTGGTTTGATATAAAATAAAAGAAAAATAAAAAATTTGAGGGAAAATTTTAAAGAAGTCTGCGAAATCTGTTGTAAAATCTCCCTTAATTTTCTTTTCTCCGTAAGTTTCTATCATATCAAACACACCTTAAGAGGCTGCATTTATTTGCGGTGTAAAACCTGGTTCGGTGTAGTTTTACACTCTATTCACTTTTGTATATGTTTGGTTGGGATGTAAACTAAGAATGATTGTTGATGTGAATGACCATTAAAACGTACTTTTACGTCGAGAATCGTTGTGAAAATTATATCGAAAAAATTGGTGTAAAACTCTATCCATCGGTGCAAAACTAATGTCTCTCTTCCTCCTCCAGAGAAACTGCTCTATCAATGTTGTGGTTTCAATCTTCATCGGCGCCTTATTGTTTCCATCATGGTTTAAAACTCTATGCGACCTTCTTCGCCAGCATCCTCCTATTAGAGGTAGTACTTCTTCCTTCACTTCTCTTTCTCTCTCTTCTGGTCCTTTTATGTAAATCTTAGACTTGTCCAACCTTAATCTAGAACATTGAGAGATGACCATGTGCAGCAGCTTCCCTTCTTTGAAATCCAACTCTTCTAACCCTAATCTAGAGCACTGAGAGATGACACAACTCGTTGACAGGTTGAGCTTCGATCATCGTTCCACCAACATATCCACCATTGGCCTTATGTAGTCATCAATCAGAGATGCCATCGCCTCTGACACCAGTTCACCCCATTCTTCACTCCAAACGCTTATAAAATATTCACCATTGGTTTACACCGTTCTTCCAAACGCAAAAGAGTGTAAAAGGTGCATTTGGATGATTCGCCTTTTACACTGACACATCTGGATCACATCGACAGGCTTTTGTATTTACACTGCTTCCAAATGCAGTCTAATGGTTAGAAGAAGTATATTCAAGGGAAAATGAGGGGAAAAGCATAATAGATATCTTTTTTTTTTAAATTGGGATCTGCTCGTTAGAGAATGCACCTTACACGACCTCACACGCAAATCCCGCTATGCATTGGGTACATCTTTCACGAATAATAACATAGAAGTACAGGAGATGTTCCCGATACATGGTAAAATTTGCATGTGAGGTCGGTGCAAGGAGCAGATCCGGACTACTCATTTCCACTAGCGGTTGGCTGGCTTGTAGCAGTCCAAATAAAATTGTTTGGCAAATTCAGGAAATAAATCGGGTAAACTTTTTAAACTACTTTTATGGTTTAGTTAATTTAGTTAATTTCTTATTATTTAAAAATTGACTAACACTATTCATATTATTTCTGACAATTAACTAACTCTACCTTTATAGTTAACATTTGTTAATATTCTGTCAAAACCCAAATACACTCGAGATCATGTGAGAGTTAAAATTCTTTTACAATCTAATATTACCCCTCCCTCGTCCCCTTCCTCTAACCGGCAACACCTTCCTCACACCGAAGGAGCAAATTTGGATTTTGATGGTTGACAGTGAAAACAATCGAGTTACTGACAATATATGTTTTGGCCCATTTCCATTCTCTCTCTCTCTCTCTTTTTTTTTTAAGTCTTTAATCTTCCGACAGTGTCCTCCCTCTCATTTTTCTCATTTTTTTCATCTACAGTCGCCACTACAACTCCAACAGTGGCAATGTTCTCACCGGCAGATAGGTCTGACTCGAATACAAGAAAGACATCGGATACAAGAGACAAATAAGTATTCATTTACTTTCCAACACTTTTCTGTCACTGAATCCATACCTTGTTGGGAGAAGATTTCTACAGGGCGAGGGGGAACAGGGGCAAGACGAGTCATCTTCAACAGAGAAAAAGTGAGTGTCGAAGATGAGTCATCTTTGGACAGGGGGCAAACGAGTCATCTCTCTCTCCTTCTCTCTCACCTCCTCTTTCTCTTCGTTCTGCCACCACCGCTGCAAGTTGCAACGGCGGATTTAGTACTTCTCCTTCCACCGCTTCCAACACCACCGCTCCACGCCATTTTCAGACACCATCTCTCTCCCCTTCTCTCTCTTTCTCTCTCCCCTCCTCTTTCACTTCGTTCTCCCACCGTCGTTGCAAGTTGCAGTGGCGGATTTGGTACTTCTCCTTCCACCACTTTCAACATCACCGCTCCGCACCGTTTTCAAACATTATCTCTCACTTTCTCTCTCCCCTCCTCTTTCACTTCCTCAGTTCTACCACCACCGCTGCAATCTCTTTCCACCGCTCCCAATACCACCCACTCTACTCCATTTTCAAACACTATCTCTCCTCTCTCCTCTCTCCTCTCTCCTCTCTCCTCTCTCCTCTCTCCTCTCTCTCCTCTCTCCCCTCCTCTTTCGCTTCCTCCGTTCTGCCACCCATTGTCAGCCATCATCGCATTCTCCAGATCCTTAATCACCGATTGATAAAATACTCAAACTCGTCAAAGTCGAAGATGCCCATGTAAAAGTTATCAGAGATTCTTGGTGAAAGCAAAACCAAAAGAAGAATCTGGTTCGTGGAAACCCACACACCCTATGGTATTCGTTCTCCACTCAGGTTCATACTAACTTCTCCTGGACAAAAACACCGTCGCACTGCCGGGAGTTGCAACGATAACCCCACGCATCCAAGGTGTTCGTTCTCCACTCAAGTTCAGACTAAAACATTTTGTGGCTCTCATCGAAAGGAGTGTGTAAGAGAGAGAGGGGTCAAATGTTTTGAGTTAAAACCTAAAATGAGTGATTGATTGGTCGAGTGTTTGAGTTTAAGAGTGGTCATTTTATATTTTCCTCTATATTTAACGATTTTGGTAATGTTTAGACAAGTGTCAAAATAGTATCGATCAAATTTTCAAACAGTAAGCATATACTTAAACTAAACCGTAGTTTAAAAAATTTACCCAATAAATCCTCTAAAAGGTACAAATTCCTGGTGATTTGACACTTATTGTCCTCCACGAGACGTATCTCAATTACTCCAACATTTCCCTGTAGGGGACGGCCACGGTATGCTTCTCTGGCTGGCTCGCACGCAACACCCTACACGTTTATCATATGTGGTCAATGTACGTCATGCCTACGTGATCCCGTTTCAACGGTCATAATATTTTCTCATATGTCTCTCCCGCAATTGTCTTAGCCAAGAGACGCGTTAATCATACAGGCAAACACCTTCCTGCTCCGATGCTCGAAAATCAAAATACCTCCACGGTTAATAAGAACTGAGGATTGAATACGTGGCTAACTTAATATTTCATGCCTCCACGTGGCAAAGATAAATGGTCGTATGAAAACTTCCCAACTAGATTCGTTAAAGTAATCTTTTAATAATAATAATAATAATATATTTATCAGTTTCCTAAAAGAAGCTAAAGATATGGTCCGAAACCGATGGTCTCGACTCTCGAGTCGAGTCCCAAATATTTCTGAAATTTGAAGAGAGAGAATATAGCGGGAGTGTGTGACCAGCGATTTACGAATACATCGAAAGAGGAGAGAGGAGAGGAGTCGAGGACCCAGATACGAGATACCACACCCTTACTTATATGACAAAACTACCCCTATATGCTTACTGCCGTTTTCAACAACATGACAAAACTACCCCCAAAGGTTCCAGACTTGTAGCTGGAATAAGTACGGGCATATTAGTAGTAATGAAATTCTGGGGGCGTTTGTTTGTCCCTGAGTGTTTAACATTTCGTGCTTTTTCATGCAACAATCATTGCAATACAGTTGGCTTCATTGCAACATTATTTTTTAGATGCTTGCATTTTTAAGTGATAGAGTCTGAAACACCAATCAAAATAAAATATACATATTAATTTTTTTTTATATATTCCAATAAATGGGCCACCAAAAGAAAAAGAAAGAAATACCCCACCACCAGCTCCTACGATCTTAACCGTTCCACATGGTCAACGTCTACATCTACATCATCGCAAAATTTTTAGAAAAAAAGCCCAAAACACATTCTTTTTTTTTTCGGTTCAGAAAAAAAAATGAAAAAAGAAATAAATAGAAAAAGAAGGGAGCAGCAGGGGAGTCTTATCTAATCAGTAGGCTAAAACTGCTGTACATCCGACGGTACCGGTGATGGCTTGTGGCGCTTATACGGCGGCTCGGCTTGGCTGGGATCCGGATTGTCTGCACCAGACCTTTGAGTGTCACAACTCGCACAGGCAGCCGCATCCAGCACGCCGATCGGACTTGGAGGCGCGGGTTCCCTTCTCCGGTGTTTAAGGCTAGCCATCGGACACGTGTCCACCAGATACTCCTCCATTAGTTGGTAACAATTTCTCAGCATTTGCTGTAACCAATATCCAAACAACAACCCTCAGATTTTTTAGGTTTTACTTTAATTTAACGATTTCTCTCGCATTTACAAAATGGTTTAAGACTTTAATTAAACACGAGACATTACTTTGTCCACTTTGTCATCAAAAGATGCCACCCCTCGATCATCACCGGAAGTATCCACGCGTTTCCCGGCGGCGCTAAGCACGGCTGCGGCAGCTATCGTCGATGGAGAATAGCTCAAGAAATCTGTCACTGATGCACATACATTCAGCAACACAATAGAATTCTTTAGTATTTAGCGCTTTTATTAATAGTTTAGAAAACGAACCAAGGTAATTGCAGAAAAGATTCAATTTCGATAAATAGAAGACTTTATCAGAGAGAGAGAGAGAGAGAGAGAGTACCTCGAGTAGTGCTGATAATAAGATCTGAAACATGACTGAGAAATGCGTGTCGGGGAACGAAACTAGGAAGCTTTGAGACGAAATAATCTACAAAATCAAAAGGCGTAACGGAGCGCATTCGCCATTTAAGATTGGTCATGACTAAGAGCTCCATTCGTTGGACTGTTCTGGGCTCGAACATGAATCTGGGTTCCAACACCTGCAAGTCTAAAAGGAGTGGAACGCTTGTTTCCTCCATTTTTGCTGCTAGGGAGACACATGCCACCGATAACAGCTGCAAAGGCCATCCATTCCCGTGCTGTTTGTTTCCCAGAACAATAAACAAAAAGGCGTCAGATTTCTTTTTAACATGTAAAACGACCTTTCCGGCGAGAGAGAACAGGGGACGGAGAGTAAGTACCGGCAGAGTATGAGAGGATAGAAAACGATCGAGATAATTGACAGCGAGGTACGCCGTTAGAGGTCTGAAACAGTAGTACGCATGCACCTGCGTGGCGAGAGAAAAACCAAACGGCAAAATCGATAAGGAACAAGTAGACTAAAATCACATTCAAAATTAGTCTTATTAGACGGACAAATATTATGCCTTCAGCATCCAGCTAATGGCGTCCTGTCGCGCGGTGACATCAACCGAACGATCGCGAAAGCGTTGGAGATAGTCGGATTCCGGCATGTGATCGAGCTCCAAATTGATGAGTCTCGCAATAAAATGCTCATTGTCCTCATCGTCATCGTCGTTGGTCGGTAAACCAGTGCTCGTGCGGGGATCAGGGTTCCAGGTGTCGGTATCCCAGGACGCTACCTCCCCTTCGCCACAGTATAAGCTACAAGCAGAGTGTTCGTCGGGGGACAGCGACATTATGGTCAAGGCAAATCAAGGCAAAATGAACGACGACGACAGCGACATTGTTGTTCTTAGGTGGTTTTGGTAAACCACTTAAGCCCTGTTTCCTGGTTTTGGGAAAGCCAGGGGGTTTGGACATGGCCGCTTATGGTTTGGGGATGGTCATGTTTACCTACGTCTCTCTCTCTCTCTCTCTCTCTTCTCTTTCTTTTGAGTTTTGATGGCGGTCTTTGATATCGAAGGACAATAGAAAGGCGTTTCAGCAACGACAGAGGGAGAAGAAGCTTTCAGCTTTATTTATATATCATAAACTCGAGGTGTCTACTTGCTACTCGCTAGTTGTATGTCTGTCACGGTGCACTCGATCATTTCCACTCTTTCTCGCAGGTTCCTCCTCTGTACACCACGTAACGTACTGAATCTCTGTAGTCCGGGTTGCTGGTTGCATCCCGTCAAAACATCCGCTAGATTGAATATTTAAACGGGAAGAACCTTATTAACCTAGTATTTGCCACGTGGATGGATAATTTGACAAAACCATCAGGTAAGGTACGGAATTAATTAGGATTGGGCACTCAATCAATTCTTGGGTCTAGATCTGCCTCTTGATCCCAAAGTGTCGGTTACCACCAAGTGATGAACCGGTGGGCACCCTCCATTACAATCAAGATCCAGAAATCTTCCACGTGACAACTTAACTTGGAGAGTGGAGACCCAAAAGGCTCCTTGGCTTCGAATCGAAATCACACCGAAGGCCCCAAACACTCTTACTCTTGCCACATTGACTTCTTTTATGTTATTCCGGGAAAACAGTAATAGAGCTGAGGGGACTTAAGTTATTCCATGAAAACTTGCCAGATGTTTCCTACACGTGACGTGATGTCAAGGAGACGTGGTCCTCATACAAAAAAGGAAACCCTAATTGACCCAACTAGGCTAACCTTTTCCCCCGAATTAAATTGACTCGAATTGCCTACTCAAATCAAAAAATTACTTTTGGGAGGACCTACACAATAGATGGTCCCTGTCTACTGGGTAAATGTTACCGTAGTTGTCTTATCTTCCACCTTCTTCTCAAAGGTTACCCGGCTGGCTAATCAGAATCGGTCATCCACCAAACCCAACTCCTCTCAGGGAGAGAGAGAGAGAGAGAGTTATCATCAGGATAGATCAATTACTTTGTGTTAAAAATAAAAAAATAATTTGTCTCTGCTGAGACTGAAGAGTCTGGAATTAGGGAGTAATGCAATGAAATGGCTGGATATCTGACCTGACGGGTCCGATGGGAAACCATTTATTGCAGAGCATATCAGCCATACTTCTCAAATCAAGAGCATGGGGCCAACCAATAGTCCTCTCCATAAATGGTTCAAATTTCAAAGTTGAAACCCTATCCCATCTAGCTTGACAAAGAAAAGGAGGAAAAAGTGTTCAGATTCAAACAGACCCAAACCCTGTGATGGATGATGATGATTGATCATCAAAATATAAAGAAAATTAACATAACCCTGTATGTAGAAGATGGGATTGATGATGATGAACCACTGATAGTGACTACATAACTTTTTTTTTTTCATTATGGCATGGTTAATAAATAGTCAGCAACTCTTGGCAGAAGAAAATGGATGTGAATACTATTATGAATGAATGATACCTTAATTCGAAGTTTCAACGGACCCTTTTTAAGGCTAAATTCAACCAAAACTTTTAATGGAGGTGATCTACACTGCCTATTTCTTTCTACTGTGATAACGTGAGTGATCGATCTCACACTGTCACAGCCTTAAGATCAGAGTTACAATATGGGCTACTTGTAGGTGAAAAATGTGAGTAATGAGTTTGTATTTTTTGTTTGTCCTGTTTCTTTATTCTTTGTCAATATTAGAACCTATAACATTCATAGGTCCCCCCCACCACCCCAAAATCCTCTCGGAGGCTGTGATCCTCTCTGTAAAAAGCTTGTTCCAAAGCTCAGAAGATAGTTACGGGACTAAAGTTACTTATCTCCTACTTTTATTTTCTTGATAACTGGGTAAGCTTAGCTACAGGTGATGCACCGTTTGGCACTGACGCCTTTGTCCAAGGAATTTCCCTCTTTTGATCCTGAGTTGTGGCCAAACATCTTTCCGTGTAGGAGCTGAGTGGGACCGACCTGCAAACTGCAATGAAGCACATAAGTGAGGTAGAGCGTAGAGGTAGGTTGGAATTTGGATTATCAATTTATGTAAAATGGAGGGTAAACATAATTAGTATGAGGAATATCGATATGGTCCAGGTTGACCAGAGAGTAGCAGCTAGCAGGGGGTCTAAACTCTAAACCCATGTGTGGGCGGTGCTGCTTAGCTGTATGCAAGAAGTCGGGATGGCTATTGGAGCAACCGTACCTGATGAACGGCTTCCGCTCTGGAACTCCTGTCTGAGGAGTGAGGACTTTTGGTTTGGGCTACTCAAAGCCCTAACCTAACCAGATGATCCTGTCTCCTTTAACCATCTCAATCTCATAAATGCAATCTAATCTCTCCCTGTGACACGTTTGACTCTTCATATCATCATCATCATCATCATAATATGGCATATGGATTTGAGAAGAGCAGCAACCAAACAATCAAGGAAGGATACAGTTGATTGAATGGTTGGCATGGCCACGGGCGACCGAGATTACATTATTTCAAACTACTACTTCTAATCAATAATGTTCCAATGGCAGGAAGAAACAGCCTCTGCTGCCCTGCCCACATGGCTATCAAGTATGAACTAACTTGTCCTCATAATGTCAGGTGTGATGTGTGAGAGAGAGACCCTGCGAACGGCGCAGGCTGTGTCCAATATTAATAGCAGAAAAACACTGGGTATTGCTAATGAACAGGCCAGGCTGTTAGAGAGATTTCTGGATAAGACACGCTATCATGGTTGTGGGGGTAAATAGTAATTGCCCTCGATAATTCTTTTAAACAAAAAAGACAAGAGCCAAGAGGGGACTGAGAAGACAACTTACCATGCAGAGGAAGCTCCCAATCAGCCCAGGCTGTTTCTTCAAAAGAGTCAAAGTTTTCCCCGGCAAAAGCTGGAGCACTGGTATGACCCCATGATTTTGGACACTACAATTTAAACCAGAGCTTGAAAGTTCAAATAATGTTTCTAACCTATGGTTGAGTCAGTTAGTTTGGCATATCTACGTATCATCCGGCTGGGTTTCTAGGTCCTAATCAGAGTTTGGATTG
This sequence comes from Nelumbo nucifera, assembly GCF_000365185.1. The sequence continues at coordinate 9,934,426 of NW_010729076.1, read as the reverse complement.
GTTTCTAGGTCCAATCAGAGTTTGGATTTGCTCCCACAGCACTTGGAGCCGCATATCTCGAATATCTCCGTACTTACAAGTCATTATTCACACGGAAATGTTTTCAATGCAATGTACTATAAGGTTGGTGTAAGACAATGAGATATGCTAGGTCTATAAGGCGCAAACCCGAATTAGTCCAATCAGTGTTACAACGGTTTTTTATTTATCACATATGTTTTCTGCTCAATGTCATAAATGTAACAAAGATATGTACAATTCTTTCTATTATTTTGGGTAATTTTATTATCAAATTCATAAAATAACAAATCGATCCAATACAAACCCACCACCAGGTTTATTTCTTCCGTCCTTCCTACCTAACATTTAAAAAGTTCAAATAAAAGATGTACTTGCATAAACAAGTGATTTTTTTCACCACCTAGAAGAAAAGCAGTTTCATTTCCGGATACATGCGATTAGAGCTGCAAATAAGTCGGATCAGATTCAATCCAAATCCGATGCCGATCTGTTAAGACATGGATTCAGATATTCAACATTATTGGATTGGATTGGAGAAACCGATCCTTTAACTTAACAAATTGAATTCTGATATTGGCTGATTTGATCCGTTAAGTATGAAATGTTATATTATATATTATATATATATATGTATATTTTATGTACTATTTATATAATTATATAATTTATATTACATAATATAAATATAACTTTATTCGAATTAAATATCCGATAATATAATCCAAATCATGCTCTGAAAAATCTGACAGATCCTCATCAAATTCAGATCGGTCAGATTTTTTTAATGAATCAGATATGCTCCATTTACAGCCCTACAAGAGATTCCCTGTGTAGAATTAAATCGGAGAGGAGAGGCGTGAGCGTGAGAATGAACGTGGGCTTTTATATTATTTTTTTTACCCTTTTATGATTCTGGGTAATGAACGTGGGCTTTATTCTCAGTCCAATCCACTCTCCAACATCAAATATGTCTTTTCTCTGTGGTTGTTGTCATATCTGGTTTTTCCATTGGTTGACCGGAAATCTTCCCCTCCCATCTTCGGTTGCTATGGAGGAAAACGGAAATGGAACGTGTATTATTAGAAGGGAGACATATAGCTCTCAAATTCAATCATATAACATTTGAAGGTTCCACTCCTTTTCCCACTAATGTCCTATTGTTTTCCCCATAAATTTCTCATTTGATGGGAAACCACTTCCTTGGAGTCTTTTCTTTATTTAACAGATACAGGCCAGACCAGTTCCGGGAAAACGCCATTTCCATTTCAAGACCAACGTCCCATGCATGTATGATCGTGTCCGGTTCTTTGTTTCTTTCTTTCTCGCTGCAACAGTATTGCACAACACCTGTTTGATGGATTTACCCAGTCTAGAAAAAGGAAGTAACTTCTAACTTGTGGAGAATGGAGACATTACAAACTCACTCCTCGAAAACTCTTGCCAAGTCACCCACCACCCACTGGGAACTACTTCGCTTGGATAATTAATCTACCACACCATAAATGCCAGTGTCAATTCATAAACGTTAGTTATGAATACTTTCGCTAAACAATTACTGTGTAATATATGGATTGGGCCTTAAAAATTGTATCAGTTTCATATAGATCACTACAGGTGTGATATGATTTTATTGAATGTTGCTTTCACGTTTTGCCTTTTCTGGTTTCAGAACCAACAAAATAAGTATTTTTAAATACAAGATGTTATAATGTGTTTTTGTCATTCTTGAAACATGGTTTGTTGATGTAAAAAGTATGACATAAGAGTCTTACGAGAGTTCACATCTCCCCCAAAACTAAAATTAATAAACACACATCCCACTGCAATGTAAATTCACAACATCATATGAACTGTTTTATTTTCATCTGGCCCACGTAAAGTCAATAACCACACGTATTCCTCTTATAAGGTGTCCCGCACATACCAATTTAGTTTCAGTTATATTTTTATTTTCTTGGGCTGTGTTTCGCTCTGTGAGTGTTTATTGATAAAATGTCATTACATCAGAGTTACATAGGTATTAGTGTTTATTGCATATGAGGAAAAATGAATAACTGTTTGGTTTCACCGATTATCAATTAAATGGTAAAAAACTGAAACTTTTTGATTTTTGTGTATGGGGCATTTGGGGAAACATCAAATTCTTTTTTCCCCCAGTGCCCCAGTATTTCTTAAAACCAAATGTTGATGTGGCACACTTTGATGGACATTAATATGAGGTGAAGAGTAAAAAACGTTTAAACTGAAACTCAACCAAACAACAGAAACAAAAAATGTTTAAAATAAAAATATATAAATAAATGTTTAAAATGAAAAGATATAAATAAACAAATACATACTTAATCTTTTCTCAGTAATTAATAAGGTGAGGTAAGCACAAGAGAATATTAAAGGCCATTCATTCTTATTATCTGTCTAAAAATAATATATTATCAAGGAATAAATCAATGATACTAATGTTACGAAGCTAGAAAAGCTTTGACCAATCAAACCTCCCCTTCCTGCCGAGGTTGAATGTTGGGGAATATATTATTTTCCCAATAATATTAGTTCAAGTTTGTGAACCACACCACCAGTTTCTGGCTTGACAGAATACCACGTACACAGGTGGATAAAAGCGTATATTGATAAGGTGCAAATAACCCACATGAAAAAAATAAAGGAAATGTAGAAGCCTGTAATTTGACTGTTCGATGCTTTTATAGAACAGAAATTGAGAGGATCCCTTCCAGTGGCCAAATTAAATAAATAACTATTTCATGAATTTCAAACTTAACACAAAACTCAACTCTTGTGCGAATCCTGCTAATAAAATCGTGAACGAAAACTATTGACCCAAAAAGAGCCAAAACACGGATTTCTATGTCGATCTGAATTATCAATCTGGACAAAAACAGGTGGAGTTGACGAACAACACAGGAATCTTCCATGAAGCAGCTTGGTTAGATGAAGGTACAAAAGGGTTTTCACCCGTTTGCTCTGCATGACCACCTGGTTATATGGCTAAAAGGGGCCCTTCGTGCTCAGTTTTCAGAGAAGTTCCTTCTTCGATAGAGAGGTTGAATTAGCCAGCCAAATGGCCCACAGACACAGAGTTGATCCGATCGGCTGACTGAATTATTTTATGAGAGCAGCTGACGCAGGGCAAGAAAGAAGACAATGCAACCTACAAATGCGATTAGTACACCCATCAAATTATAATACCAGCATCCCGTTTCCTGTAATGTTGAATTTCGAAATGGAATCGCCGGACAAGGACGAACACCACCAACGTAATGCGGTGTTCAAATTTTCGTCGGTGCAAGAGACAAGCTTTCTGGAAAAGCTTCGATCGAGCCTTTCACTTGGAAGATGAGAAATTATGTGTCTTCACTCACTCACACCCAGAGTATAGCTGTACAAGTACAATTAGAAGCCTTTTTAAAAAAAAAAAAAAAAAGCTTTTCAACAGGGTGCATACTTGCGTTTGCAGACCTCCTCGATGGTGCAAGTGCAACTCTCTGTTGTTGCTTTGAGCTTTTCTTGCCGTATTATTCAAATTCCACCAACAGTAGTAGACTGAAACTCACAGTTTTGTACCTTATTTGACCGACTGTCGATCCGTGAAACCGAAACTCTATCTGATCCCAAAGATATAGAATCCGAAGATCTATTTAATTTCCAACCCAAGCATATCATGTGATGGTTTAGGAAACATTCTCCTTTGAAAACAATTAAATTCTGACATACGGAATATCTAATAATATGGCGATGACATGGCTCTATACAGCCAAACAACTAAGATAATTAAGATTGATTCATTTTCTATTCTGTGTTCACTACAACATTCAGAGCAGCAGTTGAATAACTGGTCTCATTGGGAGAACATTACCAGCGCAAAGATGAGCTTCCCGACAAAAGCTGAGGCTGCTTCCAGCTTCCTTCCCATATCCCATTTGATAGATGCTTTGTGCGTCCAAACTGAAACTGACCGGCTGCACCATTATAGTTGGCTATGGTATGGCTAGACTCCGCTCAGTAGCCTGTGGACAGAAGTTGGGTGCATCAGGACCCAACCAAAAGTCCCATTCAGTCACTGTCGCGAGTGTAGAAAACGAAATCCTGATTCCTATCCTGAGAGAGCTAGGTTGTTGCCTCTGGCTCTGGCATCGCCATGCTTGCCAATGGTTGTTTGGACTCATCGTCAGGTCACAGACCAGTGCGTGGTTGGGTGGGGGGTCTACACACTAGATGTCGTGTTCACATTGTTGTGCACTGTTCTGTATAGCCTGTATTGATATTCCCAACCAGATCCGGACAGTCTGCACTTAGCTTATGTATTACACTTGCTCGAGCGAACACACACTCTCTCTCTCTAGCCAGCCACCTGATATGGGGTGTTTGGTAAAGTGGTATTGTGTTGATGTCGTGCTTTAGGTTGATCAATCCACAGCGTTGGGATACAGCGGATACAGATTTATTATGACAAACCATGTCAAACCACCTAGAGAGTTAGGGGTGTTCGGCAACATGATTAGTTTTATTTTTGAAAACAAAACCAGCCATGTTGTCGAACACCCCCTTATCTAATTTTCGTATACACAATATTGGGAAGACCACAACAGTGTATTTTGGCCGAAAGTATTGTATGTTTTGCATTCTACAGCAGCATATGACATCTTGGGTGGATTTGGATCCAACATTGCCCATCACAACACCCATCTCAGGCCTGTCCAATCCGAACCAGAACAAGCCCATTTCACCCAACCCACTAAATCAAGTAATAATCAAAATTTTCGGCCTTTTGGCAAATGAATTGGGTTTCCATAGTATAAATGTCAAAAGTAGTTTAAATATTTTAGTCAGGAAAATTTTCCGAAACAAAAAGGTGGTCAGCTTTCTAACATCCCAATTTGGTTAGCCATTGTTTGTTTCGTCGTCGTATTTGTCAACTACATTGCTTTGAGAATTATTCTCTTTTCTATAAATTACTTTACAAAACACAAAACTAAAAACAATGAGACCCAAGTGCAACGGGAAAATCATTAAACCCTATAGACATAGATGGTAGATCCTGCCACAATTAGACTATTGTGGGCTTGAATCCAATTTTAAATTTAACCTCGAAATTAAAGCATGTTTCTATAGAGTATAGACTACATTTAATAGTGTCTGCACATTGCCGATGCAAACCATTACTAACTTTGGACTCGGGCTTCTGCACGTGAGGAGTGCAATATTTGGATCGTTTGATACTCTAAGGCCTAAGGCTATGTTTGATTTGAAAATAAAAAAGAAACAGAAAATTGAGAAATGTTACTAAAAAAATTGTGAAATTTTTTAACAATTTTCTTCAAAGTTTTTAATCTTTTTGCTGCATTTCTCTATTAATCGATACAAGAATTTTCTACAGAGTAAAATCATCACCAGAAAATGCTATTGTCAGAAAATTTGAATATTTTATTATTGCCCATGTGAAAATATCATCAAGGGGAGATGTTCTGTTATACATGGAAAGAGTATTTTTTACATTATGTAATGTTTAATTGATGAAATAATAAGGGATGAACCCAAGTGTCTGTTTTTGAGAACTCAAATTACTCAAGTGGAGTTCATATCTGCGCCCCACAAGGGGGCACCCCACAATGTCCCACAGTGCACCGCCGCTGTGTATTGGGAACATGATAATACCAGACCCAATGATATCATCATCAGGAGATATTCCCAATACAAGGCGAAAATGCACTGTGAGATGTTGTGGGGCGCCCCATGATGGGACACAGATCTGAATTCACTCAAGTGTTACAATTAAAAGTTTAGGATACCTATTTATCACTACCCCGGAAGTATATAGAATACCTATTACCCTTAAAAAAATAGATTGAAATTATTCTTTTACCTCAAACCCATACTAACGTCTCATGCACATGAAGCTTCAAAACGGCCTAGTGAACTCCCTATGTAATGGTGGGTCTAGATCATCCATAGGATCCCTTTACGTGGCAAAGATAGGTTGATACTAGTGACCCGATCAGATAACTAGCATTACATAATATCCAATAATCCGTATTAGGAAAACAAAGGATACGACGAAAGCAGTAAACGTCACATAATGCAATTTTTGGAATTCTGCGCCCTACAAACTTGGTGGGCCCATTAAAAATCTTTTAGTACCATTTCTCCAACGGCATTTGTTGGCGAATATATTCCATCAACCCAATATCTTGGGGTCTAGGGCCAACTGTGCCAAGACCTATAAACCGGCCTGGGCCCCCACAACGCCACAACACCCAGCTTATTGTTTTGCTTCACAGCAAATGGGGGCCCACCCTTAGATAGGCCCTAGAATAAGGATTAACAGGGCCAAAAGTAAGCCTGCCGCGGGACTGTTCTGTTCTTGAGTATTTTACAACCTGAGAGTTCATACTGTAGAACTTGGAACGTTAATAGTAGAAACCATTTCATCATGTTGATTTTTGGGTTCTGTTCGTTTTTCGATAAGTTATTTATTCAGGTAAATGCAGTTATCAGGGTAAGTTTTTCTTAGGAGACACTTTATCCGGGTAAGTACATTTATCCATGTTCTTTTATTTTTTATGTAAATAAGGTAACGACCATTTTAGTCATAAAAAACTATTATTAAAAGAGTTTTTTTGTTCCATTCAAGTGTTAGCAACTTTTCCCCTATGTGGGAAAGTTATTTATCCACCTAGAAAATAGGTATCACTTACTCGGGTAAGTGATACCCAGAAAAATAAACTTTCCTTGGTGTCTACATAAATATGAAAAAAGAACATGGGATTCTTGGTCAATAGGAACCAAAATCCCATTGACTAAATTTCCTCCTCTCAAAATCCGAGAAGAGAACATCCCTTTGGTGTAGAACTTGTCTATGATGGAGGCGCTCTAAATGGTGGGTCCTGATCGGCTAAATATACAAAAGGTGGCCGATTATGGGAGTATTTCAACATAGCCATTACCTTTGATTAGACAATTTAATATTTGCCACAAAATGGACATGACAGATGAGAACAGCATATTCGTATCAAAGACTTCAATTTTCTTATAAACTATCAAGACTAATAAAGAAATAATTGTGAAGAAGGAATTCTCAAGCAAAAGAAGAGTTATACAGAAGGAATTTCCAAGAGAACTTTTTTTCCTACGACACTTCGTTTTGTTACTGTAGTGGAGGGAAGAAAAGATTGTAGTTAGGGGTGGTCACGAGTCGAGTTTTTCACAAGTTTTCATGTTTGATTTAGTTTAAGTCAAGCTTCAAGCCTAATATATAACTATTTTTATTATTCTTAATTTTTTATATGTCAAATAAAAAATAATTATATATATATATATATGTGTGTGTGTGTATTTTTGTAAAATGTTTAACTCACAATCAAGAGCAAGTCGAGTCGAATACGAACTTGCAAACTTTTGACTTGAGCCAAATTCGAGTTTAGGTCTCTTGTTCAAATCAAACTCGAACTCGAGCTTGAACCTACTAATTTATTGGCAAGCCAAACTTGAATAACCAAATATTCGGCTGGACTCAGCTCAAATCCACTCCTAGATGTGGCCTTTATCACCTGCTTATTACTTATTTTAACTCTTAAGAGCAGCTTAGAACAATTAAAGAAAGAATTAAGTTATTGAAAGTAGGGGCTGCCATTATGACAATAGGGGAGTGCGTCTACCATGGGCAGGGTTGCAATATGGAAGAGCCAACACAAGAGCAGCCCAGCTCAACATAACATCAAAGCCCTACTTGTCCAACCCAAGACCAGCCCAAAGCTAAAGCCAAACACAACTCAGGTTGGGCTTAGATGGATTGATGCATTGGATTCACATCTGAATGTGGTCCAGATTAATCATAATATACATATTACAAATATACCTTAAAGTGTACATAATAGTCATCATCAGTTCATCACCATCATCAAGCTACATGAATCTTGTTTCATCAATCTGTTCTATATAAACCTAATAGTGTAGATAATATATTGATAAATAAACTATGTTTGGTTTGAAGGAAAAAATAGGTAAAAAAAGGGAAAGGTAAATTTGTATAAATTTCCCTTCGAGCCAAACATAATCATAATGTAAACATGTACATTGCATAGATACATAATGTACGTATTTACATAGAGTAAATATATTATAAAAGATGGGAAGAGCTCCAGTTGGCGCAGGCTATTAAAAGGCCTAAATGAAAACGAAGCCCATGGAAAATTTGTGTTGGGCCGGTTGGGCATGTCTTAGTTGGAAACTTCCCAAGCTATCAGGTAGTTTAGTGAAAGTCTAAATGCTCCAGGAATCTTCCACTGCCACTGCCAGGATGCTTTGGGGCAAAAGGTCGCATTCGCTAAACCAACCACTGTCCATACATCAAACTTCAACCCTTGCCACGTCGCTTAAATGAGTTCTTGTTTGGGACAGTTTGTTAAGTACTTGAAATCTGAATATTATGTACGTTTCTTTACTCTTTATCTGAACCCTTAAGGCTGTGCTTGGTTTGAAAGAAAAGTAGGGAAGGGAAGGCAAAGCCAGAAATGAGAGGAAGAGGCAGAGAAAAGTTTCTCTTGCTTTCATTTCCCTTTCCTTCTTTTCTTTCAAACCAAACACAGTCTAAACAGCCAATATTATTCAGAAAAAAGCTAAATACAAGGAGGAATATAGGGTGAGGGTGGAAAGTGAGCTTGGGGAAATGGAAATCCCTACGGATGGATGGGCCACATCATCGGTTTACGTGCCAAAAGTAGTATAGGTCATGTACGAGTTGGCAAGGAATACGGCCTTCTTTAAGGCACATTAAAGCATAGCCCAGCCTCAAAATGGACCCAACCAAGGCCACTGAACCGGAAAGCCCATTTATATATACACTATATGGGCCAGGATGGTTCTAAGTTCTATCCATGCCTCAACATCTCTGTTCAGTGCTCACCCATCTTGGCATTGCTGCAGGCTGCTGGCAGCAGCATTCAGTAAGGGGGCATTCTTTTATTGGATTTTGAGAGGGAAAAAATTGGTTAATGGGGTTTTGACTCCCATTGTTTAAGAAATTCATGTTCTTTTTTCAGATTAATGTGCAGATAAGGAAAATTTATTTTCCTGAGTATCATTTACAGGTAAGTGATACTCATCTCCTAGGTGGGTAAATAACTTTTTCACCTGCCACTTGAAAAAGACAAAAATTCCCCTTTTAATATTGGATTTTTATGGCTAAAATGGTTATTGCTTAATCTACATGGGGAATAAAAGAACATGGATAAATGCACTTACTGGGTAAATCTTTCTTGGGAACACTTACTTAGGCAAGGTTCAAAATATTGATACAGGGCAATACGCCAGTAGGGCGTATTGGCTTGTAGCGGTATTGTTTTTATGTATTTTTTTTTATTATTTTTACAAAACTGGTTCTGATGAACCGATTTAAAGACGGTTTACCCCCTGAACCACTCGCCGACCCGAAACACCCCCTGTAGGGCATATCAAAAAGACTCTGATAGGAGCCAATACATGATAAAATTTTGCTGTTGCCCGGATAAATAACTTACTGAAAAACGAATAAAGGCTATAAGAGTTCAATTTGACAAGGACACGACCGTTAATACTAATTTAATGTGGGGACATAACAATACATGGAAGGCAATGATTTCAAGGTGTGCTAAAACCATGTAGTAAAAGGAGATTTTTAAATCTTAGCCTCAAGTGAGTTGCCATTTTGAACCCGAATGTTAACCACATAAATAGATAAGGTGATTTTTATTTATTTATTCTTCTAATCTGAGCAATAAGACGTGGGAATTTGTCACTACTCATACGATAGTATGTCGCTTTGCCAAAAATAATAAACTTAGAATGTTAGATTTTAGAATATAATTAAAAAAATCTCACTTTATTTATCCAAGAGAATCAGTGAGCATTATCGGCCCTTCTGCATTGAACTCTCTTAATACACTAAAATTGTGCTTGGTTGGAAGGAAAAAGATAAGGGAAGGTGGCCAAACCTATACACGACTTGTAGCCTAAGAGAAACTAATAGAACTTGAATTCGTCTATTGATTTTTCATTTTTATTCCTTTTACTTGGTCCCTACTTATTGAAAGAAGTGCTTCTTCCATATATTTTCAACTAAAATAAAATATTTGTTATTCTAATAACCATTCATACTTGAGGCTTATGCTTTTACACCTCACGCCTTAAGGTTTAAGCCTGAGGCAAAATCAATATCTCTCACCTCAGGCTTAAGCATTTTTAAACAATTCTCTCTCTAATTTATTGGGTACACTTGAAAAAAAATGTGATTTGCAATGTTTTGAACTTCTATAGCCAACAGTTCCAAAACTAAGGATATTGAATATTCAAGTAGGTGGAGACAACGTTTTAAAAAACGACCTAGAAACGGAATTGTTTTGGCCACTGGTTTTTTGGTCAATGGTCCAACCGTCTGGTTCGAACAGATGGCCCATTTTGATAACAAAATTAAAAAAGTTAAAAAATATTAAACGGTCAAAACTGTTGAATGGGTCAACAGTTCGACTGTCCGAGTCAATGGCTTGTTGACTTTTTCAATGATTTTTTATCAGATTCTGGGTTTGGGGTAAAACGGAACCGTTTGCCTAGACGGTTCCCAGGCTGAACGGTCTGACCATCCAGGTTAATGGCAGTTCAAAAATGTTGGGTAGAGGATAGTTTTGTTGCTTTATCCTTTTCAGCAAAATCAAATTTGATCCTGCCTTTTACAATCATACATTGGGAACATCTTCATACTTGTATATTTTTAATTATGGAGGAGAGATATTTCCAATGCATAACTATTAAAAGGATGTAAGGACGGTCTTGTGAGTACCAAATCCAAATTCAAATTCCTTTTCAGCGGATAAAATATTCATATAATAAAGTTTCTAAGGGTAATCCACCCCATATGCCATATTACTATTTAGGAGCTCACAAAGTCACAATCTACTTAATCACCTATTCACTAAAAGACAGAGCAAGAAGCCATTCAGTTCATGAGTCACCTTTTCTGTTTGTTGGAAGAGAGCATGGCCATCTGATCACTGCCGTAAAATTATATTGTTGTCGGAATACCCATCACCCATGCCAACGCAACGTGTGTTCCATGATAGCGGGCTTATTGGATCATCACTCTTTCTTTGGGCCAAAATGTTAATAAGATGCTGAAGTGGGTGTGCAGAATCACAACTCGTCGGGCCAAGAGAAAATGTCAATCATGCAAATATTTCATTCGATTCAGTTAGTTTGTTGTGCAAATTAGTTTCACTTTTGCTGGTGTATTGTATGGGAATGCAATTGAGTTGAGTGTAATTTCTGGTTTATTTTTGTTTTAGATTTGATTTGATTTGATTTATTTATTAGAAGTAAAATAAAAAGTAATATGGTGATATGATCCCCACCTTATATGAAAAGATAATGAAAACAAGGAAATTATTTGTTTGGGAGTGAGGTAAGAATATATCAAGATGCATGGTGTAGTCCCCACTTTATATGAGAGAGAGAATAAGGTAGGAGAAAAGATGATGCAAATTTTGTATCAATTAGAAATACAAATCATGGTCAAAAACAAATGGATACAAAACTGAATCAAGTGCAAAATTTGTATCTAGATCAGAATTCCAATGCAAAGAGAGCTTAAGCACATGCTAGACATGTGTGTAAAATTAAATATGACCCATATTTGATATATGGTATTTGAATTTAATTTTTATGACATATACAGAACTTAAATAAGTATTCACTTTTATGAAATATAGACAAACTGGTTGCTAGAATTTCACTTTCCCTAAAACATGACAATATCACAATTGGGACACACTAAATTCACAACAGGATACATTAATCATTTTGATAATTGATTTTTGTAGTGGTGATTATGGTGGGAAATTGAGCCATTTGATAACTGATGAATTAAATGACTCATCACTTCATCTTTTATGTTCGGTTGCTGTGCAATTTCATTTAGAATGCATGGAAATGCAAATGAACTTAAAGACATAGCAATAAAGTATTATACACTTTATCAAACAACCCCTTACAGGGCTACTGTTGATTGTTAATGTTTTAGTGAAATCTGTGGCTCTGTTTATGATGCTGAATAAACTCTTCCACCACATAGTTCCTGTTAGGAGAAATATTTGCAGGTGAAATAAAAAAAAAGGGAATTAAAAAAGGATTTTCCAAAACAAACAAGAGACATTGAACTACTTATAATATGAGGACAGAGGAGGAGGGGGGGGGGNGGGTCATTCGGCTGGAAAGTATGACAAAATGAAACGGGTCATCATGAATAAAAAAGATTCCAAGCTATATTGTCAATATATCGGTATCCGGTTTCATTAATAAGGACACTTAGATTCAGCCAAATACCCTTTGTCACAATGTGTTCATCACACGTTTGACTACTCGTCGTCCCTCGCCACCCTCCCAGTAACCCAACCCGACTACTCGATGTGTTCGAATCCAGTCCACCTACAACGCATGGCATTTCTGCTGTTAGCTTAAGCAACGATTCATCCCTTTGCATTAAAGAAAATAAATAAATAATCAATTTATCCTATTTGATACATAGCATTCTGGACTACCCATTCTTGGCCCAATACTGCTTCATGTTTTCTGAACACCTCTCTCTCTCTCTCTAAAACCAAAATTATATTCCCTTTCTTTTACACCAATACAAATCTCAACACAATCCAAATTTTGCACCTGGTTTCATGTTCACTTCCACCAGATGCGAAGTTTGCATGTTTTGATTCATTTGAATTTATTGGTAGTTTAAATTTAAAATCCTAAAAAATAGATGCAAAATTTGCACCACCATCCTCTACCTTAAATTCTCTCCATTTCCACCTTGTTAAAGGAATGGTACCACATCATTTTACCTTCCATTTTCTCTCTCCTAAACAAACAAAACAAGATCAACCCTAAACTCATACTCAGCCCATTTGTATCCCGGTGCATTTACACCAATGCAAATAAAAATTTCTACGGCAGACAAACACAAGCCTCAGTGCCTTAAATTGTTTATACTCGAAATGGCACATCCCTACCTGAAATTGATTGACTCAACACGCCATAACGGAACATTTTATTTTTATTAAAAAAAAAAAAACTCAACACGCCACGGATCAAACTTTTTTATTAATCTCCCATAAAAGTAGTATTGCTATCTCAATTTGAAAAGAATATAAATACAAACATATACAATACAAATGCATGATACAAAATACAGGGTTTTTCAGTCTATTCCTTCCAAACTAAGCTTTAATAATTTCTTTCAAACCAAACGCAGCCTAATGATACCAACCATGAACAAATACACCCAACCAACTCTCCCAAAGGTCTCTAGTTCTTGAGGCATTCATTTAATTCCTTTGAAAATAAACAACACCTTTTAGGGACCATTTGATAACAGATGAACAGTCTTGTGTTGAGTTCTTCTCCACTCATTTGTCCCCCAGCCAGTCTTTTGCTTTGGGCCTTTTTTCCTTTTGAGGAATGTTAGCCCTTCGAAGGTTTTTTAGTTCTTCTGGTTCTGGCTTCTGGGTGGGAATCCGAATCGCTACAAGACAAAAAAGCCTGTATGCGCCCCCCCCCCCCGCCTTGCCATCCCCACATGCTACCATTCCAGGCAACTTTAATTTTCAGACCATAACGCTGAGGTTGTGCGTTGAGACTTGAGAGAGCCACCGATTCTGTAGGACCAACGCCAACCTGCTTTGGCTGGTTGCATGCACAGATTATGCAATTTCATTTTCTTTGATTCTTTCATCTCTTTCTCTCCCATGGTTTAAGACTCTACTCATAGTCGTCCTACTTGATATATACCGTAGCCTTCAACCGAACCTCAATCCTGGATCAATCTCTCTGATAGACCAGTTTTCTAAGCAAAATACTTATTAGGTTACTAAATTACCTTCGGAAACACCAAAAGATGAAAGGAAAAAGAAAAACATGATTTTTGATAACGTGGCTGCTGAATCTGAATGGGACAGGAGAAGGCTACAGAGTCTATGTCCATCGCTATTCTATTTGTATTGGGTGCCATTAAGTGTGGGGCTTTTCTGATACAAACCCAAAACTACAAAAAGGAGGAGGGGAAGAGCTAAACCGCCATGTGGGGTCTCAACGATACTGCACAGACAAGCAAACCGCAAAACGTGTTCAAGATTCAGTTCGATCCCCACTTTGTCGACCATCTCTTTTCTTTCTCTCGTCGTCTTCTTCTCCTCCCCCTCCTCTCTGCTTTTCCTCTTTTTGCCTTTTGCCCTATTTTTTTTCTTCTCTTTTGTTTTCTCTTGTTCGTCCATTCACCTGTTCATGCCTATCTGATTATCTATATTGTTTTTACTACTTTTTATTATTATTTGGAATTTTGGATGCGATGCAAGATGGAATACAATACAGTATTCCATTCATAAAACAAGAAAACAGAATCATCATAGCATGCCTGTCACCAATTTGCATGTGTTTGGAAAGCTGGAAACTGCTGGTGGCGAAGCGGAGATTTTCCTTTTTCCAGAACAAAGAATAATAACAAGAGTCAAACAAGGAATTTTTCGTTTTGGGTGTTAAAATTGGACACAGACCCTAAACACTTTTAACCGATTACAATCTACAAGCAACAAGCAATGGGGTGTCATAAATAAATTACTAGTCAGATCAGGCTCAGGGGCTTCGGATCAGCACACGAAAATGAATGTTATTTGTTTACTTATTTCTAGGAGCATTTCCGCTTAAGTAAGCAACCATTGGATACTACCTCAAAGAGAATGAATGACTGTTGCGTTGAGACATGTGGCTGTTGGAATCCATGAATATAACGTAAGGGATCAATGGCAGGCGTGAAGCTCTCATCTGATGGTTGCAGAGACTTGCAGTAAGTATTTTTTCCCAATGAGGCAATTTGTCAAACAAGAGAAGTGTATAGCAGGTATTAATTAAAAGGGAAAGAGTTTTGCAGACTCAACCCTACACACGCAAACGCAATCATCAAGCAATGCAATTGTCGTATAATATTGGACTCTGCCTTTGGCTTTGCTTTGTTTTTTTAACTTTCCAGTACTTTCCCTTCCACCACCACCGGTCCACGGTAAACCAAATCAGATATATTTCCTCTCATCCAGACCAGACCGGACCAGACCACCTGTCACAATGGACAATGGTCCCCCCTCCCCCAATTCCTCTTATCTTTGTTATTAATTAATTGATTGAAATAGAAAAGAAGTTGGTAACCGTGTCAGACAGTGAGGAAGAAAATCTAGATAGACAAGGGACCCAGAAATAAATCAATATTAATTAATACCATTGGAAGCTTAGTTGACAACAGTGAAAGACTTCCCGAATCCCCAACTCATTCTCAATGTGCTTGTTGAAGCATCAAAGTCTGGCACTCATTTTCTTTATCAAAAAGAAATATATATATTCATTTCCACTTAGCAGTGTGAGTGGCCAACCATTGTGAGGTAGGCTACATGTAGTAAAGAATTAACTATTTTGAATAAAACCGCAATTGTTCCTACTTCTTATAGGGGTGTTCATAAAAAAACCAAATACTGAATCAAAATCGGTAATTTGGACCGAAAGATCCTGTTGATTGGACCGGTCATTTTGGTTTTAGCATTTCATTTTATCAAATTTTTGTTTTTTTTATTAACCTATTAAATTCATTATACATATATATGTCATATTTTATTTATATAATTATAATATATATTATAAATATAAAATCCCAAAAAAAAAAACAAACCAATAAACCAATTGATTCGATTCAATTTCGATTTGGTATTTTAAAATCTGACGGTCCGGTTCGAAGTGGTTCATTAGTTTGGGGGAGGGGAAATCGGGTTTACTGATGCCCAAACATAAACAAGTACCACTACTAAGTACCCTGCCAGTGGTGCAGGAAAAAGCAGCAAGCTCGTACTGAGAAAAATAGGCAGAGGCTGGTTCCATCCGTATTTGAGAAAAGATCGGTTTACTGTTCATCCATTCAAACTCTAGAAAGTGCATGTCATGACCAGACGAGGATATCCACTATCGACTACCGTCGGATTAGAATCCAACTTAAATGATTTTCTTTTTTTTTCGAGGGTAAAATGCAAAAACCTCCCCCGAAGCTTCTTACAATAATAAAAATCTCCCTGATAAATACCTCTCTAAACTTATCAAAAATTCAACAAAAACCTCCCTTTCATCGCTAACCCAAACGGAAAACGTTAACGCTGATGTATCAAATTTTCTAAATACCCATTCTACACTTGTATAAATTATTTTACATACAATTTTGCTAAACTTCCCTTGATCTCAATCTCCCATCCCTAAACTCCATCGACTCAGCTTAAACGTTATGTCAGTGATATCTCTCTGGTTGTTTCAGCTTACTAAGAGAATATCCAGGGTTGGAAAAGGAAGGAAAAAGCAATGGCTAATCTTGAATCGAAAGTTAACAGACAAAGAAGAATGCAGGAATTAGTGGCACAACATGGCATTGAAAAGTAGCAGAACTCGAAGCAGCAGAGAATAAGCGAAAAGAGAAGCAGATGAAAGGAGGCAAGATGCTTAGTCAAATTTTGTCATCTAGAACATGAGAAAGGCTCTCTCGGATTGCTTTGATTGAGCCTGAGAAGGCACGTAGAGTTGAGGATGTTCTACTCAAATGGGTTAGATAGTTGAGAAGGTGTCTGAAGAAAGGCATTAACAATCAAACAGCAAAGAAAACCAAAATGACGATTCAGAGGCGATGGAGTGTTCTAGACCATGGGGACTGTAATTTCAGAATTTCTGCATTGTACTGCAGTATACTTCTCCGATTAAGCTTTGTATAGGAGTACTTATTTTAGGCCCATACCATACCAACAAGTATTTATGTGCATTCGGAAAGTAAGTCCCAAATCCGAATAAGTTTTGTTTTGTTTGGCAAGGGTAAATTACAAAAGATCCCTGGGTATTATAGGTTTAGTGAGAAGCGCTCCCTGGCCTTTTATTTGCAATAAAGACCCCCCTAAACTTTTAGAAAAGGATTCTCATGCATTCAAATGTTTAATATTTTTTAAACTCCCAAATTACCATTTTCTTAGTCATTTAGACAATTTATAATTAGATTAATTTTCTAAATGTAATATTGAAACCCTCTTGTTTGCTCCAATAGATTATTGCAAATTTATGGCTGTATTCTATTATTCTATATTCAAACGAAAAGGTAGAGGTTTCTATTTGGTAGATAAAAATATATGGTCTCATTTAATTTTATTGATTTGTTGGAGAAGGGAATGGATAATTTTTATATTTTAAGATGAAGAGAGATATTTATATAAATAAAATAATTAAAAAACCTTTTTTCCTATACCAATAAAATGATTATTGGTTTTGGGTAATTTTTGTCAAATAGAATTTAAGAGAAAAGGACGATAAATAAAATAAGAAAAGTTTTAAATGAATTTTAATAATTTAAGCAATTCTGTCGCCCAACTTAACAGTGAAGTGGTATTTTGGCGAATAAAAGCTTGAGGAGGTATTTATCAGTTATCACTCACCCTCACCCTAAAGCCGTTATCTTGGCCCGTCACGTTAATATCAAAATACCCACCCTTTTTCACCAGCAGTCAAAGCTATTATTAGGTAATACATCTACCAAATATGCACTTGTTGACTAAAAAAATCACTTATAACTACTTATTTATCCAATAACCACCAGGGCTTTAAAGAAAGGAGGGGAGAAGACATGGGAGTACGGAGACTAGACTAGTAGACTACTACTAGAGTTTGAATTAAAAAAAAAAAAAGAATAAAGTGTTGGAATCCATGCATGTAATGTAAAATGTAAATATAAATAGAGAAACAGGACCATAGCATTCATTTCAGCATATTGAATGTGAAAAGAAAAAGTCGCACCACTCTCTCTCTCTGCTCTCTGCTCTCTGCTCTCTGCTCTCTGCTCTCTCACTCCCTCTCTTATTAGACTAGTTTTACTCTACTCTCGTACCTGCTGAAACGCCGTCTTCGAGGAAAGTAGTACATCAGGTGGTTGGCAGATGGAAAACCATCGTCAAGCCAACGCCATCCTAATATTCGTTTTTACATTTGCATCTCAGCTCTGAGCTCACCTCAACTCTCTCTCTCTCTCTCTGCTCACCCGATTGACCTCCTTCCTCTCCTTCTCTGTATAAACCCCTAATAAACGTCTTCTTTTTCTTCTCTTCTCTCTTTCTTCTGATTGCAGGGAAGATTCTACTTCAGAGTTTATTCTTTGATCCTTTTCGTCTTCTTTGCTTTCTCTTCCTTTTTCTTTTCTTCTTCTTTGTGTCTTTGTGTCTTTGTGCGGGTGCAGAATCTTCAGATCCGTCGTATTTTTCTTATACATAAGGCTGAACTCTCTCCACAAAGAATCTCTCTTCTCTCATTTGTATTCGAGCCAAGTACCCGAACCTCGCCCATTTGTTCATTTATTTCTCTCTATTCTTGTCTTATGTTGGTGAACGTCCAAGGGATTGAAGTCCAACGGGATCGTCGCTGTCTATTAATGTTGGAGAATCCTCAACTCTAGGGATTTTTTTTTTTTTTTTTCTATCTTTTGGTAAACCTAATCTAGGGATCTAAACTAGGAGCGCAGGAGATATTATTATATCTCAATAACAGTTTCACGAAAAGAGAGAGAGAAAAGAAACGCCACAGTTCCGTAAATGCGATAGATGATCTAGATTTGCAGCTTACTTTTGCATTGCTCGGAAGAGATCATTATTAATTAAGCATCAGAGAAGTAAAACCGATAAAGAGAAAACAGTTCATCCGTTTTATTGCGAAAGCACTCGAGCATAATTGCTGCGGTTTTACAGTAGATTGATAGCTTTTGGCAGTTGGTACTGTGAAGGTCTCTCTTAAGAAACAGAAACTGTCGTGGAACAAGGAGAAACGTAGATTGCACACATATTATTTGTAGGTCTGCTGGGTGTATCAGGTCGGTTCCAGGAGAGGTGATCGACTCTGAGAAGAGATGGGGAACTGCCAGGCAGCAGAGGCAGCGACGGTGGTGATTCAACATCCTCGAAGCAAGATAGAGAGGATCTACTGGTCCGTAAGTGCACACGAGGTCATGACCTCCAACCCCGGTCACTACGTCGCTCTCGTCATCCCCTCTCCCACTCTCAAGACCGAGAACGGGATTCCGGTAAGGCAACTCAAGCTCCTTCGCCCTGACGACACCCTCCATATCGGCCAGGTTTATCGACTCATCAGTTTCGAAGGTAATATTAATTCAACACAACAAATCTACTGTAACTTGTCTTCACTTTCTTTTAACGACTATTTCGTCCTTGCTTTTTATTTTGCTTAATTACTTGAAATAGGTTCTTACAATTATTATCATTCCCTCCAATTCTACAGAGGTGTTGAAGGAGTTCGCTGCAAAGAAGAGCGTGAAATTGGGAAAGCTGCTCAAGGAGAGAGGACTCGAGTTGAGGAAAGACGGAGGATGTTCGAGGCCTCCTTCTAACTCCAATTCCAACTCCAAACCGGAGAACCCAAGTTCAGCCAAGGTAAGCTACAGCCATCTTCTTTTTTTCCTCTCTAGCTCTCGTCGTAAATTGGTTAGACCTTCCGTCGTCCGATTTGGTTTCTCGGTGGGAGCCCAAAAATTGTTGTGGGGGATCTGAGATGAGAATGTGAATATGTTTCTCGTCTTTTCCTTCTGTCCTTCGCCCTTTCTCTCTCTGGTTTCTCCATTCCCCCCACCAGAGGCATCTTTTTTTCTTTTTTACTTTTAATAAGTTAATATTTTTTTGAACCACATAAAAAATTTCCAAGCCGATGAGATCAGTCCATTAAAAATTTGAAATCCCTTATCCTTTGGACATCACACACCGTCCATATATAGTTTCCTATCTGGAATTTACACGGGGATGCACGTCTTATTTAATCTTTGCATCTCAATTCGGTGCTTCTCTGGGTGAAGCTGTTTTGGTTAAATGCAAAGCAGACGATTTTTAATCTTGACCGTCGAAGTTGGCTAATTCAACTGATTAGGTGCCATCCCCAAAATAATAGGACCTTTTCCTTTTTATATTAATACAATATAATAGAAAAAACAAAAAAAAAAAAAAAGGAAAACCATCAAGCAAGTGGAATGGATACTTTGTGCAGACAGTAGAGAAGAGAAATCTGTAGATTGGGTACGGAATTCAAGCGTGGGGATTTACTTTTAATCAAATCGACAGCCATTAATCCGCAGGTTGGAGATACTATTGAATTTTGTATTTCCTAATCTCTATTAATTAATTAATTAATTACAAGTGCGATTTTTTTGCTCAAACAAAACTGATATCGATATTATTATTAAAAAAATAGTAATGATTGCAACGGAATGTAGAGATTTTGCAAAGTCTTTGTTTTAATGTAATGGTGTTTTTGTTAATTATAAAGTAAACTAGTCATTAAGATAAACGGAGAAGTACGGATAAAACACTGCATCTTTGTCAACGTTCACGTGGATCAATGATCGATCGAACAGACCCTCAGACCATCTGAAAATTAGAATGGAGCACTGCGCACAGGACACGTTTGTCAATTGTGTAGTTCATGTCATTGTCATATTAGAGAGAGAGAGAGATAGAAAGAGCACATAAAGCTACTACAGTGTTTGCCTTTTGTTTTTCCGGTTGAGGGAATAGTGGTAGAGGTGAAACTTGGATGGATTCCGAATTCATGCAATTTGTTTATTATTTGGTATAATCATGGTTTTCAGGTGGAGCAGATGGTTCACCGACCGAGCAGCAGCAGAGGAGCGGGGAGGCATCATGGTGGTGGTGGGCAATGGAAGCCAGCATTACAGAGCATCGCAGAGGTTGGGAGTTGAAACTCTTCCCTACTTCCCACGCCCTTTCCGCTCTCTACCCACACACCCCCTCCACCATTACAATAAAAATGAAATCTCTTTTTAGTTTTTACTTCTTTTTGCGGCCTTATCTTTTTTCATCTCTACCTTCTTATTTCTTTTCTTCTTTTTAATATATATATATATATTATCTGATTCTGATCTGAACACCCCCTAGCCCTAGTGTTCGTCTTTATCCTCCTCTTTGGATGGATCGTAAAAAGGAAGTATTATAAAATTTGTCTGATATTACAGTATTTTATTTAATCCGTGGGTTTAGTGGAAAATTAATCTGGTATTTACTGAAAATGAATTGAAGCGATTCGTTTTCTTTCATGTGTTTCCCAAAATCCCCCCCCCCCCCTAGTGTTGTCAAACACAATTCCTAGAAAAGAAAACACTTCGTAAAAGTATAGAACCTTTACAATTATACAATCTCAAGATGTAGCTGAACTTGATCGTTCTTGTCTAGTACTTAAATTTGAGAAGTAATTTCCAGGATTTTGAGTGAATCCTCCACCTATTGATGACATGTGAAATGAGCAACTTTGATTTTCACTTCATCTCAAACGAGGGAGAGAATGGGGGTTTATACTTTATAGATTTGGGTGAGGAGATTCAGGACTCAGGAGAGGAAAATGTTGTGTTTTTTCTTTAAATGGTCACTTCAAACACTTGTGTCATCTGCGCTCTGTGAGACAGCTGGTGTGTTACTATTAGATATGAGATGATCGGTCCAGCGGATCCAGAGTGTCAATGATATCAACCCATCCTCAACGAACGGTCTCCGCTTTAATTTCTTCTTTATTTTTTGGTAAACGCGCTTTAATTTCAGTTTCAGTGTGGCGCATGTTTCTGTAGGACAAACAACAAGCAAATAGCAAGTTGGGCTGAAAAAGTGGTTTGTTCATCCCCTCAAAAAAAAAAAAAAAAAAAGAAACTTAAAGAAGGAAAGGACTACAGAAGGTACCTCCTGAATTAATTTCTATAGGGGACGTTAATTATTGATTAAAAATTGCAGCTCAAGGTCTTATGGTTTTAGGCTCCATCTTCTTTCCTCCCCTCTTCAGGAATGAGTGGGACCTCAATAAGTAGCCACTGACGCTGAAGGAGTACGTGATGGTGATGCATCACAATCGTCTCTCCCCTGGACCTGGACCCGGACCCGGACCCATGCTGCTGTACAATCTCTAATTGACTTTGCAACTTATTAAGTATTACCATTGTTTTCAAGACCGGATCAGACCTGACTGTTGGATCGGAAAAATCGGGAATTGATCATCTAGCTGGTTTCATTTAACCCCAAAACTGTTGATCCGGGTGATTGAACTGTCAAACTATTTGACCCAAGAATGTTTTTGGCCGTTTTTAATGTTTATGTCAGAATGAACTATCCATTCAGATTGAACGGTTGGACCATTCAACCCGGGAACCAGACCCAACATGGTTCCCTGTCTGATCTGGTTTTAAAAACCTTAAGTATTACCACGCTCGGTGAAATCATCCCATAACCCCCCCCCCCCCTCTCTCCATTTTCTTAATAAAGCCCCATTACGTCAATTCATTTACCATCCATAGAACAAAAGTATTGACATGAATATGCAAAAATTACGTATCGTGCAATTTAAAGGGACGATGCTCATGGTAATTAATTGTTTCAGGCAATGAACTAAAAAAAAAAAAAAAATTCAGGCAATGGAGTCAGGAAACTTCTCTTGGAGGGTTTACCTGGTTGCTTGTTTGGGTAGTTGGATAATTCAAAAGCGGGTTGATTATGACCCGGTTTTATCATCAACATTTGAACCGAACCACCTCTAATCTAAGAAGGGTTTTACCAATATGTTATTTGAATCTTATTTTTGACATTCACACAATTCTCTTTGCTCATTTAAGAGGTGTTCTATATATCTTTAATAATCATGGGGTCTTTTCGTATAATTAATTAATCAAATACATGTATTATTAATATTAATACTACAAAAAATTCTCCTTCGTTGATAATTTATCCACTTTCCTGTGTATTCTGATGGACCCACTTATATCTGAAACTTTGATCATGAGTAAAGTGATTGAACAATTGATTATCAATTATTAGTTGTGCACTTAAGTGTGCTTTCTTGACTATTTTGAACCTTCAAAACTTTCATAATGATAAAGAAGAAATTTCTTGGTCTAATGGTAAAATCTTGAACTGACAAAGTTTGAGAAGGCAAGGATTTAAGTGTAAAGCAAGTCACTTTGTGCATAAAATGACAAAAATTAGGATTGGATCCAATCCATCCCTCCAAGACCCTAGAGAAACTAATAAGCTCATTTTTGTTAAGATTAACTCAGGGTTAAAATTGAGGATCATAATCTTTCATGTATTGACGTTCAGCTAATTCAAGGTGGGGCTACATAGGGGTGCACCTTAGGCGGATCCAACCCAAGCCCAAACCAATCGAATCCATAGTTTTAGACGAGTTGGGCTTGAATTTTCACTCCTTGGGCTGGGTCCAAGCCTAACTCTTTGGTAGCCTGAATCCAGCCTATCTATATATACATATATGTATACTGTTTTAGTAAAATATACATATGTGCACACATTTATTTATAACGAATTTTAGTATGGATTAATTGACCAACCTAATTGGACAGATCAAGCTTGACCTTGGGCTTAATCCGAACTTGACCCAACTTTAAAACATCAAATTTCTGTATGGGCTGGGCCCGAATTGGACAGATTGGATTTTACTTTGGACTTAATCCGAGCTTGAGCCGTAGGTCCAATTCTTAGGATTGGACCAGTGTTTAACTTAAACCTGGTCCAGCCCACCAGACCTGCACCCGTAGGGCCACAGCATGACAACAATACTTTAATTTTATGGTTTTAGCACAATACTAAAGCCACATCGTAGCGAAAGTTGTTTGCAGATGCCCAGGACCAATATGGAGTAATAACTTTTACAATGACAAAAATACCCTCATACCCAAAATGCTCTTCACGTATTCAAGTTATTTTCCCAAGTTAAGCCAAGCAACAGAATAAGTAAAGAAAACCTTTTTTTTTTGTCTACTTTTCTGAGAAAATCATTCATTCTACGTGCACTAAAAGCAGCCCAGATATGATCCGGTACCAATATCTGACATTGATTTCTTTCATTTTTTTAATACTTGTTTTCTGTGTGGACAAGCACGCCAATGGTCAGTCGTTGGAGGATGAATGGTTGAATACTGGATATGACGACAGCCAGCCACCACAAAGGCACAAACCCATTCCCGACATTGATTCGCTTGTTTAATGGGCAAAATTCACTTTCATTAAATGTCCACGATAATGTCAATTCGTTGTATCCATTCATCATTCATGAACCTGCAAAGAATATACGTAACTTGTTTCTAAATTCATCGGCCCAAGTTGTGACTTGTGATAACAACAGATGTTAGCAGATACAGTGTTTGTACAGTGATTTATATAAACGAGATTAGGATTTGCTTTCTCCACTTGCTTAATATGCGAATTGGCGAATTGAATACTGGGTTGATCTGTAATCTGTGTGGGGATAACGAATTCGTTGTTGTGTAAACTGTAAAGAACCCCAGCAAAGGTTTCGTAAAATCTGCAGTTGTTTTGCATTGATCCATTGTAAAGATCTATTCCATGATTCCATCAAAGGGAGATTTGGGTTAATTAATGGAAAAAGATCAATTAGGGCCAGAAGTAAACCCCACCACAACAGGTACGACATACACGGTGAACGAGGCTGTGTGACTTGGCATGATTCGTGAACTTTGCATGGGGCCTGTGGTGTGTACTGTTAAGGTAACACAGCGAGCACCCATCCCCACCACCACCATCTCTGGTTTTGGCCCCTTGTACACTTTAAAAAACATATATGCTGTAAAAGAACTGTTTCTGTGTCCTGATTGATCAATAATACCCTTCTTTTCAGCTTTGCCGCCTGTCCCTTCCCCTTTTGTCTGCATGAACTTTTCGTTCAATTATCCTTTGTTTTTTTAAAACAGCACTCTACTTGTAATGTTATGTCTCTTCTGCTCTTCAAGCTTCTTTTTTTTCAAGGTGGGCTTGTAGCTTTTCATGATATTTTTTGCACACTGGAGAAGTCAAGAGGGGAGAGAGAGAGAGAGAGAGAGAGAAAAAGATGTATAGGAGGTATCTTTAACGTAGAGGAGCAATTCTTTGAATTTTCAAATAAGTCATTTCTTTTTACTTCTGTTTTTTATTGTCCCAAAGTATATATAACCAGCACAAATGAATCGTTTGATAATCCAAAAAAGCAAAAAGAAAAAGTGTATGGCATGCCTTGGCAACTGACAGAATAAGTGTCGGGCAGGCAGCGGCCTGTACAATCATCCATGCACGACTACCATGCAGAAACGGGCCTCTATCACAATACCACATTCACACTGATGCAAATATAAGCTTCCATCTTTTCATGTCGGCGGGTCGGGACAAGCTTGGGGTCGACCCCGGCTCAACTATAAGATTTAAGACCAGCCCCATGGCTCGAGGGAAACGGAGCTAACTAACGAGCCAGTCCAAACCAACCTAAACCTAGTATAGTATTACAAACCACCAAAATACAACCTAATATAATGCATCAGATTAAATGGGAAAAAAAAACCTTTAGAATAGAGTTCAATGTTAATGGGCCCCATGTCTGTTGACTCTGCTTCTTCACTTTCTAGTTTCTATTCTTTAGTTATAATAACCGCTATGTTCCATGGTAACAGTGGTACTACTCCTTGCTACACACTATGTTTTCTGAAAAGAGAACGAGAACTAGCAAATGCTTATAAAAGGTGCATGGAACAAAAGAACCCTTTTCTACTTACGGGAATAAAAGTTGATATTGTTCTATTTGATACATCAAACCTAGATGTAAGCATACCACGGAACAATTAGTAAGTAAAACCTGTAGTATCAAATTAACAGCAGAAGAAAATAAAAGATTTTACAGTTTTAGCCACTATCCAATAAAGTTGCTCCTTTTATCAAAAATCAAACATATTTGCTCTAAAATAGGAGGTTAGAATCTGATTTTGAGACACTATAGAATTAGACTATATAGCATGTACATGCACTATACCAAATGATTCTCTTGTTCCCCACCCCCCCTCCTCTTTCGCTACTTCACTTAAAAATAGATTCTATTGGGAAGGACAAATACCATGAACCAAACCTTTGGCCGCTAGACTGACGGGAACAACTTATTAAGGTTGCAAGGGAGCGAATAAAATTCTTCGCTCCTGCTATCTGTCTTGAAATTCCTAAACTTTTCCCACCAGTGAGAACCACTGTCTCTAACAACAGTACTGTCCCCACGACCAAGTGTGCAATCCAGGAAAAAAGCTACCACTGCTGCTACAGTTACATTGGACGAGAATATCACATTCATGATGTTGTTGAACTGCAGATAGTAGAAAAGAAATCAAATATAATTTCTGGCTTGACAAAGATTAAGATTAGATCAGTTTTAAGTTTCCATACCGATATGGAATGTGTGTTAACAGGACCGTGGCCAGAAACCACAACATATTCATTGAAGTACTGTTGCACTGAGAATCCCATGAAGAAAGAGAAGCCTAATATGAACTTCGTTCTAAAACTGTTGAGGTTGCAGAACTGAAGAAAACCAAGACCTGCAGAAGCTGCTTGAACAATGAAAGACCATAACCGAAGTCAAATGCTGATGGATTATCAATCATTACTACCAAGTAATTCAAATGGACGTAGTAATAAACAAATATAAATAAGAGACCGTTTTGAAGTAAAGAACTTGCTTCTCCAGTATAAGAACATACTTATAGATAAGTTCCTCACGTGTAGCAGTAATTAATTAATTATTTTTACCATCAAGTTGCTCTCGTTCCTTATAATTCCCAACTAAATGTCTTTTAGAACTTTATCATAAAAGAATATTTTTCAGACAAATTCAAAGCAATATATATTCTTTTCAGTTTCTATTCATATAAAGTTCACAGAATCCATGGATCTTAATAGTAACTGTTGAGATGCTCCAAAAACGAAATATAATGTACAATATTTTCACTACCATGCCACTCATGTCTTCCTTCATGGCTTAGTAAAACATAAAGCCACAGTCCTTAATCTTATTGGGTATTTGTTAGGGAACATTTTGAGGGGAATTATTTATTTTCATCCAAAAGTGGTGGTTTTCATGTCCTTATCATAACCACCATCCATGCCTTAATCCCAATTATATGGGGTTGGCTATGGGAATCCTGATTTGCCAATCCGTTCTATTTAAAGCCATATCAACTGTTAACTTATAGTGCTTAAACCATTTCTTACTACTTCTACCCATGCCCTTTTTAGTCTACCCCGAGCCTCTTCTAGATCCTTCAATGTGTAACAAATCACTTCTTCTAACTGGCACAATTGGTGGTCTTCTATGCACATGACCAAACCATCTTAGTCTATTCTCTCATTTTATCACCTATAGGAGCTACTCCTAGGTTCTTACGGATAACTTCATTCCTGTTCCTATCCTTCATAATTTTTCCACTCATCCATCGTAGCATTTGCATTTCTGCCACATAAATTTTCTGGACATGTTTTTTGACTGCCCAACACTCTGCCACATTCATTTTCTAGATATGTTGCTTCATGGCCTTATGGTTAGTCAAAAAATTTGGATTACCTCTTAATATATGTAGTGGAAAATACTACTATAATTCTGCTTTAGAGTAGTGTGTACAAGGCTTTAGTAAACTGGAATAGCTTGGAGTAATAAATGTGAATAAATTCAATCCCGTGATTCACAATATTAATCTTATTTGTATCAGAGCATTAGGAAATAGTCTACAAGTAAAAAATTTCAAAGGATTTAGTAATTAAGAGAGAAAAAATAAGAGTTTGCTTACTAGGAAGATGGCAAAATAAAATATATTAGGACAGCTGAAACAACATGGTATGAAATTCTTTTATTCATGCACACATTTCTTGTTAGTTCCACCACTAATATTTCAGTCACTATGTATAAGATGTTTTTATGGAATATGCACCCTATCTTATTTGCTAGGACATAACAAGATACAGAAAAACAATAATCATTTGCCTTGGCACCAAGTGTAAGTGTGCAACCAACATATGATTACCAAAAGAAAAAAGTACAACCACCATACGATTACTGAGAAAAAGTACAGCCACCATATTTCTAATTCATGTGCAATCCAGAAAACAAATAGATTTCGAAATCAAGTATGACGCACAGAAACCATATTAGCACGACACACATGCTCACACATTCACACACTCACATAGAGAAGAGGGTCATACCCACATAGGAAAAGAGGATACAGTTAAGAGCTGCTACTATTGACATTGGAATAGAAGCAAAAAGTGCTCCAAATTTTCCTGCTTATTGACATGAAGAACAACATATGATTGACAAAAAAAATGGAGGAATTTGAATTTGAATACAAAGCTGCCATTGACGATATAAAAAAATGAAACTGAAATTTTCTGTGTTCAATTATATAAGTTAGTGGTCCAGCCAACAAGGAACTCTTAGGGTGGGGAAATGGAAACTTACCTAATACAGAAAAGAAGAGCATAAAACCTGCAGATATTTGAACAACTCTTCGACTTCCAACTCGTGTTAATGCCAACAGACCCGCATTTCCACTGTACATATAACAAGAAAGAGTTAAAGCAATCTTTATAGTGAAATGAGAACTTGAACAAGCACCCCATGATGGATGTTCCTTGACGGCAGTCTCTGTTGCAGGGTTAAGCACCCTGACAAAGACACTAGAAACCATTATCTATGAATTAAGGGCCACTCCTTGGCATAATAGTAAATTCTCGGGCCAAGTGTGTAAACATGGGTTTGAGTTTAAGAGCAGCCACTTTGTAGGAAAAAAATTGCCAAAGGTTTGGTTTCCAAGACCTGATATAGCTAGGATCAACATTGGATGAACTTTAATTAATTTTGATGAATTGTTTATTGTTTTAATTAGAAACGGTAGCTTTCATTTACTGCTCTTATTACTATTGTCAAAGTGTTACTTTTATTTGGGGTTATGAAATTCTACCAAATGGATCACAGTGTCCACAACTAACAGAGTATGAACTTGGTTTTGTGCAAGAGTTGCACCTGATGGAGACCCGAGTACAGTTCCTGTGACCTTGTATATTTCGAAGTCAATTGGAGGATTTGACATCTCACTAGAAAATACTGCTAATTCAAAAGACACCTATAAAATAGAGAAAAAGTCTCAGCCATTTGAATGTTGGCTCAAGGTCTAATATAGGTTTAATTAAACTGAATGAATTCCTTGAGCATTATATTTGCAATGTTCTATCCAAAAGCAAATGTGTTTCTCACTTGTATCTCTAGACATAAAAGAATCATATCAATCTAGTCTTTACCATCTTTGAGTTGCTAACAATGAGATCAGTTTTCATAAATACCTAACAACTTGGGTTGGTGATATGGTGCTTGAAAGTGACCAATTTTTCCAATCCATCAAAAAAATTAATTACATTCTCCATTAGGAATTCACTACTTTGAAGGGATATTTCTGTTAAAAGAGTTGAGTAGGAAATGATCTCTTTGCAATTTCTGATATTCAAAGAGTTCAATGGATTTTTTCACAAAGTACAATATAAAAAAGTTGTGTGGTTAAGTTCCTAACTAATGTTGCAAGATAGAAACTCTAGAAAGGGTAGATCAATTAAGCAACTAATTTAATTAGTAGTTAAATCTATTAGCTTGGAAACTGGAGTACCTCTCTAGGATTTAGGGGGTGGTTGAAATTATATAAACATATAGCTTTCCCATATAAACCAACTCATTAGCTATTTGGAGCTGAGAGAGACAACCCTCAACCCCAGTCAGGCATGAATTCAACTGGAAGCTCAAGTCAAGATCCTCACAAGTTGCGGTCAACTTATGAATCAGAAAACCAGAGGTACTTGTTATAGTTCTTATATCAGATCTAGAAATTCATATAAGCAATCTTGGTGAGAATTCATCATAGTCATTGAATTGATTTTCACATGAGAATTTGAATTTTAAAGTTCTGATTTTGAATTTATAACACTTTCAAAGAATAAGTTCAGATAGCTTCCTCTGTTTTTAAGTTCATTACACTGAAGCAGTGGAGCCATTCCCTGTGCCAAACATTCCATCCAGCAGTATTCCTATTCCCTGAAACCGAGATAATTACATTAGAGATCAAGAGGGTAAATACTTTGAGAACATAGAATTTATAGAATCACAGTAAGACATCATGGTAAACACAGGCACCTGCCAACCAACTCCACGGCTGAGAACAGAAGGCGGTACAGGTGTTGCACTCCCATACCTTGAGACAGCAATAAATGTACCAGTAGACTGCAAACAAAGAAGAAATAAATCTACAAAGAAAATATGTTGAATATAGAGATAATGAATTTTTTTGGAGAGAGGGAGAGAGAGAGAGATTCCCATCTTGGAAGAATATTCAGGTCATTAATACAATAAACATAGAACGAGTTAATATTGAACCATTCCATCTCTAATTTGTTTTTGGTAGGAAATGTGTAAAAAGTTGGCAATGACCACATGAGCTACTATAGACTATAGACATTTTAAGGCCTAAAACAAGCCAACCTCAATGAGAGCAGCAAAAGAAGCTGCCATCATTGCCAAAGCCTCTCCAACTTCAAAGGTTGGTGCACCCCATTGAAATGGATATGGAACCCTTATCCTGCAAGTAACAAAGAAATGTGAGATGGAATTTTTCTCTTTTTTTTTGAAAAAAAAAAACAAGATTCAAGGGTTTAAGGATGCCAAAACATCAAAGGAGAAGATGGGACCAAAAAAAAAATGGTTTGGAACATTAATTTACAATAGTGAAACAAAAAGGCAGAGACCCAAAAGGAAAAGTTGCACCAGATGTAAATTGTATGTTGTATCTATACTTGGAAGAAATGACAGGAAAAGTACTTTTTTACCAATGTGGAGGATGCCAGTTTAATTGTTCTTTAAGACCCCCCCCCCCCAACACATGAACAAAATAGAGGAAATGAAAATAAGTCTTGTTCAGACCTTCTGCACATAGGCCATAGAAGCATTTAAACAGAACAGCTCAAATGAGACATGATCCAAAGAAAATCAACTAAAGTAGATCATCCAAGTGGCCACTCTTTCTTCCAACCATTTTAGAATAATCTGACAAGCATCCAACTTGCCTCTTCAACTGATGGTTAAACAGATCAACATAAACTTTGGTTCTATGGTCTACCAACTGACAACATTGATCAGTAGCTATAATACCCAGATACATGTAGGTCCTGTACATGCCTAGCATACCAGTATTGGATACTGCATGGATACTTCTAGATGTGCTCTATAGCATTAACACTACCAGCGTATCAGCCTGTATCGGTGTTTTTTTGTTTTTTTTTCAAATCTGGTTCAGAGGGATCGGTTTAAGGCCCAGGTACCCTCTGCACCATGGTCTGACCCGAAACACCCCTGTAGGGGCATATCGGGAAGGCCACAATACGATACATATCGGCCGATACAGGCCGATATGTAACGATATTTTGAACCTTAGTTTTAACAGATTATATTATAATGATATCTACACATGTTAGAATTTAATAAATTTGACAAGACATAAGTCTTGGCAATGATATTTAGCTTTAAAAATTAGATATAAACACATGATATAAGCATATTACCACCCACATCTGTATCCATGTATAGAATTTTACGAAATGGAGAGCTGTATCCTCATTTCCTGTATCCATGTCTGTATCTATATCTGTATCTGGGCATCATAGATTAGTGGATGGGTAGACTGCATATAGGTCAAGGAATCAAAGGCACAACTCCCAACACTATATATTGGCTCTAATTTCTCTGAAAGTGACTGCAATCAATTAAATATGAGATGTTTGAGCCCTAAGAAGGAAAAGCAAAATATCATACCCCTTTTATATTTGTTCCAACCATTGAAATTCCATCATAACAACACGAAACAATACACAAAGAGACATACAAACTGGGTGGAGGAGAGAGAGAGAGATTATTGCTGTAGAATATAATAATTTACCCAGCTAAATATTAAATACCAAACTTCACTGATCAACATGAAACCTGTCAAAGCTGAACCATTTTGGCACAATCAGCAGCAGTCATCTAAATTTTTACACTAAAAGGAAGGGTTGGATACATCTCTGGTCAACTATGAAAAGCACCAAATTTGATGAAGACAACTCCTAGAAGTATCAAATTTTAGCGTCACAAAGATGGCTATATCATAGTTGAGAAACTAAATATGCAAGGACATTAAAAATTTTTGTTTAAAATAGAATATAATGTCTTAAGAAAAACCAAATAAGAAAACTGCAAACACAATCTGATTAAGGAGATAAGTAATTCACAAGTTTTACTTTGGTTGGAAATAAATGGAGGTGATAGCTCACCAAGGAGCTGTTCTAAGGAGTCCAGAATGATCGGTTCGACAACTGATTTGAGTTTGGAGAGGTCTGTCCTTGTATGCACCAGCTACAGTCAAAATATGTGCATAAACCCACACAACTGCAACTGAGAATGGCACCACAAATCTATCAAATACCACTCTCTTTGCTGTCACCATATTGGGGAGATACTGCAAAAGAACCACAATTTCATTCCCTCAGAAAATAACTGAAGAGAACCAAGTACACTTGGCAACATAAGGAGCACACTAGTCTGAAAACTGTTGAGAAAAAATATGGTGCACAGAAGATTCAAATCCACCATTTTATTCCTACCTATGATTTGTCCTAGACCAAAACATTGACCAAATTGGATACTCATGGATTTCATAGCTTATTGAAAATAAATAAAATCAACAGAGGATCATATCCATCCGGTCTGTGGACCTTTATTTAGCCAATTTCCATGTTTGGCATTGGTCTTTTCCAGAGATCCATCTAATAGTTTATCCTACCTCAACCTGAAAGCACTGGTCCCCATGTGACCAAAAAACATAAAAATTTGATTGTACATCACAACCCTATCTGATCACAAGTCTATTTTACTGTAAAAAGAGACAAAAAAAAGGCACAAAAGTTAATTAAATAAAGTATGTCAAGAAACAACCAATAGTCTCAATGGATGAACAGGAAAAAATAAGTTCAATTTACAACAACCAGAAAATGACAGGAAAAGGGAAACTACCAACCTGTGAGACCAAGACTAATATGACTAATTCCGGAATTCCAACTTCAGCACATTTTACCAACTGCAAGCATCAGTAGGAACACCAGTTTCCAAATGAAAAAACGAAAAGGTTTTTATAATCACTAAAATGTATAGCTTCAAGATGATGTCAATTGTCAAATAGTTGTAAAGTGAAATGTATAAATGGCATTCAAACTATGTCTAGATCATCACAGGTAAAATGTCTACAAGAGTGACATAATAATCCAATCAACTCCACATTTAGTCTCGTACATGCTATTGAGAGTGACGAAAAATAAAGAATACTCAAGCAATCAACAATGCATTTAGGCTGGTAGGGTCATGTTTTCAATGCATGGGCTCCCCACCATCACATGGCAAGTCCACTTCTGTTCACACCACAAGACAATATAATTGAACGGATCTTTAGGCAATATAAACTAATCCAATAAGCAATGTCCCGGACCAGAATAATCAGCATTGACTGATGCAGTTGAAGAGTTCTGATATCTTACTAGCGGAAAACCAAGTTGATAGAGCCCAAGCCCAGTAAGAGTTACCAAAGGGACTGCAGAAAGAGGGCTTAAAAACCTAAACAAATGAAAAAAGAAACATGAAATCATGAAGTACCCAATTGCCCGTAAATGAAGAGACAATCATATATGCTGCAGGAATCCATCATCCATGGACACACATTTGGACAACCAACCTGACAACATTTCTCCAGAAGCCCAAGAAACCAACAACAATCTGGAAAATTGAAGCACAAATAAGCGCTCCCTGTATTCCTCTCATTGTCCGTATAAACCTCTGAGAATAAGAGAAACCCAACAGAAAAAAGATATAAGAATAAAGGTATATAAAGCAAAGTTACTGAATTACAAATAGAAATGAAAAAGGGCAATGAGAACGGGAAAACAAACCTCTTGAGGGTTATCAATTGTATGATATCTATTAGCCAAGGCGATTGAGATTGTTGGAACAACAAAAGTGCATGAACCTCCAATCACGGTAGGAAGACGAGTTCCAAATAGAGATTGTAACAGTGTGTTCAATCCTGCAACGAAGAGTAACGACTGTATCACTTTGGCCTTCTCCTCCTGGCAAATAAAAAAAAAAAAAACGAAGGAGCCAAAATTAGTTGAAATTAGGAGAAACTTATCAGAAAGATTAAGATACATGAAAGCACAAAAGATATCCTCACATTGCCACCACCCATTTGAGGAACAATGATGCTGGGAATTAAGACGGTCGTGCCAAGCACCACCAAATAGTGCTGGAAACCCAGAACAATTGCTTCCGCTGCATTACGAAAAATACACATACGGAATATCAAAAAACATCAATTCTTCTATAATCTATCCAATTACAGCAAGAAATACTGAAAGGATGGGAACAGGGAAGTCCAGCCTGAAATTTAGAAAAGAAACAGAAGGTGAATAAAAAATGAAATGACTAATTTACTAAACAGTGCCAATTGAAAAAGAATAATAGAAGACTAAACGATCCGAGCCTGGAGATCCAGGATAATCGATTTAACTAAAATTGGTCATAGAAACAGAGAAACGGCTATCAACTTACACGAATTTAACAGATTGGAAACCCACGAAAATTCACTCGGATAATCTCAAATCACGATGAAAGGAAAAGTCACTGAAACCGAAGTACTATGAATTTATTGGCGAGGGGGGGGGAGGAAGAGAGAGAGAGAATGAGAGATGAAGCAGCAACACAAAAATAATATTAGAAAGAGAAACAACCGAACTCCTCAAGTGAATATGAAATAATGAAAATAGGCGGGAAACCATGCAGAGTGAATGGACGGCTGAAAGCGTTGCATAAATAGTCAATCAACGACCAGCACTTGGCGATTTACGATTTCATCGTAAAACAATAGTAAATAAACAGAGCTGACCAGAGTCTTCATATATGTCACCATCGAAAGTTAGAGAAAGAAAGAAATGAGGAAGAAGAAATGCTAAAATGTGCAGCTGATAAGAGGTGAGGAATGGTACGCACGCCAATGAGGAGGGCTGGTGATGCAGTAGTCAATCCCCGGAAGTTGCTCTTTAACCGGATGTGGCTGAAAATCGTCGTTCTTTGACGCCGGTCCGCCGACACCTCCGGCCATTTCTCTCCTCGGTGAGTTTCTCTGAGACAGAGCGAGCGAGAGAGGCGGGAGCAGAAGAAGAATATCAGCGCAAGAAGGAAGCAGAAAAAGAGAATAAAAGGTACGTAAAAGCTAAAAGGGATGGATAATCAGGTTCAGCCACCTGTTGGTGCAGGGCCTATTCTTGGGAAAGAACCAAACGACAGAGAGAGAGAGAGAGAGAGTATCAAACTTTCGGTTTCATACTCCTTATTTACGTGAAAGATGAATCGCATCTGCGCCCCAATCGTGTATTGGGATCATCTGAGATGTGTATGTGGGGCGCCTGTGGGTCTACCGGCTACAATGTGAACTCGTGAAAGATAGGGAGGTTTTATTGAAAAATAAATATATTGAGTTTATTTATTTATACAGATAATATAAATAATAAAAAAGATTAGAGTTTTAAAATTACTGTTGTTTGATGATAGCAGAAAAGGCTGAACTGAAAGGTGAAAATGACTTTTATAATTAAATAGGCTCCAAGGTCGTTTATCTGGTGAAAGGGAATTTTTTTTTTTTTGTTTTTGGTAGGGAAGGGAAATGGGTTTATTTATTTATTTATATTATTCACTTAAAGACAATAAAAATAAATGTTTTGAATTTTTGAGCCTTTGATCATTTTAGAAAACCTAACCAAACAGTCAAACACCTCCTTAAGTCAATTAATTAGGCTGCTCCAACCCTTATGAAACAACTCCTAAAACAAAATTTTCATCGCCAAAAAAGAATGAATATATAACTAAAACATTGAGGATCGGAAAACATTTTCCACTCATTTTACATTAAAAATTTAATGGAAAATCGAGTTTGTGTGAAACTTGAGTGAATGCATAACCAAAACCTGATTCCTCCCTGGAAAATTCGAAAGAATCTCCACAGAATTCCCTCAAAACATGTGTTTGTGGGTTAAGTGAGCCCAAGGTTTTCATCCCTGTTGACAGCTGGCGCGATTTCCTTCCGGAAAAGGGATTCTGAATTCGGTGGAAAATCAAAAGAGACGCCTGACTCTTGATCATATATATTAATGCATAATCAGCGTTGTGAATCGTGAGTTCGTGACCTTGTGAGTATGTGGATGAAGGCGTGACGTATCCTGATTCAGGAATCAGGAGATTAATTTCATGCACTCACGCTTTACCATAAAAAGACTTGGGTCATGCTCTTGCATGCCCCCTACTCCATCTCCATCATTACTTCTCAATTCTCATGACACATTCCTACTTTCTTCTTCTTTTCTATTTAATGAAACGAAACCTTTCACATTTTTATCAATTGAATTGAGATTAGAGCATGGACCATCAACCATGTTCGTTTTTCAAATAAAAAATAAAATTTAGGGTTCACTTTCCATCCTTGAAATCAGTGGCGGAAAGCGCGCGGAATTGTGATTACTAATTTCAACAGCAGAAACCAACAAACAAGATAGGGCCAGAACTGCTCTACGTCTACGTGGCACCCATGCTGAGAGTAAGGAGATTATTTATGGGGAAGATGAAATTTCCACTCTTACAAAAATTAAATTAAAAAAGAAATTGCCTGAAAATATTTTGCCATTTCAACATGGAAATTGGGGTAGTTTTGTATTTTTCCCACATGTGAAGTGTCGTGCTCGTGCAACCATTACCATGACTCCATGCTGCCAGACGTTTTTTGTCCGGCTACCAAATTTCCAATAGCTCTCGCCTCAACTCAAATGTTCCAAGAATTTAAAACCCAACAAGACAAAATTAGAAAATAAAAGAAGAATAATCATCCATAAATTACAATAAAAAATAAGATTTTATTTTAATAATTAGTTGTTATTACGATAGGGATGAGGAATCGAATCCTCAACGATGATACTTGGGATGGTCGAGCAAGCAACAATGACGATCAAGCTTTTGTACTTGCCCGTGAAAATGACCACTGAGCAGTGAGTACTCCCCTCGGCCTCGAACATGAATGGAGTTGGAATTATTAAAAAGAAAAAAAAAACATTGGAGGGTATTTTGGCCATTAAGAATTAAAGGTCCCTCTCCTTACCAATAATAAACAGTGAGCTAGTGCACTGCAAGTAATTTGGTCGCAAACTGTTAAGAAGTCTAATGGTTTTGGTCCTTTTGGAGTTTGGACAGCTCTAACGTCGTCGAAACTTTTTTCCGCGAGGATTAGAATTTAGAAGAGAGAGTGAGAGTGTGTGTGTGTGAGTAAAGAAATGTACGCTTAATGCTTTACCTGGAAATAGAAGCGTCTTTCGGGGAGGGTCTTTGGGACGTAACCGTTCATTCATAAATAAAAGATGAGGAGTGAAGAGGTGAAATAGAAGGAAACGATTTCGTAGCTCACTGTTCAAAGTTCAACAAGCTTCGTATTTCTTGAACGGGAAAGAAGAAAACGATTCCGTAGCCCGTAGGGCGCGTAGCTCTTCTTTATTGACATTAATTGTTCCCTTCATTCGCATGCTCTAAATGGAACAAAGTATAAGAATTGGAAACGGGCCGACTGAGTTCTAACTTGAGAGGGAGAAAAGCATAAATCTTGCCATTTCCATCGAGATATCGAAGTTAGTCACCAACCTAAACGGGCGGGTAATGGGTTTGGGTTGGTGGGTCAACCCGGAGATCTCATCTTCATGTAAGTTTTAACTTGGTGCTTAGAAAATAGGTAAGTTTGGTTTGTTCACGATTTTGGCATGGGACATCGGACGTTGCGGCAATAAATAGTCCCATGTCCGCGATCTCATTGAAGTGGAATTCTTTGATTCTTCACTTCTATACGGCCTTTGAGTTTAACAGAATATCTACGACTGATGGTCAGGGCCTCCTAATTCCGCCACAAAAGGGTGAAGTCAAAGTGGACAGCTCTTTTTCAAATGCACCACCACAAGGCTCCCAACCCGCCCGGATGGTTTCACTGTTTTTTTCTTTTAGCATTGTTGGGGTTTAGTAGGGGATGATATCACCTCCATGATTCAAAGTTTCTTTCATAACAAGAAACTCCTAAGACAATTTAATCACACAAATCTCATTTTCATTCCCAAAGCTAGCTGAACATTTCAGACCCATCAACTTAATCAATATAATCTATAAAATTCTGGCTAAGGTATTTGCCAATAGGAAGAAACCTGTCCTTCACAATCTAATCAGCCTTCATCAAGGACAGGAGCAGTAATCTTGGCAAAATAAATAATTCATAAGATAAATAACCAAAAAGGGAAAGTGAAATGGGCGGCCCTTAAAATAGACATAGCCAAAGCCTCTGATAAGATGAACTGGAAATGGAAATTTATAATTGAAACCATGAAAATAATGGGTTTCCTCGACGGTTGGTGCAAGTTAAACCGGTAGTGCATTTCCACGACTTCTTTCTTTGTTAAACTAAATGGCTCTATTCATGAAATCCCCACCACTAAAAGAGGTTTAAGGCAAGGAAATTCTCTCTCCTCTTACCTTTTTATTATTGATATGCAAACCACCCTCTCATCTTTGTTAAACAGGGAAGAACTCAGGAAGTTTTTTGGGATCAAGATTACCAGGGATGTCAAGTCTCTTACTCATCTCTTATTTCCCGATAATTGCTTCATTCTCTGTAACATGGATCCAGAATCTCTTCTCAACATCAAGTCCACATTTAATCTGTTTGAAGAGATTTCAGATCAACGCATCAATTATGGGAAGTCTGGCATCATGTTCAACAAGAATACGAATAGGACTCATCAAAAGCTTTTAAGTAAATTATTGGGCATGAAGATCGTGAACTACAACTTCAAATATCTATGCACATGGTGTATTGACTTAGAATGAGGGAAGATAGCCACGTACAAGAATATAGTAGAAAAAGTGGCAAGCAAAATGGACACCTAGCAAGCAAAGACCTTATCTCAATGCAAACAAACCTTTCATATATAGAGCATCCCTCTTTATACAATGCAAACAAGCCTTACACGTCGTACCACATGTGTAAAATTGGGTAGGGGTGCAAATGGATCTGATCAAGATCCAATCTTATTTGGTTGAATTCGAATCACCTTTGGTTGAATCTTCGGATCAGGTCTTATGGTGCAATCAGAAATCATATCAGATTCGAATCACCCCTTATCGGATCCGATGTGTTATATATTTACAAATACAAATATATATATATATATATGTTATTTATTTATTTATAAATATATCATTTATATTGTATTTTTATAAATTTGTTATATTATTTATTTTTTTATAAAAACATATATATATATAATGAAAATAATTAAAAATACTTGTATTTCTGCTTTTCTTTATTTATTAAATTTGTATATTTTATTTCTTTAATAATTTATTAATTTTTAAAGAAAACAAATCGGATCAAATCAAATGCCATAGGATTTGAATTCAGATCGAGTCCTATCAGATCTGATCAAATATTTGGATTGGATCGAATCAGATCCGACATAAACAGTGTCAAATTGGATTCGAATACCGTTGCATCCCTAAAATTGGACAAGCTAAAAAAAAAATTTTGGTGGCATGGCAGTGAGGAAAAAGCTAGTGGCTGCAAGTTGAAACGGAATATCATTTGTTGCTCCAAAGTTGATGGTGGTCTTGGATTGAGGCGTTTCCATCCTATGAACAAAGCTATCTTCCTGAAATCAATTTGAAAACTTGTCAGCAATAATGCCAATTTGTAGTCACAACAAAATAACCTCAAGATATCTAAAAGGCAAATGCTTCTTCGACTTAAAAGCAAAGCCCTCAGATTCTCCATATGGTGGTGGAAATGTGTCATCAAGTAAAATGGATGAAGTGAACTCTTCTAGAAAGTGGGTAATGGTGAACAAATTCAAACCTACATGGACCCTTGGGTCCCTTCGTTACCAAGCCGCAGCATACCCACCCAAAGGAGTTCAGTCCAACCAGTCCCCCATCTCAAGGTATGTGACTTCATCACCAGCACTAATATGTGGAACTGTATTCTTATATAGCAAATGTTCGATGAAAATAGTGTAGCAGCTATTCTCAACATCCCCCACCCTACAAAGGGACAAGATCCTATGGAAACCTTCAAAGAACAGAGAACTTTCTATCAACTCAGCCTATCGTGTTCTTTTCCATGAGCAGGCTCAAAGCGAAGTCGGCATTGTATTAAATGGTCTAGGCTTTGTTTCATTCCGTGCCCTCGCTGTTGTCTACTCTTTATGGGGAAATTTCTTCATAATGCAGTCAAAACTAAAACAACTATCTAGAGCTGTAGAAGGAGAGATAATGTTTGGTAAATGTTCTACAACAACTGAACTCTGGGCAATTATAAGGAGCCTTCAAATATTATGCACTGCATGGGCTATACAACCTCTCTATGATGATCATATCCACGATCTCATATCTTTTTTTGTAAGCATAATTAAAACTTAGACCAGTGGTCAAACCAGCGCATGTAGTAACAAAGCAAGCTAGTTATAAGCTTTCATTTTTTTTTTTTTGACAATTTTCTGTGGTACAAAGATGTAGGTAGATAGCAGTGGTTTTGCCAAATTGATGAACCAAACAATATTTTACTGAGATGAAGCCAACTTTCTCTCTAGTAACCAATAGGAGTTGACAGGCTGAAACCTGCCTGCTATAACTATGTTGGCAGGGACAGGCGTGACATCTGAAAAAGGCTACAAGCCTACAACCTCGAAAGTCGAAGGAAACCACAAAAGCGGAAAGGCCAACCAAACATTTAATCCTATCTATCCATTACTCATTAGTGATGGAATTGGGTGGGTTGGATTTAGTAGTTTTTTAAAATTAACTAGGTCCAAAGTACATGGAAAATGCATGCTGACCGTGAATTGATGCAAAATTCACGGGTTTATAGGGGAGCACGGGGCTGGAATTCAGAATTCTGCATCTTGTGTTTTCGTACTTTTCTCAAAAATATATCCTTGTACGGTTATCGAATCAATCGGATCAATAGTTAATTTATTACGTCACAATTAAATAATAATAATGTAGAAAAATAAAATATAAAAGATCGTAAATAATATAAAAAAATAAGTAAATTGGTTCTATCTCTAATATTATATGCTCACATATTTAAACAAAAATAAATTTGATAAATATAAATTATTTTTATTAATGGTGAAAATGACTAAAATATAAAAAGGAAGAGAATTAGTATTTAACTTATTAGGGGATGACTAGGTCAATATAAACTAGTCATGTCATCATGCCATTCACCAAGTCAACTCTTTTTTTTGGTGACAAGTGGTTTAGTGGTGAAATGGAGCCAAAACCTTGATTATGTGATGGGTTGACTAGTCTAGGCAACTAGTTCCATCACATGTTGAAAACACTAAAGCCTCATTTGCTTTTTGATAAGTTGTTTACTGCCTAAGTGCATTTATTCATGTTCTTTTATTTTCTATGTAAACAAAGTAATGGTCATTTTAGTCATAGAAATCCATCATTAAAATGGATATTTTTGTCACATTCAAGTGTTGGCAACTTCCCCCATGGAAAAGTTATTTATCCACCTATGAGATGTGATGTAGCGCAATCCGATCACTCATAGCTGGCACTCGTGTGGCTCCTGGAAGACACCTGAGATAGGGAAGAATAAGAAGAATCCCTTGGGGGGCTGCCCGACGGAGACACTCCGATGCTTAAGTCAGTACTCGGTAGAAGCAAGGAAAAGGCGAAAGGTTAAAAGTGTAGATAGCGCGTTACCACTATATTCAAGAGGTTAGAGATTCAAGAAGTCGTTTATCTTCTGCCCTGAGGGCTTTTATAGGGACACTCACATTAGGTCGGGCATAACCGCCACTGGGCTCCCGCCACAGCCGTTACCTACCAAGGCTACGCAGGTGGTCGTTGTGGCGTACGCCTCGCTCAAGTGAGTGACGCGTTTCCAAAGTGGTAGACATGCTTTTGCCTGCTGAGAGACGTGGACGCAGACTGTCGAAAGGACTCGGACTGCGCCGTCAGTAGAGGATATGGCGCAGTCTGACCGGTACGATCTGTCAGTCGGAAGCTTCCTGAAGAGCGCTAGTGCGGCTCATTCGCGAGCTATTTTGTGGCGAGCTTGAAACACTCCAGGATTACCCTTAATGGAATTGGTCATCGGAATTACTTGTCTGCTAGGGAGCTTGGGCGAACTAATAACTTTAGCTCGCGAGCTACAGTTGCCTCGGAGTATCTCTTCAAAGATAGCACGGGGAACCCGGAGTTCGCGTCGCGGCGGACTCCTCCCCTCATGAGCTGTAACGTAGCGGATTGCTTCATGGGCCCGTCACTTGGACGCACCGGACTTCAACGCTGGGTTGTCGCTGGTGCTAAGTCAGCGTCTACGTGTCACAGTTTCATAGGTTGGGTCAAATCATCCTTCATCAATTGCCCCCCACTCCTTGAGCTAAGAGTACTGCCTTAGCGCGGGGAGTTTATGAAGCGTGATGGACTGATTTGACCGAAATTCAAACTTGATTGACTACCCTCATTAAATGCATTTGCGGGAATCAAGAGATTTTCTGACTTTTTGGATTCCGAAAATGTGCTGAGGTGGCTTTTAACTCCGAACGTCGTGCGGCTACGACTACCTTAATTATGGAAGACGTGCCGCCAATCGCCTTCGGTTTTCAGAAGGCGTGCGGTCAGGGCGCCCGCGGGCCGTTGGATCTGATTTGATCCGGGCCGTCAATTTGAAAGGGTGGAGACTATAAATAGGGGGCCCCCTCGGGCCTCATCTTCTCCCACGCCATCTTGCTGTCTTTGGATTCTGAGGTCGCGCACTTAACATAGTCTACCTGAATTCCTCAGTTTGCTTCGTTTCGTCTACTCTGGTGAGTCTCAATCGCTGTCAGCCATGTCTAGGTACCCATACCACACCTATCACAGGGGCGATAGTCAGGATGGTGATGCTCCCTCGAGCTCGGGGGGAGCTTGGGAGCAGATCCCAGAGGCTCGGGAGGCCTCTGGTGACATAACATCTACTTCTAGGGGAGGGAGCCTGATACCTTTGGCCCTTCCTTGATGACAGCGGAGAGACTCAGGTCTCTAATCCGCTACTTTCACCTCCCTAGGGACCTGGTTTACAGCCTCCCTACTGGCAACTTCCCTTGGGAGCATGGTCTCAATGACATAGTAATTTTTCAGGAACAGCTCGAGGCTGGCTTGCGTCTCCCCCTGCACCCCTTGATAGTGGAGGTGTTAAATCACTTTAACGTCAGCATTGACCAGCTTCATCCCAACACCATTCGAAACATGGTTGGGACTATATCCCTGTATTTCGAGTACTGCCTTCCTTTGGACCTTGATATTTTTGTCTCTATCCTTTGTATAAAGAACGTTGCTCCTGGGGTTCCTCCGGAGAGGCGCTTTTATTATCTCTCTCCCCGTCGCGGCTATATGCTCTTGTATGAGCTGCCGAATAAGATTCCCGCTTGGAAGCGGGATTACTTTGTGGTCCGTAACCCCGAGGGGTGGCCCTTCCCCACTGCTTGGAGGGGCGCCATCCAGAACCCCGGGGCCGAGTGAACCCTGAAATTCGGAAAACGCTGCTGTTTTGGGCGTCGGTAGGCTTCCTTTGCTCGGACTACTTGGCCGAGGAGAAGCTCGCGCAGGCAGGCTTGAGCCCGAGTAGGTTGGCTTTTTAGGTCGCGTAGTGCCTTGTGACAATATTGTGCACACATGTATTTTGTTTCTTGTCGGACTAATATCTTGTGGTCTTTTGGCAGCCATCATGTCTAGTGCCGATTCGCGCCGCCTTCTCTCGAGCAGCCAGAGGCGCCATGCGAAGAGGACGCGCCCCGACCGGACTCCCCCCTCGGGAAGTACTGAGTTTGGGTCTGCCGAGCCGGTTCTACCCTC
Source organism: Nelumbo nucifera (assembly GCF_000365185.1). The sequence continues at coordinate 9,890,401 of NW_010729076.1, read as the reverse complement.
TCCTCTACCCGAGACTCCGATGCCCCCGCCTGAGGGGACTAGTGGGATTAACCTTGGGGGGAATGAGCTCCCTCAGCCGGGGGAGGCTCCTTGTAATCCCCTTCAGCCCCGTCCTTACCCTCGGTTCCCAGTGTGAAACTGGGAAGGGGTAAATGATTATCTTGTGGCTCACCGGAGGAGCCGGAAGGCGATTACTAATGACGAGGTCGCTCAGTGGGGGAATATGGAGCCCAGGGACCTCTCCGCGTTCGCCTCTGCCCATTGCATGATGGTAAGTGACCTTTTTCCCTTTTTCTCTCTTGTTTTGCTCCTCTCCGCTATCCTCTAATCTCCTCTTCCGTCGGCAGGTGAATTCCACCATCCATGCTATGGCCCTCCAGACGCACATCCATCGCGTCGATGCCCTTGACCAGCGGGCTGCTAACAAGAAGCTCCAAGGCGAGCTTGACCGGATCTGGGGAGAGCTCCATCACACCCGCAAGGGGAGCGAGTCTCAGGAGCTGCTCATCCACGACTAGGAGGCTCAAATCGCCCGGCTTTCTGAAGAGAGCACGCGTTACAGGGAGGAATCGTCGAGGATGGCGGCGGAGAGGGAGCTCCTCAAGCAGCAGGTGCGGGACTTGGAGTCCACTCTTCTAAATCGGACTCGAAACTTTGATCAGATGGTGGAGGCTGAGCGAGAGAAAGCGGTCTGGTATTTTAAAGACTCCCAGGAATTTCAGGACCTCCAGGCAGAGTATGGTTCGGGTTCATACCGCTCAGGGTTTAAGCTTTGCCGGTGGCTAGTTCGGAAGAAGTTCTCCGGACTCAACCTCGACGGCATTACTATGAAGGGTCTGTCTCCTGAGACAGCGGACCAAGTGGAGGAAGAGGAGCCTGACTCCCTAGAGGATGAGGAGGCGGATCCTTGAGGCGGTGTTTCTCTAGACTTCTGGTGGCTTTCGGGTGCCATAAACCCGGTCTTTCACAAGTCTTTGGTTGGGCGGTTGTGCCCTGTGGTAGTCAAACTTTCCCGAGCTGTTTAGCTGAGTTATTGCACCTTTTTTTTTTAAGTGATATTGAAAGTTCTTTCCTTCTTCTTCCAAGTATGATGGGCTCTTTGTATCTTTGCTAAGGCGATCTCGACACCTAAGCTATTAGATCTATTTACCTGAAGTAAGGCATCTCCATGGTGCACAAGTCGATTGCCACGTGTACCCGAACTATTTGTCCGTCGGTTATTCTTTACTTTGATCGTTGTACTAGGACAAGCCACGTTTGATGGGGTTTAAGCCTGAGCTGCTTACACTTTTCACCTTGACAAGCTATCATGGAGACGACTAGGTCTGACTGCGTCGAGATCGTGTTAGCTCGGCATTCTTTGCCCTTAGGCTCTGGGGGTGACTTATAGTTTATTTTTGAGGTTTGCCCGTGCCTCAAAGGCGACTGGGTCTTATTGCGCCGAGATTGAGTTAGCTCGGCATTTTTTCCCTTAGGCTTTGGGAGCGTCTCGTGGCCTACTCGGTTGTTACAGATAGTATTGTCTTAAGTTGACAATATTCCATGCTCGAGGTACTTGTTTCCCTTCGAGGGTCTCGAGCTCGTACGTCTTCCCCGAGTACTCACTTCACTCGTTAGGGACCTTCCCAGTTGGACCCGAGCTTGCCAGTGTCGGGCTCAGGTACCATAACTTTACGAAGGACCAGGTCGCCAACACGGAGGTTCCGCCTCTTGACCCTGGCATTATAGTACCGAGCTACTCTCTGCTTGTAGGCTGCGGTCCTGATGTACGTGAGGTCCCTTACTTCGTTGAGTAGATTGAGGTTGGTACGTAGCTTATCTTCGTTCGTTTGGTCACTGTATGCTTCTAGTCGCAACGTAGGTACTTCGTTCTCTACAGGGATTACTGCTTCGGTGTCGTAAGTGAGATTGAAGGGTGTTTCTCCCATGGCTGTCTTCTCCGTGGTCCGGTATGCCCATAGAACGCTGGGTAGGTCGTCTGCCCATAATCCTTTAGCTCGGTCCAACCGTGCATTTAATCCGTGGAGGATGGCTCTGTTCGTGGTTTCTGCCTGACCGTTTGCTTAAGGGTGTGCGACTGAAGTAAAGTTTTGTCGGATTCCCATGTCTTGGCACCGGTCTTGGAATTTGATGTCTTTGAACTGTTTGCCGTTGTTGAAAATCAATACCCAAGGTAATCCGAAGCGGCATACGATATTTTTCCAAAAGAAGTTTTGAACATTTCGGGCTGTGATTGTTACAAGGGGTTCGACTTCTACCCACTTGGTGAAATAATCCACTGC
>NW_010729076.1:9835948-9883047 GCF_000365185.1 Nelumbo nucifera | reverse complement strand
GCCTGGTTTTTTGGGAGGTTTTGGGGGGCCTCTCCTTGGCCGGCGGGGCGCTTGTCCCGGCGACGAGACTTAGCTTGCTGTGAGGCTGGGTGCCGAGGCAGGAACTGCAACTGAAGGTGGGGTTGAGGCAACTAGGGGAACTGCTGTTGATACTGATACTGGGAGACCCGGTGCAGTATGTGTTGTTGATAGAGCTGAAATTGCTGGAACTGTTGCATTTGGGCCTACATGGCCCGCATGCACTGCATCAAGTCCTCCAGTTGGTTTGGACTGGCCGCTGGGGGCACAACCGAAGGTTCGGTGAACGTCGCTCCGACTGTAGCAGGGAGCGGGGCGACGACAGGTGCCACTGTAAGAGGTACATTTAAGCTGGGGATTCCGTCCATCAAGAGGGGGATGGTGAACTGTCCGATACAAACAGTAGGAAGCTGGGGTTGTTCCCTGGAGTTATCCATTTCCGTGCTTCGTCCGACGTTGCTAGAGGAAGTCATGAGTGTTGGATTTTTTCAAGGAATAAAAGAACTAAGAAAGTTTAGAGAGAAAGGCCTTTTGAAGCGTTTCCCACAGACGGCGCCAAATGATGTAGCGCAATCCGGTCACTCCTAGCTAGCACTCGTGTGGCTCCTGGAAGACACCTGAGATAGGGAAGAATAAGAAGAATCCCTTGGGGGGCTGCCCGGGGGGACACTCCAATGCTTAAGTCAGTACTCGGTAGAAGCAAGGAAAAGGTGAAAGGCTAAGAGTGTAGATAGCACGTTACCACTATATTCAAGAGGTCAGAGATTCAAGAAGTCGTTTCTCTTATGCCCTGAGGGCTTTTATAGGGACACTCACATTAGGTTGGGCATAACCGCCACTGGGCTCCTGCCACAACCGTTACCTGCCAGGGCTGCGCAGGTGGCCATTGTGGCGTACGCCTCGCCCGGGTGAGTGACATGTTTCCAAAGTGGCAGGCACGCCTTTGCCTGCTGAGAGACGTGGACGCAGACTGTCGAAAGGACTGGGACTGCGCCGTTAGTAGAGGATATGGCGCAGTCTAACCGGTACGGTCTATCAGTCGGAAGCTTCCTAAAGAGCACTAGTGCGGCTCGTTCGCAAGCTATTTTGTGGCGAGCTTGAAACACTCCAGGATTACCCTTAATGGAATTGGTCATCGGAATGATTTGTCTGCTAGGGAGCTTGGGCGAGCTAATAACTTTAGCTCGCGAGCTACAGTTGCCTCGGAGTATCTCTTCAAAGATAGCACGGGGAACCCGGAGTTCGCATCGTGGCGGACTCCTCCCCTCGTGAGCTGTAACATAGCGGATTGCTTCGTGGGCCCATCACTTGGTCGCACCGGGCTTCAACGCTGGGCTGTCGCTGGTGCTAAGTCAGCGTCTACGTGTCACCGTTTCATAGGTTGGGTCAAATCATCCTTCATCAAGATGTACCCAAGAAAATAAACTTTTCCAAATCTCTATATAAATCCAAAAAAAAAGAACATGAGTTTCTTGGTCGATCATTGAGAATCCCATTGACTAACTTCCCCCTCTCAAAATCCAAAAAAATAATGCCCCTAAGATTGATGGTATTACCCAAGGTATTTGCCAATACCTCTTATGCTTAAAATTCACTGAAGTCTGACCATTCCATGATTCATACCAAATGCCTGTTTTTTCTAATGAAAAAAAATGCAATTTTTGGTAGCATGGATTTGCTTTCATTTAAATGGACCAAAAAAAAGCTATGGCTATATTAGGGCCAAATAAAATACAACTGAGATTCTACAAATTGAAAAGTTTCCACATGAGAAAAATGATTCATAGAGAATTAGTCAAAATTTATCATTAAAATCAGTATTATTATACTTATTGGTAGATTTTGCCAAATCTGGACTTGTTCCACACAGATCCATCTCACAGTGTTCTCAAGTTCAACCATGCATTTAGAACATCTTCTGTACTTGATTTTATTATTTATGGGGAGATGTGATGTGAGGTTGGTGGGAGGTGCAGAGCGAATCTGATTTCAATTTTGCTACCAACCTACCACTATCCTGCTGTTTATTCAAAACAGGGGAAGTGAGGAATAGCATGAGCATGAACAATGACTCATCATGCATCTACTGTACAGTGGAAATGTAGGCTTACACCCACAAAATGGGACTTAAAACATTCAACAACTATCAATCACAATCTATCATTCAATTTGAGCTAAGTTTTTGTTTTAGGTGGTCTGATCAACAATACTTGATCGGTTGGTTGAAATAAAAATCAACCATGCAAATGACAAGCAAATTTACATGTTGGTTACCCTTGCACATGCAGAGAGGTTGTGCTCCAAGATTTAAACTCTGATCACCCAAGTCACAATGGAGCAATCCAACACCGTTGCACCATTATGCCTTTAAAATCCCCATAATACCCATTTAAATTTCTCTTAGATTTTGGCCCCTACCTATAGCTCCGCCCAGGGTGGAGACAGATTTTATGTAAGTCGTAATTTCATTTGTTATGTAAATAGAAACCTGAACCCTGTGGAACATAGGACTGCATTGTTGGAAGCTAATTAAAAACTTCATTAAATGGAGACTTCTTGATTTCCTTGTCTCTGTTTCTCTCTCATTTTTCTATAAAATCAACCCTTTACTGAATGTCTTTTGGAGCCATCACCATGGAGCTATTGCTTCATGCTATGCTAAAATCATGGGCCTAACAAAGACTGTTCTAATTTGAAGCTGCTACTTTGTAAAAACTAATACCAAACATTATTTTGGTGCTAGTATCAAATATTCTTCTCATTTCTTAATGCTTCAAAATGAAGCTGAATCATAGGAAATTATCTACCAATAAAAAAATTCCTAGGAAATCAAGGAGTCTCCTGAGTTGGCAGACTCAAATTCATATATGGGATCTCCACAATGAGTCAGGATCTCTTAAAAGCAAAAATTCTGAAAATATTGAATATATCCTGCCGTGCAGCTAGAAGTCCATGCTTAGAGAGTGTTTGTAGGTTTTTTGCTTTTAGGAGATCCCCTAAAAGCAACTACCGAACCAACTACATATCTCTATGAAGACCTTGAGATTGCAAAAATAGAATTGGGGTTGTACATTTTCTCTTCACACTGACCTGAAGGCACAGTCCATCCCACCGTGGATTGAAAACATTTTCCCATAAATAACAACATACAAAAACAACTCGTTAAACCTGTGTATTAAAATCCCGCCTTTTTCTTTTTCCGGGGGAAAGAAAATGGGCCAACTGCCTGGGTTAATGGGTTAACGGGTGATGTTATCATCGTTATAAAAAGTTTTCAAAATACAAAGGCCGACAATCCATTGAACAGGGAGTCCGGATCTGCCCCTCTTACACCGACCTCACAGCGTGTGCTGGTCGCACATTGAGAATATCTCACGTGAGGAGTAAAACGCTCTGTGAGGACTGAGGAGTAGATCCCAATTATTTAACAGGTCATGATGGAACAACGGTTTAACCATCTCGACTGATGGATCCTTTGTTGAATCTACGTTTTCCTTAAAGACTGGAAGTTCCTTTTCTTTATGGTTGGGAACTTGGGCTGGGCCAACTCGATCTTTTTAGGTCGGATTGAGCTGGCTTCTTAGTTCTTTGATCTTTCTTACTACTCCGAATCTGCTGCTCACTCGACTGTATACAACAAGCTACGAAATCAATCACATCACACGAGTGGATACGTCACTCTTCCGTATACATGGGTTCATACGATCCAGACGCGTCTCTACGTCTCTACCGGTTCATATCGGGGACCGGATCTGCTCCTTACACTTGGACGCTTTACATGCACATCTATCGTGCATTAGAAATATCTCCCATGAATAATAATTAAAAAGTATGGGAGATGTTGTCAAATACATGATAGAATGTGCGTATAAAGTCGATAAAACACCCATTTGTGAAAAGCAAAGTCCGTCATGGTGTGAGTCGCCTTGTGTGAGGAGCAGATTCGCTCTCCGAGCTTCATCAGAGAACCGTCCTCCTTACTTGTAATTGACGTTGAGATATTCCGAATTCGGCTTCGGTTCAGTGCAAGCCGTGCTCACACCATTCAATCAAATAGCGTTTTGCAACCTTGATAATATCTCATGAAATAAAACACAATAAATACGGAGATATTTGATATTTTCAATGCGTACTGTAAAAATTATTCGGACGGGTGTTGCATTGATCGAAGCCGAATTCCGATATTTCCGATCTACGGCTGAAAGGCTGTGAGGCCAGTGAATACGGTTTTGTGAGGATAAAATCCGTCGAATTCACATTTGGGCGCCCTATATGCACCAACGCCAGAAATATTATTTATACTTGTCAGTGGGAGATATTTCCAATGCACGGTTTGATGTGCTACGGGGCGCAGATGTCTTTTCGAATCCGTTGGTCAAATCTTCGCGCAGTGGGAAAGTTGGGAATTTCCATTCTTGCCCTCCAATCTCGTATTGACTGTTGAGAACAGATCTTCATAGAAGTTTGAATTACCTTCATGAAGTGAGGCAGCAAAATTGCCGTCGCGCGCTCATATTTTTTGATTTCCTAACCAGCCAACTCGCGAAGTCACTATGAGACGAATAACGCAAACTGCATTCTGCGTGGGATTAGTCGTTCGTTTTTTGTTGTTTTTCTTTCTTTTTGCTTCGAATTCGTCCGCTGTCGTCGCTGCAGATGATGACCTATCTATTGGTAAGATGCTCTCTTTGTTCTCACTTTTTCCTTTTGTCACATGTTGAACTCAATTTAAGAGAAAAAGTTGAATTGAGCTGAATCCTCCAAATTTGCGTTCTTTCCCGGTTCCCCTTTTTCGATGGGTAGCTGACCATTCAGCCTCATGATTGCTGGCTAGTACGCTGATCAATTAAATCCTCATATCGAATTTCCAAGAGGACGGAGTTCTTCATCAATCTTTAAGTTTCTGATTAGAGATTGGGCCCCGCTAGAATGGTCTAGGGTTTGACGGCTAGGAAGGGGATACTAATGGAGTTCAGGGAAAACAAGGTGATAAAATGCCATGCTTGCGCACCATGGAGATTAGCTTTTCATCTAGCGAATTCTCTTTTGATGACAATTTTCCAAATGCATTTGAGACCGTGTGTTCTGGAAATCTTTCAAGTTCATATGGTGGTTCCAGGCTTAGATATAACAACTGATTTCAATTTAGTTAGTTTAGCATTGTACCTGAGGGTGTTGTTAGAGTTGTGAAATTTAATCCTTATAATAGAGAATTCACATCTATACTCTGGAAGCCCAAATAGACTAAGGACTTGTATGTAGCTATAAGAACTGCGGATTTACAGAAGTCTAAGGAGAGATATCTTGAAATTCGTGGTTTTGTCATTAGTAGGTCACAGGGGTCAGGCTACCAATGAATATGCCATTTTCAAAAATGGAAACATGGATGTTTCTATTACTGAATTTAGAGGTTTGTTTCTGAGAAATGATTCAAAAGTGAGATCAGAAAGTGGGGAATGTCTTACTGGAATAGAATTTTATTGTTGTTGTTGAAGTTCCTAACAAACCCAAGAACAATATAATCGTTTGGCAAGTGGAGAAAATGGAAAGACAATGCAAAACAGAGCACACAGAGATTTAAGTGGTTCAGATTATGGCCTATGTTCACTGACATTAAAGGAGAAAAAAATATACTATCAGCAATGGAGATTTACAGTTAGTGTTCACAGCCTCTCACCAAAACCCTAGCTCCCAATACACCCAAAGTTCACACTCCCTTGTTTCTCACACACTCACTTGTTCTCTTTCTTGGACTCCAAGATACAAGGCTATTTATAGCGAGAAAACCCTAAACTGGGTTGGCCCCTCAAAACTGCTAAGAATCGAATCGCGAGTCTTGCAAGATCTCGCTATGAGTCTAGACTTGCGAGATCAGTCTGTGAGATCAATTCAATGCGATCTGCAATACTAGTTTACTGCCTAACATGACCAAGTGACATGTGATTCCACCTAATGTGTGATGCGATGTTCAAGTGACCTACAGTTTTGGATACTTGCGATGAACACTTGCTTGCAATTGTAATATCCAATTGCAACTACCTCAACTATGATTTCCTTAGCAATAAGAGTCCATACTGCATTCCCAAGGAGTGGCCCAAACCCTCTGCTTCCACCACAGACCACTATGAAAATTTGCCTTTGGGTTTTTCTCAACCTTGTTCGGGTTGGGTCATGGAGTGAGATTGCAACTGGAATTCAAGGCGCCAACATGACAATTGCAACCAAGGAAGCCGTGGAAAATTTAGTTTGTTTTCTTCTTAAAAGGAAAAAAGAGTCTTCTACATGATTGGAGAATGTAAGGTCATCCATGCATTTTAATCCAAACTAGAATAAATTATGAGAGGTATGGCTTGCAACTCATGCTTCACTTATGAAGATAATATGATACACACACACATATGTATGTATTGATGAGCAACAGAGTTAAGACAATTTTTGTCTAATTTTGACAAATACCATATCTTGAAACTGGTATCTTGCTGCAGCATTTGGAGTGTGACACAGGGATGTAGGAAGGAGAGAAGTGACGATACAATGAACACTTAAATGCTCAGCCAGAAAACAATGTCACACAAAGGAATAGGAACAGCTCGTGCATTCAACATTTATAGCTAAAATTTAGTATTTATAAGGGAGTGAGAGCTGCTTCCATTTCTTTGCATTGGTTTTTTTGGTAGACAAGGGCTGCAGTTATAGAGAATTCAAGGTAGCTGGTTGGAGATGAAGATAAAAGTAAGTGAAAGAATTGCCTCTAAAAAACAATTATTATTTCTTTTTACAAATATCATCTTTAAACCAGGTCCAAACCCCTTTTCAATTCCACCTCTGGGATCATCTTATATTACTATAATCCATACTACAAAGTAAGTGCATACTGAAATTCTGTCAACTTGAAATTTGTATAATCATATTATAATAATTGGAGATACTTTATTTGGTAGATGTATACTCAAAGAAGTTTTATAAGTATAATTGCTATCTAGATAAACAGAACTGCATCTTTATCAGTAAATTAGTAGAAATATAGTTAGGTTGTCTAAGAAGGTGACTGCACGATCTGTTAGAAAGTTCTGCTAACTAGGTGGAAATGAATTTCTGATCATGGCACTTTTCATTTTCATCAAATTTGTGGCCATCTGGAAAAGCCATCTGGTTGAGTTGTGAGCTTATTTGACTTTTGTCAATATAACTATTTTGGCTCTGCAGTTGTTGCTCACCCAACCACGTTGCAGCTATCATCTGGCTTTCCTGTAAAAGATTCACCAGGTTCCAAACCAAGCATGTCAATGGTTTGTAATAGGGTTCACATCCGTGGCCTTTCGAGGCTTAAAAGCCTTAGGAAGTATGCCCATTCATTGAAAGTAATTGTGAAAGTTATTCAGACAGGATCAGGGATTCGTCTTCAAAATGTTGAGGTTTGTTTCCACAGGTGAGCCCTATCCTATTTTGCACGGTCGCACCTCAAAACTGCAGGCTGTTAGACTTTGGGAATTTCCATTATTCAAGCTATCTGTTTATTACTTCTCCATACTTGTCTCACTAGGACAGATTTTCAAGAACTTTGATGTTTCATTTGAAACGTCTAGTTTTTCCTCATAGTTAAATATAGTTCCCCAATCCCCACTTATTGCTTAGAGAAATGGCATATGAAGCTGACTGAACTATATAGTAGTAACTAGTATCTTGTGGGAAAATTCAAGATGTAGTGCAATTTCATTTTTCCCTGGAGTTAGTTGCAGAACATTGAAACCAGTTGCAATTTTGTGTTTCTTCACAGGAATATGTCTCTTGGGATAGGGATGTGCCCTCAAGGCAACTGGGAGAAACTTGTTAAGGGTTCATGGGTTCGATCTATGTCTCCTTATGACAGCAAGCTTCTAGACATACGGATGCCTGGTCTGACCTCTGAAATCTTTGAGGTATCCACTGAAGAAGGTATATTCCTTTGGCCAAGAATCTGAGTTTTGTTTATGATCTTAGCTTCTAATATTATTAATTAATCTATTGGCAGAGTTTTTGTCATATCGCATCTTTTTTTTAGTCATTGGAGTAATCCTGATAACATTGGCACCTGAGTTTGGCAACTCCTTAGTTTTCTATTATAGCAGTGCGATGACCGTTGGCATTATCCTTGTGGTACTGATGGTCCTTTTTCAGGTATGTTACTGTTCTGTTTATCCTTTTTTCCATTTGTAGACTTGGGTGACCAGGTTGGGTTGCTCCATTGCGGCCTGGGTGAGCAGGGTTCGAATCTTGGAAACAGCCTCTCTGTATGTGCAGGGGTAAGGTTGTGTACATCTGTCCCTCCCCAGAATCCACATTGGTGGGAGCCTTGTGCACTGGGCTTCCATTTTTTTGACTTGAATAACTCTGAGTTTGACATTGCATAAAATAAAGGGTTAAGTACTCTGCAACCCAATGCAGAATTCTGAATGACAGCCCCCCCCCCCTATAAACCGCATCCTACCCGTGAATTTGGCATCAATTCATGGTCAGGATTCATCCCCCCCCTGTACGGTGGGGCTACAAAATTCTGATCTGGACTGATCAGTCATTCTCCCTAAAATAAATCACCAAGAAGTGTTCAGTTTATGGTTGCAAACTTGATGTTCTGTGACATGGAATTTGTCTAAAAATTGAGATTAAATATTTTGAATCTTTTTATTGTTATTCTGTATATGATCAACTTTCTGATTTGCATCAATTTCACAGCCAGTGCATGAGTGCAACCTGGTATGAGTATGACCTGCCAAGTTGAAAAGGGAACCAAGTTCCTAACTGAGTTGGTCTGACTTCAAGATTGGTGTTGTCAAATCTGGATTGGACAAAAAATTGGAAAGTTCACTAGGCAACTGGTAACAGTTTAACTGGTAATTTGATTGTTCAGCCCTTCAAATTTGTCAAGAGATCAGGACCCAGGAAACTCACCAGGTCACTGGTTCACCAGTTCAACTATCCAAGTTGATTCAGGTTTGACTTGAGACAGGATTGCTCCAACTGGAAAAAGCTGGTGATCTGAACTTATTCAGAGGTCTAGATAGCATTTATGTGACTAATACGCTGCATAATTACAAGGAAAATGCCAAAAGAAGAATTGTTGGATGTAGAACCTAGCTAAAGGAATCATGATGCAAAGAATATCAATATTTGATGAGAGCACAAAATCAAAACTTGTTACTTCTCAAAAAATAGAAAAAAAAAGACTCCTAAGTAGTAAGTTAATGGGAGGAAAATAACATGAAGAACCTTTTCTCTTGAAAAGAAACAAAATCTTCAAGAAGCATATCTTTTTGCTTATTTCATCTTCTAGAAATTAGGGAGATGAATAAACTGGGGAAACAAAACATCGACCAATAAGCATAGAAACAATTAATTACTGAAGGGTATAATATCTTTATTTTTAATGTCAGATAATGTCCAGTCTATAAAACTGTTGGTCTTGGTGGAAATGTAGTTGAACTAAAAATAACAAATAAGTCAGAAATGTTGGAAATTTTGTATAAATTTTACAATGTTGTGAACATTAAATCTATAAATTTGAAGAAAATATCAATCTATGAAAATATCTGTTAATATATAAAATTATGAAGGGACATATTCTTTTAAATAATATATCATTATAAAGTGATAAAAATGATGTTTTTGAAGTGATACACCATTTCAAGGTGTCCACTTCCTCTAAGAGTTTAAAAATTTTAGTCTATAGTGTTTGTTATCGGTATCTTAACTTTAAATATTATGAATATATTTTGAGAGGAATCCTATGAATATATTTCATAATGAAAATAAGAAGGAAAGAGTCTTCTACGTGGAAAATTTGAAAAATAATAGATTTGAAGATAAAAAAAATCATGTTAAACAAATTATTTAGATGACATATATGTTCATATATATTGAAAACCTTACACTGATATGATTAACAAAGTAAATATTTTGAGAACAATATAGAAGATTTTCATGCATTGGGGGATATATATTGGGGTAGAAGAGCTGGGGCAGACCAAAAGGGACATGGATTGAAGTGGTAGTGAGAAATGCTTTCAGAGTTTATAATTTAACAATGGATATGACACTGATGGAATGGTGGAATGGAATTCATGTAGCGGACCCCATAAAGTTAGGAGTTGGGACAAAGCTTAGATGATATCATGATGATGAGTTGATAACAATGAACCATATAAATAGAAATATTTAGATATTTTTAATCATCATCATGTCAACTGCATCGCTAGTTGGCTTGGTTGACTACGGATGGGTTGAAACTGGTCCCTTGATCTGAGTTCTAAAGCATCAGACTGACTGCAGTACGTTATTTAGCACTGTCAGCCATGCAGAAATCTCCTTTCCAATTTGGGTAGGTTGGACCATGTCATCTATTACAATTCCATCATTTACATGGATCTCCGATAAGAGATGGGACTTCATGCATTCTTTTCAATTTTGGTTGATTATTTCATTTATTTAACTCCATTCTTGATATGGATCTCTGACAGGGCATGAAGCTGCTCCCTACTGGTCGAAAAAATTCACTTGCAATTTTTTTATTTTCTTCTATTGTGAGTTTCAAGATTGTTTCCAATGTTGGGTTCTTTCATTTCATTATATTTCCCGTTGAAATAAGTTTATGCCAACTCTAATGCCATCTTGTTCAGGTTGGCATAGGATCTTTTTTTATAAGCTATTTGCTAGGCTTGGTGCATTCACTACTTATAGAGATGGGATTCCATGAAGACATGTACAATCCTGTACGTAAGTTTTTCTCTTCTCTATTCCCAAAAGTTCTTTGTAATTCTATTATGAAGCAATTCCATGCAGGCATGTACCTACTTTATCTATGCTTCGTTTGGCCCAATAAATCCAATAACTGTGACAATACATTTTCATTATAATGCATCCGTTACTAGATTAATGCTCCAAATATGCTGTAACTAGTGGAACATTGCTCAATGTACCCATTTCATGGTTTGCTCATGCTTTGAGCACAGAGCTGTTGGACGAAAAAGGAGGTTAAATGGTTGAATAATGTTGTCCATCAGAAGTTCTTTTCTGGAATCACATTCAAACTAGTGGAAAAGCCTATAACATGCCAAAATCAAAGTCACTCTATTGAGTCTGAAATTATGATAACACAATCTGAAATGTCGCTTATTTTGGATTTGGATGATCCATTTACATGATCAGATCCAATTTGATTTCTGAAACTTAACATCCATTTAATAATTGCTGATGTGGATTTGACCCCATCTGATCTATTTATATATAATTATGTATATGCATCTATCTATCTATCTATCTATATATATAATATGTTTCAAAGTTTATAATTAATAACTTCCAATTTGAGATACTTACATTGGATTGTATTCGGGTTCAAGGTTTTAATAATTGGATTGGATTCAGATGTGGCTGGATCTGATCCAAATTGCATCCCTACTCATAGAGATCAATTTAAGACAATCAATGTATCAATTACATGGAAAATGCTGTTATTAAGTTTTAGTTATGGGACCAGTTTTGAAAAGGTATACTCAAAAGATCAATGTGCTGGGTCAAAAGATCAGCCAATTCTCTAGCTGATGGTTTAGCTAAACAAGGAGCAGAAAGGGATTCAATATTTTGGGCTAAGTTGTAATTTCGTGTTTCTTCCTATTCTTTTGTTTTCTTGATTGTACTTGGAAGATAAGTGTGTTTGTCTTCCTTATGTAACTTCTTTGGTGAATTAATGAAATTGTTGTTGATAAAAAAAAAAAAAAGATCAATGTACCCACATGCCTAAATAAGCACTATATATAGTTTATTTTATAATGCCAAAACTTTGTCTTCATGTCAGAAGACCGTCTCCATTTATTTTCCTCTCTCCATTCTACTCATCTCTCTCTCTCTCTCTCTCTCTCTCTCTCATGTGTTGTTAAGCTAGTATCTATTAAGTTTTCAATCCTATACTGTGTGACAGCATCTTGCTAATTATAACTTAGGGGGTGTTCAACAACATGGTTGGTTTTGTTTTTGAAAACAAAAACAACTGCCATATCAGAAAAAAAGAACAATATAATTTTGTTGATGTGGCAGTTGTTTTTGTTTTCAAAAACAAAACCAACCATGTTGTAGAAAATCCCCTTAATTATATACTGCAATTACAGGACATGTTTGTAGTCTGTTTTGTTACATGATATTCATTTTTGAAATACCTAAACGGAGATGGTGAGCTGATATCACTGCAGTAAAAAGTTACATGATATGCAACTGGTTAGCTGCAGCAAAAGGTTTTATATTTACCTGTCCAAGATCAAGTTATACTTGGTGTGCATAGCTCCTGTTCGGATGCCAAGTTTTTATGCTAAAAGCAATGGTAGGTATATCAGTATTTTTTTAGTGCTCTAAAAATTCATGGTCTGCCTTTGGACTCAATTTGTGCATGCATGTGCATTTAATTAGGGTAGTAAAAATGACCACATCTCTCAATAGCAACAGTAATAGAGTGGTAGAAAGATGGTGGAAAAAATTTTTAGCATTTGAAGATGATTTTCTGAGGCAATACCAAGGTTTTTAAAACCGAACCAGACAGGGAATCATTCTGGGGTCCAGTTCCCGGGTCGAACGGTCCGACCGTCCAGTCCGAATAGACGGCCCACTCTGACAAAAAAATTGCCAAAAACCATTGTCCAGGTTGGCGGTTTGCCCGCTTGGGTCAGTGATTCGCTGACCAAATCAACGGTTTTTGGCCAAAAAAGGGTTTTGGGGTGAAACGGAACCAGACAGGTGACTGGCTCCTGGTTTTTCCGGTCCGACTGTCTGGTCCAGTCCGGTTTTGAAAACACTGGGCAATACAAGTTACGTACATCAATATTGAAATCACCAATTTGAGCCTATTTCCAGATGGAAACATGTAAGTATCTTGATATTATTATTGCTTAAATAACACTAATTTAAGTCTTCAAAAGCTGATTTAAGTTATCCATTGGTGCATAGAAGAAGCATATGTTGGGCTGTTTTTTTTTTAATACAGGCATATTACAAAAATATATTGGACGATATGATTGTTTAATTCTTTGTTAGGATGGTGTCCCAAGCATGTTATTGCAGGTAAATGTGAAGGTGTTATCTACCGGGTAAAGCTGATGTCTACATATTGTCTGACGAAGTTTCTGGAAATTGAATACTTGCAGAGAATCATCTAATCTTGTTTGTGCTGTTTTCTGTTAGCAGTCCTATGTTGATATTCTTTCAGACCTTTCTAGGCAAACCTCATTATTACAATTTGGAAGTTGTGGTTTTTTTAACTTCCCCAGCATTTTTTTCTTGTTTCTCACAATTTTCTTTTCCAATCAAATGTAAACCACAGTTGGCAATATTCTTGCTGGTTTGTGTTGCCTTGGCTGGAGCTTGGTTGGGGTTCTGGGTTGTCCGTAAATTGGTTGTAACAGAAGATGGATCAGTTGATAAAAGTATAGCTCGTTTTGTCACATACAGTATCTGGGTTTTTGCTGCTGTCATGATCCTTCAGGTGCATGTTATCATCATTTTCTACTCTTCTTCAGTCTCATCAGATAGTGCAACTTCCTTTTAAAAAATCAAATTTCCTTGTTCACTTCTTGTTCATGATCCCATTATGAAATTTTTATTATTTTATCACACATGGGGATTACTAAAGTGGAAGTTATTTTTGAGCAGAGTTCTTTGGACCCCCTTTTGGCAGCAGTGGCATTGGTAGCCGGAATACTGATCTCATTACTACTGAGGAGGGTTACAAAGTTGAGATCTTCACGTCACCGGCACAAGTAGGTCCCCTGTCCCAATTAACTTCTGAAAGATGAGATGTAAATACCTGTGTATATTCCTTTGGGACTTCTCTATCCAATTCTTTCAACCATGTACTACTTGGTCCTATACCTAACCTTTGGCATTTTTTGCACAACGTGCCCGATCTCAGATTCAAATCCACACTCATGCTTGTCAGCCTGAGATTTTATCATCATAATCTGCTACACCTGCATTCTACTCACTCTTGCTACATCCTATTGGTTGTAGTACCATATGAATATGAAATTAATTGATTACTAGTATTTTCAGGCATTCATCCAGACTGGCAAAGCACAACCGTAGAAAACTCCCAAACCAAGATTTCCCCACTGAAGAGTCAGATGATGAATATCAACACAAGATTCGAATGTTAGGAGAGTCGGAATTATTTGGAACTGAAACTAGACCCTTCAGACTGTCTTCCTGCAATTCTTCCCGAGGTTTGTATCATTCCTTGAATTATATTTGACATCAAGTAGAAGGCAGGGTTTAGATCAGAATTAGTTAATGGTGCAAGCTTGACAATTTCTTACGCAACCTTTCAGGTCTAGCCAAGACACCACCTTGTCGGTCATTGGATTCAGAGACCTACTATTCTACTTATCACAAGACACCTGAAAGGAAAGAATTCTCGAAAGACGAATGGGACAAGTTCACCAGAGAGTCCACAAAGAAAGCTTTGGAGGATTTGTTCTCTTCTCCTGACTTCAACAAATTTGCTGTAGCCAATGCTGAAAGGATAACTTTGGCCCCACCGAAAGACCACAGAAGTACTTCCAAGCAGCAAGGGAGATGGTTCATTTGATTCTAGGAATAGATATAACTTTATGTAATCATAACTGTTTCAATTCCAATTTGGTAGAAAAATGAGGGCGGTATCTAACATCAATCAAATTGTAATGTCCTTTCTCTTTTTGTACAAAAACACGTCCTCAAAAAAATATGCTGCACCTGTAATGAGTTCATCATCATTTATAACGTATGGTCTCCCGGTCAGTTGTTGGTTGGTGTGCGAAATTGTGATTTGTGAGTGTTTTCGGCCACTAGGAAATAGGAATAGGAGCATGGACGTCTGGTCTGATTTGCGCTGGGCGTGGGCTATTGAACAAATTACAGGGACTGATGCTGGGCTTAACATCTAGACTGATTTTGGTAGGTCAAGCTGGAGAAAGTAGCGAGCCCAATTGGCCTGAGTAACCCTATTCATGCATATTTTTCTAGTCGTGCAGATCAATATGCTACCACCACCAGTATTGCCTTAGCATCGGCAAACAAGTTGCGCTTTATTCGGCTCAAGCTAAAAACTGAGCGTTCTTGTTAGGCCTTAGTTAATTGAGGGTCACCGAGATCCCCTTATGCGCTGTTGGGATTTTTTCTAGTCCTGTGTGAAGTGTGAACTGCCAGAACTAATTATAAGGTTGTGTCAGAACAAGTCCTAGAAGAAGCGGGATCTGCTACTCACAAATGGGCGCCTCACAGGAAAATCCACCGTGCAGTGGGAACATCTCCCTGAATAATAACTAATAACTATGGGAGATGTTTCCAATGCATGGTAGGATGTGCGTGTGAGGCACCTGTGAGGAGCCAGGAGTGAGGAGCAGATCCGGTCTCGTCCTCAAAGGGGACCGATTTGTGCATATCTATTTTTTTTATGAACCGGGCACAATCTGACAATCCCACGAAAGAAAAAAAAAAAGACAATGAAACTAATATAATGATAAAGGTCAATTTGTGGATATTTATCTTTCTAAATATTGAGTCGTGATAAGGGCTGTCCCTCTATCAAAAACAGTATGTGCCCAAATCACTCAGATGAAGTTTACCCATAAAAAATGATTTGTATAATCGGGCATTGGAATTTGGATACAGTGCATCGTTCACATTCTGACAAGTGTGGTCATTCTATAATCGGGCATTGGAATTTGACAAGGTTTCTCAATAATTGGCTCTTGTCCACCAAACGGGAATTAACAAAGCCAGATCAAGTCGTGTTCTTATCCAAAATTAGTATCTTGCTGAAACTAATATGGGATGAAAGGAACCTTAGAAGGCATCAAGGTGGGGCATCTTCACCAGAGGATTTATTCCAAAAAATGCCATCTTTTCTTCTTGAGATAGGAGACTCCAAGGGACCAAGAAACCTGCAACGAGAATTGGTTCCCATAGATCCCAAGCATATTAAAATTTATACTGATGGTTCTTTTAATCCATTTTTAAATCGTGCAAATGTAGCTTTTGTCATAGCCACTCACAATAATCACTTACTATTTGCATCAGGAAACGCCATTGCATCTCAAGGAAGCCAAGATGCTGAATTCAAGGCAGTTGTTAAGGGACTAGAAAAAGCACACCAAGAATGATCGATATAAACACATCTCTCTTCTCTGATGCAGCAGCACAGGTTATACAGGCCATTCAAGAAAGAAACAACATTGGCAGCAGGATAACCCAAATGCATATCAGAACTATAATGCTCAATATCACAAAATTTGAAGACTTTCAAGCAAAACATATCCCTAGAGATCAGAATACTCTAGCTCATCTTTTTGTTTACTACTCTAGTAAGTTTGATGTAAATATAATATACAACTTTTCTGGGCTTCATGTACTTTCAAATTATCAATAAATTTTATTTTATTATAACAAAAACTTACAAATGTGCCTGCAAGTTCACATTCGGTTAGGGGTCTGACGCTATCGAATGGGAATATGGTAGAGGTGGACGTGGATCTAACCCTCCAATGCACACCCAAGTTAGGGATGCAACTTGGGCGGGGTAGTCGGGATAGGATTGGGTCATTGAGCAACCCAACCCAACTCAAACCTGACATTTCTTTCCTTCGCTATAAAAGAGGAAGGATGAGCTGAATTTGATTTACACCAATCACTTTGTTCCACACCAGCCATAAAGTGCATATGGCCCACAATTATTCAATTGACTGGCATGGAACAAAATGATTGGTCTCACAGCGACTAAAACAGCTATAAAATTCAGCTAATCTGCCCTTCAAAATACCATTACCCAACGCTGATCCCAACTATCAGGGTCATGGGAGGGGTAGACTAGATACTGCCTTAACCTTTGACATTTTTTGCACAAATTGGCCACCCTAAGACTTAACCCACGTTTTCATGCATACCAGACCGAGATTTTACCATTAGACCAAGTAATGGCCTTTTCCTTTCTATATATAAATATTAAATAAATATGTATGCATGGATGGCCAATGCATCAAGTTACATACGTTTCCCAGTGTAACACAAGTATTCCTAATTCCTAAAGCACCATACATGTGATAATATTAAAAGTCAATCAATCTGCCAATCTTAAGTCTAAACAATGAGTAATCTAACAAAAATAAGTGACAAAATCAAGTCAACCAGAAGTCATCGGGTTGGGTTAGTGCTGACCTCAACCCGATCTAATCCGTCCAATTTACACCCAACACCTCAACCTGAAAAACCATTTCATTAATAAAAAAATCCTTATTAGTTAATAGTTTTTACTACAAAGCACAAAACCAATCTCATTTACATTAAACCCCTTGTGACTAACATAGTATAAAACATATATTTAATATCTACAATCTATTAATATTTTAAATAACTTTTATTAGAAATATGAGCTAACATTAGCCCAATAGATTTGTTAGCATTTAAAATGTAGAATTCCATTTAATAAAATGTATACTATTAACATAAATTTAATTTTACATAATGAAAAGTATTAATAAAAAATTAAGTCACATTTTAAATTTATTCAATATAAAATGTAAAATTAATTAATACAAATACATCACAAAAATTATAGTCGATATACATTCCACTTAAAAATAATAAAATAAGTAAATTTAATAAAACGATAGTTGATTAAAATTAAATTATTATTAACAAATAACAATAAGTGATAAGTTTAAAATACATAAAATATAAAATTAACTAATAAAAGTGAAAAAATAAAAAAATTATAATCTATTCATATTCCATTTAAAAATAATAAAATATGATAAATATAATTACTAATTGTCAATTTGTTTTATTAACAGTTCGATCTAAAAGTAAACAAAATTAATAGAAATTACTAAAATAAAATTAATGAATTTCAATTTTTTACAAATAGATTTTTTAATATGGACAAAGCTTAAGAGGCTTGTGTGGAGAGCCACCTAAATGTCTGCATGATGACAAAATTTAGCTCTCCAGCTTTTTTACCCAATACTGCTTATAGGCTTTCCAAGTGGGCCTCACTTCCCAAAGCCGAAAGCCACGGCCTGAAAGCCCTTCTAAACGATAAACATGCATGTACTTAGCTGGGTAGTGGAATTAGGTTCAGGGATTCTTGAACTTGAAGGTCCATTGACTTGCACAATGCAGAGAGCCTTCTTTTTGATTGGCAATTGCCACGGGTTTGAACCTTTTTTTTCTTTTTTTTTTTTCTTTTGATCAATTCCACAGGTTTGAACCATGCCCATAATGGGAGGGACGCCAACTTAACATTTTAAACTAGTCATTGTGAGAAGCGTCACCCGTCACCCCTTTGGTAATGCCAGGGACTAATAAAACCATTGATTAACAAATTAAAATTGAATAACTGCCATTACTAAATCACCAACAAGTTAGCATCATAGATAACTTCGGAAGTTGAATTCCTCTGTAGGGGTAGGATCTGTGTTAAATTGCTCTTAGAAGTCGTAACTATGTTGCAGATTGCCTTGAAACCGTAGGGAAGAGGGTTATTCCAGACCTAACATACTCAAATGCAAAAGAAAAAAAATGCCATGCAACATTTTAAAATAAAATAGAAAAATCCCAGGGAAATCAGTTAAAATTTACTGTCAAGCTAAGACTTGCATTTTGAAATGAAAAAAGAACTCTGCAATTCCTAAATTTAAAGACTGTCAAGCTAAGACTTGCATTGTGTCAGGTTCCCAATGTCAATTATGCTCTAACAGGCATTCTGAATAATCATTAAGTTGCAGGGATAACAGTATTTTTCATTTTGGTTTTGCCCCCAGTATTCCAAGAACAATACGTAACAAGCAGGTTGTGTCTCATACAATGTACAAGGGGTGTCAAATATCCTTTAGGTTACTTCTATAATTAACATCTTCCATCATAAAATAACAGAACAAAAACTATTAAAGGTGGGTTGACAGAGAACTTTAGACTATGAACATCTACCTGAAATTTTGTGGCTGGCTATCAATCATGATTCCTAGAGATGACCTGCAACTCAAGCCCAACTTGTTGATTAGATTTCAAATGCCATGTAAGGAACAAATAAATAATTACCAGTATGAGGTGTGCAATCATATAGTATATGTAAGTGAGGAATAAGGAAAGAGAGATGGAAGGTATGTCAGTGTCTAGAATTTCTTCCTCAAACTAGATATCCGGTTGGCAGTGACCATCTCAAAGATCCAGGCTGTCCAATTAATCACATCTTTTGGACAGTCAAAGAGAGAAATGGTTCATAATGTTACATTCCAAATTAATTTAATTGATCAGATGGCTAGGATTACTATATCAGTGCTACTTGGGTGTTCAACCCCAAGATGAAACTTGTCAATTGGAAGATTTATTTTTTCGTTGATCCAATGTCCAATGTCCAATCTGAAGCAACAAACTATGTATAAAATGGTCATATTCCCCATGTCTAATAGAGAACCTAGACCTGGTATGTATTAGGTTATGAACAAGAATAAAAACATTTGCCCTATATCTACTCAGAATAGAGCAAAGGAAACAGGATCAGGCTCTGCCCTCCAACACCTATGAAGGAGGTTAACTTGCCTTAGATATTAGCGGTTTGGCATGTTCTTCCCACTCAGTAGCCCACTTTGCAGAAGATCCTTTCTGCAATGCACCTCTCCGCAATGACTTCAGATCATCACATGCATCAGGAAACCCCTTAAAGAGCATCTGCACATTGAATAGTTTACCAGGACTTCTGTTTTCAAAATAACACTTGACTATGCATTGATTGGTATCTTCCTAATTCAGATTAATTATTTTTCAGAAAGCTCAAATAAGAATATCTCAGACATGAAGTCATCAAATTATATGAGATAAAGAGTTCATGAGAATTACTAAATAAAATATAGGGATAACCTACTTATACCTCCCCTGATTTTTCTGACATATACTAAAACTTCCCCTAGGTTTTTTGAAATGACTTAAGTAAACCTTGTTGGCTTACATCTCCCTTCTGTGAACTCACCATGAGTTGCCATCCCCTTAAAGCTCATTTAACATAAACTTTTTGGAATTCTAAAACTTCCCTTAATTAACTTGGCATCTTTAATGAATAAAAGTATCACATTTGAAGCTAGATGTTCTTAAAACTATGTTTGCCAAATTTAATTATTCTTCTAACATGTACAGATTTTTTTATAGTACAATTTGTTAGGACATACCATTTATATATTTTAAAAGTGTTAATACTGTAGGGTACATCTAGAAGTGTCCATGCAGTTGTCACTAATCAGTATACAATGTCATATCATATCCAGTAAGTATCATTTCCAACAATGGTTTGCTAGGCATGTACAAGTATCTGGGTATCATATGCCATGAGCCAGTTATACCCAACAGTTAAAAACCCTTAACTAACTAAACCTTGGTGCTAGGTCACACTGATTTTTGTTTTGGCCCAAAATGATGCTTGTCTCGCTCTTGCTACAGCATATGCACATACTAGATCAATAAGGTCTAGCATAGTAATTTATGAAGCACATTAATGAGAAACAAAGGGAATAGTAGATTTTGTACTTCTATGATTGGACTTTCACATCCTTTCTTACCAAATGGAACTAATGAATGCAAGGGCAATATGGCCAATTCATTCTGTTAGAGGTAAAACTATTCCCGCATCTGGGAGAGGGTGTTTTAAGTACACTTAGAAACCCCAACGGAAGTTCTAGCAATTGTCAAGTGGATTGAATCATTAAAAATTAAACGGGTCAAATGATTTGGCTGTTTGCCTACTGGGGTTGATTGGTGGTTAACCAAGTCAACAATTTTGTAGAGAAGATGGGCCGAATGACCCATAGACTATTTATCCTTCTTTATCTTTTTATGTTCTTTGCTGTAATGGGCCTTAATCTGGGCCCTTATTTTTTCTTATGTTATGTTTTTATATTATGCCCAACCAGGGGCCTCTCTGTAAATTACTAAAGTTTAACTTAATGAAATGGGATTAGGGGTGTAAGAGGAGATTATGTTAGAAAATCTCTCTCTGAACCCTAGTCACTGCCACCTTCTTCCTCCTCTTCTCTCTTCTTGAAACCAGATTTCTGCTACTTTCTACTGATTCTCTGCAACATTTTTAACAGTCCTTTTCATTTCAAAAGGCTGTTTTTCTTCTAATTTTGAAGGATTTGATGAGTTTAGAGTTGAATCCATGATGTCATAACAGTAGGGGTGCAACTTGGGTAGGCCCAACCCGAGCCCGGACCGACCCAGCCCACAATTTTACATGCACTGGGCTTGGGCCTAGCCCTTAGGTAGCCCAAACCCAATCAGAGCCCAACCCAACCTTATCCCAACCCAATTCCGACCCCATTATATACATGAAAATATGCATATATACACATTTGCATGTATATATGCATATATGCATAAGTTTTTTAATAAACCATATACAAATGCATACATACATTAAATGGGCCCAACCCCAGCCCAACCTGAGTGCATCAAAATTTAGTGCAGGCTGGGCTTGGGTTGGATAGTTCAGGCTAGACCTTCGGCTTGGCTTTAGGCTCAAATCTTAGGGTTGGGTCTGGGTTGAGCAAAAATCCGACCCAGACCACCCAACTTGCATCCCTACACAACAGCAATAAATAAATAAATAAAAGATAAAATAGTACAAAAACCAACAATCCATTAAAGGGGTCAATGGTTCAATGATCTAGGTCAATGGGTCGCCTGGTGTTTTAAAAACCGACCTGGAGGCTGAACCATTTTTTTCTCCAGGCCACAAGTAAGCAGTTCAACCATCTGGATCGGACAGGTCAGAATGTGATACGTCTATATATATATATATATATATATATATAAACCTTAAAATTGATATTTAAGGCCAAAAAAGGCATTTTTTTGTCAAAAATAGTGGGGTAAGGTGACTTGGAAAGCATAATCTAGAAAAATTAGCAAAATAAAATAAAAGGATCATCCACCAAGCACAAGGTCCAGAAGTTTTCATATACAGGTAATTTGTAACTTGTGAGCTTATGACTGGGTCAAGCAGGTATATATGTATATATATATGTGTATATATATATATATATACACCTTAAAATTGATATTTAAGGCCAAAAAGGCATTTTTTGGCAAAAATAGTGGGGTAAGGCGACTTGGAAAGCATAATCTAGAAAAAATACCAAAATAAAAAAAGGGATCATCCACCAAGCACAAGGTCCAGAAGTTTTCATATACATGTAATTTGTAACTTGTGAACTTGTGATTGGGTCAAGCAGGTCAATGGTATAACTGTCTGGGTCAGATAGGTTTTGACCAAGTCAACATTTTTTTTGTCAAACTCCAGGTTTGGGAATTAGCCAGACCGGAATTCCCTCCAGGTGACAGTTCAAGCGGTTCGACCATCCAAGTCAACAGTGGGTTGAAAACACTAACCGAGTCAATGTTCTTCCATATTTAAAAGACAAACCGGAGGATGACCCAAACCAGAGCTGTGATTGGGTGGTGAGTAGGCCGGTCCAAACGGCGTGGGTCAATGACAGGTTCAAAACATTGGAAAAAAAAGAGGTACAAGCTATACCTATGCTATACTAGTCAAAAGGATCATCATCTAATCCTTGTTCCAACCTTATGGGGTCAGCTACATGAGTTCTGTTCCACCGATCCATTCTATTTAGTGTCATATCCATTGTTAAACACTTAATCTATTAACCCTTAAATCATCTCACTACTTCAACTTGGCCAGCCCCTAGCTCTTCTAGCCCCTGCAACTTGTAACAGACCACTTCTATGGTCTCCTCTGGCTAGAAAATCAGAAATATTATTTGCTGACCAATGACACCCATATAAAACTTGCATGCAAAGCATTAGATTAAAAACTTACTCCCCTAATCTGATCTTGTAGGTGCCAAAGTCCATCCAGCTCATTACTGTCTTCAAATCTCCTTCCACAATATAATTTGCATGCAAACCATCAGCTGAATGTTACTAATGAATTATGGCTATAGGTCCCTCTAGTTTCTCTTTAACTTCTGTATTACATTCCACAGAATTTTATGCACATCTCTATTGTTTGTGGCAACATCACACACACACACACACACAGATCTATTGAATATGAGGATCTAGATTGTTATGTCACATAACAAAGACAGCACAAGCAAAGCAGATCTCCTCCACTCCTGATCTAATCGGGAATTGGGATGACACCTTGCTACTGAAAAACCTAAAGGAATAAGAGCAATCAGACACAGAGACACAAAAAAAGGCAAAGAATGGGGACAATAAGACAGGTGGAGATATATATATTGAACTTTGTTAGGTATGAAACACTAAATCAATCAACTCAGACAAACTTACCAGAAGTTCATCAGCTAGCTCAGAAGATGATGAGAAAAGGAGACCATTTTCCTCAACTTTTACAAGTTCTTCAATGCTTAGGCGCAGCCAAATCAATATAAGTACCTCGACATAAAGAGACAAAGTACCACTACAATTTGGGCATTAAATTCAACCCAATGACAGAAATAAATAAGCAACAAGAAATTACCATGAGAAGGAAACGGCACAAACAGGCAATCCACATCCAAACATATCCACAACCTGAGAACATCACACACAAACAAGGGAAAGAATCATTAGTATTGTGTGATTGTGTCAAGTGATATTACTTGAATTATTATAAAATTTTTTCTTTGTTATTGCATTCAACTTATTGTGGCAAACATTCAAACAAAAAAAAAAAAAAGCTGCACTGAAAATTCAACAATGACATACTTTCATGGGAAGATCCAAGCCAGAAGAGGAAGTATGGAGGCAAACACCCAAGTCTGCTGACCCTGTGAATAACAAACATGAGTAAGCATTTGTGCATCAGTTTACAAAGGGAATTGAAAATTAGAAAACAATGCAGAAAAAAAAAAAGAATTACCTACCAAGAAGCAATGGGTAATCCTCAGCAGAAAGCCACATGGTACAAAAGGCCACACGTTTCAGATTTAGTCTCCTTATTTTCTCTTCATACTTCTCTCTTTCTGGACCTTTTCCTAATAAGATTGAATTTGTTTGAAATCCCTATCAAAAGATGTAACCGTACAAACAGACTTTGCACAAGAACAAGAACCAGGACCATTACCAGTAATGATGAATAACAACCTCGGGTACAAGTATTGTTTTCCATTGCACATATTCTCCCAAAGCACTTCATTCTTATCCAAGTCATCCTCGTTTAAGATAGCAGCAACACGCCTATCATACATCACTGCAGCTTCCAAAAGCATGCCGAAATCTTCATCTGGAGTCCTGAAAAGAACGGCCAATTTTAAAAACAAACATCACCTTATATATTGTTTATCATAAAGACTATATGTAAGGGATGGACAGGTCATACTATACCCCTGTCCTCATTTTTCTCTTTTTTACCCTTTCTAAGGGATGGGTAGGTCCTGACTAAGTTTCTTTTTTTAATAGTTTCCCATAAACAATGCACTTTTTTTATGAATTTAACAGCTTAATTTGAAGATTAAAATTAAAAAAGAAAATATATTAATACCAGTTAAACAAGAAAATAGAGAGAAGCTCAGGAAATTAATAAAAGAAGCTAAAACAAAGAAATGCCAATACTGAGCAAATTCATGTCATAACCATGAAGAGTTTATTTTTCCCCAGTTAAAGCATTGTATTTTGATTAAGTAATGATTCACACATTTACAATGTAAGCTGCTCTGTTGTAGGCTAGCTGCTAGCATTCACTACCTACCCAACATGACCATGAAAACATAGTTTACAAGTACCATTTGATGTTGTCTTAAAGAGAATGCAGAGCACAATTTCTCATGGACCCAACAAACAGTGGACCAAAATTTGTGTATGAAATTTATGCCCCTCCTATACTAAGCAAATTAAATGGGGTAAAAAAAAACTCACCAGCTTGTACTGCTAACAATAAGGGCTGGCCTATTCTGCTTCAAAAGAATGCCAGTGGAAACCTGGGTTGTAAAGAGTGTCCCATTCAAATCACTGCTGCCAATACCCATAGTTCCTGAAAGAGGAAAGAGGCTTATCCTGTAAGCCATTTTTTCTTAAATGAGCTAAATAGAAATAGAAAACCATTGATTTGTTTGACAATCTACATTACCAAAGCTGACACAATCATGAATGCCATGAGGATCAGTGAGGTATTTGTTCAGTCTGAAGAATAGCTACAAAAGGCCCTGACGTTACATTTAAGAGCTTCTGTTTGAAATATGGTAACAAAA
Source organism: Nelumbo nucifera (assembly GCF_000365185.1). Next base: position 9,857,773 of record NW_010729076.1, on the reverse strand, counting down.
CATTAACAACTAATTCACCTTGTGTTTCTCCTCAAGTGAGGCAGGATGGAAAAACTCTGGAGGTTGATCGTATAGAACAGTTGCTCTAGTCATTTGGAAGATAATAGTAAAAATAAAATAAACTATCAAAGGATAGATGAAATGTCTTCATCTGAAGACTGAAAAAAGTGAAATTTGAGTAGATCCTCTTACTTGATTCCCCAGTTATGAACCAACTCAAGTTGCATTGCCTTTGTAACACACAAGGATCCATTTGCCATCTTCCCATAATTCTTTTCAATCCTGAAAAGAAGGTATCGAAAAGCTCATTCATCAGGCATATAGCCAAAAAACAAGTTATTCATAAAGAAGAGTGGACTCTTGCAGCCAAAATTGAGTGACACCATCGGTATGCTGTGACAAAGCGACTGCTCCTTCCAAGGGACAAACCCAACAGAGTATATCCAAAATTATGCCAATCCACAACAACAGCGGAACGTCTCAGCCTGCTTGCCCATTTCACAGCAACCAATGTTGGAACAGAAGGTGGATTCTATAAAATGTTAAGAAATTAAAACAGGATCAATTGCACTGAGCATTTGAAAAAAGCAAACAAGGGACAAGCACTATTAGATCACTCTAGTCCAACTGAACTGCGAAGGAAGAAAGAAGCATGAACTCTAAAGAGGATTCTGTTGAAAAAAGTGAATGTATGGTGATGAACATATTCCAGGAATAAATACAGAAACTCATTAATTTTTTTTATCAATAACTCATTAATTAATTTTGACTTGCAATGATAAACTAATCTATGATAACAATTAGCCAGTGAACTAAATTATACTCTTAAATAAAAAACAATAAAGAGAATAGACAAATGAGAATATCCCTCTTTTGTTGTCAGAAGATAACCATAACAAACAATGAAAGAACAATACACATCCAAAATTATGAAAGAAAGTACTTGCATACTAACGTGTCACAAACAGAATTAGGGATTAAGTGCTCAATGCTAGGTTAAATCCAGGCATTAATAGGAATTATAAGTTGTCTTGACTCTTGAGTCCACAAATAATGTACTAATCAGCAACTGAATCCTTAAGCTTAACAAATTATCCACTAGTAATCAAATAAGAAATCGTAGTATGTGCCACAGGGGCACTACTGTCTTTTTACTCTTTTTATTTAGTCGCCCTATATATAATAATAAGAACTGGCACCACTAATATACTTTAGGACTCCAATTGTTCTCTTCTCTTTTCCTCCCTCTCTTCTCTTTCTCCATTCTTTTTCTATATTTTTCCACTGATAATATGGTATCTGAGCGCAAGAAAAGGGCGTATCAGACTTTTAAATAATGTGCAATTATTTATTTTTATTTTTTTTCAAATATGTTCAATGGGATTCATATAAGTCCTGGCTACCCCCTGAAACTGATCATACCCCAATACTCCCCATAATTTGCATACCGGCGGGTCACCGATACAATATGCATTGGCCAATATGTTGCAAAATTTTGATCCTTGGTTGAAAATTATCATTTGATATTTTACTCCATCTGGGAAAGAAGGAAAAGAGAATAAAAGAAATGTAATCTCAAGAAAGATGAACATTTAAGGGTTGGGTAGCAGTGGTGAGTGGCTAGCCTATAAAGTGGGCTGCTTGGCAGAATTGTATATTACTTGTATTCTATCCATTTTACACTTGAATTAATAAACATAATGGTTATCAAAAAAATAGAAGGAAAAGAAAAGTCAGTTGACACACACAACAATCTAAAAGTAGAAGAATGACCAGAATAGGTGGATTTTTGGATAAATAGTGAACTTTTATTAAGAGGGTGAGGAGCCCTCAAAAGAACAAAGCAAAATACAGAAGCTGGAAAGAAAACAGAACAAATAAATAAATAAAGCATGGGAAGAAGAGCTTCCCTGCATCACCAAAGATGAATCAAGAATTACAAAACCCCAGTGCCTTGTAAAATGTTCAGAAGTTGCCCCCTCAAACTCCTTGGGGGGTAGTATCCGAGCACCCAACATTTCCTTCTGGCTTGTTTATGATAGCCTCAAGAGTAGTGCTTTTGCCTTCCAAGGTTTTCATATTCCTTTCTTTCAAGATAGGACAGAAAACGGCAAAAGGAATCAAGTTCCAAAGTATCCTCCCTCTGAAGAAAAGACCCTTGACAGGCCATGAGAACATCAAAGTAGGGAGGTCATTGGGGAGGACCCACTGCTGTCTAGTTAATGAAATGAATCTAGACCAAATAAATAAGTGTAAAACAATTTCCCCCTGCTGTCCATAGAGACTGCACACATTTTCAATCAACATAGGATAGGAGGGATGATGCAACATACAGCTGGTTCTTATAGAAATTAATACTTCACTACTCAGTCTAATATTTAATGCAAGAGGAAATAACCAATCCATTGGGCACATTCCATGCAGATGGGTATTAATAAATGAGGCTTCTCAAATTTAATGAAGGCAAATTCTGAATTATGAGTTATTGCATATGATTTCCTAGAAAAAATAAATAAATAGAAAGAAAGAATTTCAGATTTGGAAATTTTAACCACCAAGCTTCCATCACATACATGGCAGTTATCAACAAGGACAAAGCTTCTGGAAGAAAAAAAAATAGAATAGGAAACAAAATTAATAAATGCAGTGAAAAAAACTAAGCCTAAAGCTATACAAGATAACACATCATTGTACCAAAATTTTAAACCAAAACAAACAGAACTTGACTTTACATAATAAAACTCTCACCTGTACAAGGAAAACATCTGGAGAAGGTATTTTAACACACAGAAACCACAGAAGCATAAAAAACTGAAATAATGGCTTAAGCAAAAGCATCAATGGGTAGAGTATCCTTGGTAGACCCTTGGTGCTTGTTGGCCATTGTGGCTGGAGAAGAAAAGAGAATTCTGTATCATTTCATTGAAAGAGAAATAGGTACTCTGAACCTATTGAGAGTACCTACCATTTTGTAAATATGAATTGCTGGATTATCTACAACTGCAGCATGTGGTTCAGAACCTGTTCAGGCATTATGAAAAGAAGCATGTGAACTGAAACCAAATTTATGAGACTAGATGGTTGAAATGTAAACACCAAACTTGCATAATGGAGGGAAAAATCCAAACAGAAAAGAATACTTGGGTGTCAAAAGTTGTCACTTATTATTCACTTTTCAACTATAATTAATAAAGTACAGTGTTGTTATTCATTAAAAAAAAATAACTACTTATTATATGCTTTAATTACCATTACCTAAGGATTATACCATCACAAGTGTGACATAAAAAATCTATGAAGATTCACACAGGTGCAAGGAGTTAATCAACAACTATAGATAACAGGAAGGCCTGTAAAGACCCTGACCATGGATGACACAATTCATGAAGCTGCACAAAGCCATGCAAACCTTACATTCAAATTCTGCATATGGTATGACAGTCCAAGACTACAAAAGGATTCAGACAATATGGCAAGCTTATTTAACACAGAACATTGAAACAAGACACAAATATTAAACCAACTCACAAGATAGAATGCATCAGTGAGCATGGCTAGCAAAAATCAGATTGTCCCAGAAATTATTGATTAGTTAGATAGCTTTAAATGTGGTTTCAGAAAGCTCATGAACAATCATTACAGTCATTTTCCTTTCCAATGAACAAGTAAAGGATTCTGTTAATAAGTATAAAGATCTATAGAAAGGGGTTTAAGATATAAAACATTTACATTGTATCACCATCTACACTGAGAACAGCTGACCAGTTAAATACTAAAGTTTCTGTTATTACAGTCATTAAGCTACTTCAAAGCCAAAATGCAATTCATAAGATAACAACTAGCATCTGTACTTTGGGGAGTGTGGGAAGAAAGAAATACCTGGTTGTTTGAGAACAAAGCTAAGTTAAAGAGTGATCTGTTATCTCACATTAACCACCTATGTAATCTGTGGGCCTCCAGCACAGATAAGTTCAAAGGACTCTCTGTAAATGACCTCAACAGGACAATCAGTTTGGTAAATAGCTTGTATAAGATCCTTGCAAAAGTTTTGTCTCTGAGATTGAAGGAAGTATTGCTAGATACCATTACACCAAACCAAGGAGCCTTTGTGAGTGGAAGACAAATTATAGATCAAATCCTAATTGCGAATGAGAGTGTTGAAAATGTCAAGAATGACGGAAAGAAGGGAGTGGTATGTAAGTTGGATCTGGAAAAGGCATATGATTTGGTAGATTGGGATTTCTTAAGGAGAGTTATGACCAAATTTGGATTTTGGGGCTAGATGGTGCAAATGGATTATAGGGTGTGTTCAGAATTGTCATTATTCTATACTAGTGAATGGGACAGTGGTAGATTTCTTTCCAGCCATTACGGGTATATGGCAAGGGGACCCCCTATCTCCCTTCTTGTTCACACTAATTGCTGATGTTCGGGGGAGATTAATTCATAGAGCAAACTCTAGGGGTCTCATTAGAGGATGGAGAGTTGGAAGGGAGGAAATCCTCCTCACCCATCTACAGTTTGTAGATGACACAATTCTGTTTTGTGAATGAGGAAGCTTGGAATATAATAGGAACATGAATTTTTTTTTTTTTTATCAATAACACTTTCATTAAATCATCAATAGAAGATTTACAAGAGGAAGACAAACACACTTATCTTCCAAGAGCAACAAAGGACCTCAAGAAAAGGAAAAATTAGTGATACTACTTTTTGAACGAATGTCAAGATTGAAGGTGAACTTTGAGAAAAGTTGTGTAGTGGGTCTGAATTTGGAGGAGGGAGAAATTAGGGAGAGTGCAGAAGTGCTAGGGTGTGAGGTCTCAGGATGGCCATTGAACTACTTGGGGTTGCCATTAGGTGACAATCCAAAGAGGGAGAGTTTCTGGAATCCGGTGGTGGAAAGATTTGAGAAGAGACTTGTTTCTTGGAAAAAGAATTACCTCTCTCTTGGAGGTAGGATGACATTGATTAAGGCTACTCTAGCAAATTTACCCATTTATTTCCTTTCAATGTTCAAAATCCCAATAAAGATTGCTAACAGATTGGAAGAGATGATGAGAGATTTCCTTTGGGAGTCGAGAGAGGAGAAGAGGGACCATAGGGTAGGCTAGAAGGTGGTGACTGGGAGTAAAAATGGTGGTGGGTTAGGGCTTGGGAACATTTGAGAAAGGAACTTGGCCCTTATGGGGAAATGGTTGTGGAGATTCCCACTAGAGAATGAGAAATTATGGGCTAAAATAGTGGTAAGCATACATGGGTTGGAGCTAAATGGATGGGATGTTGGAATCCGGGCTAGGACCACAAGCACTTCGCCTTAGAAAGCCATTCATGATCTATTACCAGTTTTTCCCCTTTTATCAGGTATGATTTGAATTCAAGCAACTCCGAACAAACTTGGGTGGGGAATGCCCCTCTAAAGGACCAATTTCCTTCTTTGTATGCCCTATCTGTTTTGAAAAATGAGCAAGTTTCCTCTTTCATTACCCCTTCCTCTTCCAATTCTGGGTTTGGTTGGAATTTGGGTCTGAGAAGGGTTGTAAGAGACTCAAACCTTGACAGTATTTCAAGTCTCCTCCAACTTCTTGATGATGTTTTCTTAGACCCTGCTAAGGAAGACTCTAGAATCTAGATTCCCACCCCTACTGGTTCCTTCTCCTGTGCCTCCTTTAAAGTGTTAAACCAGTCCACCAATCCTGTGACCCCCCCCCCTTCCCTGTTAATGAGGTTTGGTGCAGGCCAATTCCTCCTAGGGTTGGTAGTTTTTGCTGGGAAGCCTTTCTGGAAAGAATCAACACTAGTGATCTGCTCCAAAAAAAGAGACCTAATACTTGTTTGTCCCCTCATTGGTGTATTCTTTGTAAAGCCGATGGGGAGACTGGTTTTTATCTACTAGTGTCTTGCCAATTTGCAAAATCTATTTGGGAATGGGCTTTCTCTTTGTTTGGGTGTACTTGGAATCCTCCATCAAATTTGCAAAGTCTTTTTACTCCTTTTTTCAAGTGGCGTATGAAAAGGGGAAGGACTATGTGGAGAGGACTGAGGGCAACGGTGTACTGGTCTCTATGGGAAGAAAGAAACTCCAGGATCTTCTCTGAAGAAGAGAGAAGTGTTAATATCTGAGGGCTCTGATCCATATAAGGGTTGTACAGTGGATGAAATCCCTAGAGCTATTCACAGATTATACAGTGTATGACATGCTGAGGAAGTGGGGTGAGATTGCTAGCTGTACCCAGACTAAAGCAATAATGAGTGTGTCTTGGACTCCCCCACATGCGGGTTTCATAAAACTAAACTTTGATGGAAGTAGCAAAGGGAACCCTAGACAATCAGGGATTGGGGGTGTTTTCAGGGATGAGAATGGGGTTGTTTCTGCCATGTTCTCAGGCCCAATTGGAGTGGGTGACTCTCTTAGAGCTGAGATCCACGCAGTTATGGAAGGAGTCCAGAAAGCTAGGGAGATGAATATCAGAAAACTCATAATTGAAGGGGACTCGAAGGTGGTGGTAGGGTGGCTGAATAAAGATTATAGTAGTTTATGGAGTTATAGCAATATGAGGAGGAAATTCAGATGGCTGGTTCGAGAAATGGAAGTTAAAATCAGTTGGGTAAAAAGATCAGCTAATTCTTTTGTTGATGGGTTAGCTAAACAAGGGGTGGACAGGGTTTCAATGTTCTGGGCACAGATGTAATTTAAATTTCTTTTTTCTTTTTACATTTTTCTCTTTCTCTCTTGTTTCCTTTCTTGGGGCTCAAGCTGAATTTGGAAGATAAGAAAGTTTGTCTTCCTCTTTGTAATTTTTATTGTGATAATTAATGAATTGTGTTATTGACAAAAAAAATGACCTCAACAGGAATACTGGTAATTTCCTGTTCTCCTCCCCTCCCTCCCCAGCCACCTCAACAGGAATACTTGATGGAAGTGCTTCAGGCAACCCTAGTGCTGCTGGCATAGGAGGAGTTCTAAGGGATGAAAATGGGAATATCTGCTGGGTGTATAGTTGGCCACTAGGCATAGCAGATTCTACCAAGTCAGAAGTGTTAGCTGCACTTATAGGGATCAGAATAATTAACAGACTACGTATTCAGAACCTCTCCATTGAAGGCAATTCAGCAAACACTATAAAATGGTTAGGAAAACAAGAGACCGGGCCGTGGAGACTCAGTCACTTTCTGACGAAGGCAAGGGATTTACTGACTGCTTCTAATGCAAACCTGATTTGGATTCCAAGGGAATTTAATGCTCTTGCAGATGGACTAGCAAAATTAGGTGCTCTGTTAGAAGATTTGTACTCTGATATGTTTCCTCCTGTATAATTCCTAAGGATCTGATCCCTGCTTTTTGTTTTTTTTTTCTTTATATTTGTACACCTTCTTGTGTACCCTTTTCTTTTCTTAATGAAATCAGTTACCTTTCTCTCAAAAAAAAAAGATAACAACTAGCATCTGCAAAGATACACAAAAAGGGCCTCTCTTTTCCTTTAGAAGATTTATGTTTCTTCCCTTTCATGCACACCAAGCTTCAATAGATCACCAAAGGAACCATATTCCAGATCCAGAGAACAAAGCCCCTACAGCCCACAGATATCAATGGCACATAGAGAAGGCAAGTACTAAGTACTAACCAAGGAATAAAACAGTTCAAGAATTAAACCCAAAAAACATATTTACTTGTCTGATGCTCTGGAGCAATTAGAAAAAGATGATATGCAGATTTCTGAGAAGATTTACACATCAAACATCCATTTGGAATCTTTTTTTCAGAAGTGGTAACTATTTCAATAAAGAAAAAGGATAAAACAAGAATGCTGAGGGAGAGATTTCCTCAACAACCAGCTACAAGGGGAAAAGAGCCAACAGGCTAAACATTACACAGTGAAATCATTTTCCCACAAAAAAGCACCCCACTGATCTACGAAATGCTTAAAATGAAAGCCCCTGAAGAGATCACCAATGGACGCCTATTTGATCAGAATTTTTTCCACACTCATGCACACTTTCTTTGATGGAGCAACTTGATCTTCAAACAAGTGATTGCTCCGCTCCTTCCAAATGCACCAGCAAACTACCAAAGGAGAGACATTCCACAGGACCTTACCCCCTTGGAGAATGCCTGCCCCTGCCAAGAGGACAGAAGGAATGCAAGATTTGGATGTGTCACCCAATTCATGCCGAAAAGATTTAAAACATGGGACCACACCTTGTGAGAGAAACTACATAGAAATGGGAGATTCTGAACAGATCCTTCATCCTCCCCACACAAACAACAAATAATTGACAAGGACCATTCCTTTTTTCTTCAACACATCAAAAGTAGGGATTTTACCCTTTGTAGCAGCCCAAATAAAGAATTGAACCATTAGAGGAATCCTAAGCTTCCATGACCAAACCCAAGGGGGTGACGTCCCATCTGAGTTTAACAAAAACTGCAACATAGAACTCACTGTAAAGAGGCCAAAATTCCCTTTGTTCCATCAAATCCTGTCCCTCTCTGTCTGCTGAAGCTGGATTTGTTCCAAACTTTGTAACAAAGCAGCCCATGAATCCAGATCCCAATCATTTACCTCTCTTCTTAGCCTCAGGACCCACACTACTTGGTTGTAGATAACCTCCAAGCAACCACAAACCCAAGCATCCTTATCCTGAGCCAAAGCAAAAATTGATGGGAAGTCCAAGCAATGGGGGTTGGTACCACACCACCTATCTTTCCAAAACAAAATTCTTTCCCCTGAACCAGGCTTGAAAGAGATACAGTTGAAAAACACTTCCCAGATTTGTTATATGTCCTTCCACAAGCCAGTTCCATATGCTTCTGAAGCTGGGCCAGATTCCCATCTGAAACTAGCTTCCCCACACTTGTTTCAATTACATTTTTCCAAAACACATCACCCTCCATAGCAAATCTCCACAGCCACTTGGCAAGTAAAGCACTATTCACTTGTTTGAGAAGCTTTATGCCCAAGTCCCCTTGCTGTTTTGGTTTACACACCTCTGACCAAGCCACAAAATGTAGCTTTTTATGATCTTCTATGTCATCCCAAAGCAAGTCTCTCCTTAGTTTCTCAATGCAGCTTAACACAGTACTCGGGGCCCAAGGCAACTTAACACATCACATCACACACCTTATTGAAGACGATGTACTCGGGGCCAGATTATATATATCATCTTCAATAATGTCCAAGGCAGTCGAAAAGTTATACCAAAGGATGCTCCATCAACATTTTCAAAACCTGGCGTCTAGCAGCACTAAAACCCAAACCAAAACAAGAGATCCAATACCTGAACATAACCTCCTAGGCTGCTCAGCCTCCACATAAAAATATTTTTCTATTCCTTTCTCTCCAAATCCCAGGACCTCCCATCAAAAGAAGGCCATAGTGAAAATATCTAACACTCTGACCTTTCTTCATATCCTATTTTCAGTAAAGTGTCTTATCAATATATAATCTGTCTTACTATCAAAATCCATGTCCTTTTGGGTCATTAATTAATCCTCTGTACTTCTTGGGCGGGGAGGGGGGGACCTTGGATGTCCTTGATCTTATTTTTTTCCTACTTAATCTTTCCATTCATCAACCTCAACATCCTAACTTTAGTTTTATTCCAGTATTTTGTTCCATTAAACACGGTCTTATTAAGGGGGTCATTCCATGGTACAATGGTAAAATCATGCGCTGAAAAGCATGAGAATACAGGTGTAAAAGAGCAAACACTTCATGCATAAAAATTCCAGGTTAGGTTGGTACCATCCCCACTCCTTCAAAGACCCCAAATTGCTAGAACCAGCATTGGCTAACTGCCTTTTTAAGCTTTGGTCTTATATTCTTATTATAGTTAACATCTTATAATAGCTTTATTATTTTTATTTTTCTCTTTATTTTTTAATAAGAAAGTGAACTTTATTAATGATCAAAAGTGAAAAGGTAGTAATGCAAAAATCCAAAATAAAAAACAGAAGGAAGAGAATATGATGAAGAAAAACATAGAAAATGAAAGAAAATCCCAAGACTTATTAGGCAGGGGCTGGAGACAGAACCTCTGTTTTTTTTTTTTGATAAATAACAGAAATTCATTAACCAAAAGCAAATAAAGAGTGCAAATTCCACCCCCACGTTGCCCCAGCAACACCAAACTAATAAAGAATAGAAGAACAGAAAAGCAGGACAGATTACAAATTAACTCCCAGCCCAGGACAACGCCAAACTTCTGTTTTTCTTATCAAAAGCAAAACTGTCACAAATAAGAACTTCTCCCCTTTTTTCTTGTGAAGCAATCAATAAGAGGCATCTTAAAAGCTTCCAGTATTAGCTAGTGCCTAGGGCCTGGGCTCTGGCCCTAAACCCAGTCCAGCTGCACAAGTTGCACCCCTGGCCTAACCCCATCAGGGAAACAGTAGACTAAATGGCTTATACTAAGACATCAACCCCTCAAGGTGATGATTCAACTTGAGAATCATAATAAACTACTAAGCCAATAACTGATAAAAAATGCATAGATATGTCAAGAGTATTTTGGAAGCATCCAGTATACTTCTAAATTCTAATTCATCAAGAAAAAAAAAGTCTGGATAATTGCTGCACAACCAAGAAAAAAACCTTCACCATGACACACAAGGCATGAATACCATGAAACATCCACGAAGTCAAATGAAACATAATATGTAATTGAATGATCATATGTAGCTCATATGTTGTCCATGCTTACCCCCATATGCAACAATGTCCACCTCCAAAGATGCCTGCAGGATCAATGCACATCTTAAATCATGAGAACATCAACTACTTAATGATGATGATGTGAAAGGTAATGATGCACAAAATCTAAAGAATGGTAAAAGACAATTAAGTAATAGCACCAGTAAGACGAAATGATCTGTTACAAATTGAAGAGGCTAGCTAGGGGCAGACCAAAAGGGACATGGATTGAAGTAGTGAGAAACGATTTAAGGGCTGATGGTTTAACAGTGTATATGGTACTGAATAGAATGGAATGGCAGAACAAGATTCATGTGGCCAATCCCATATAGTTGATACAAGACGAATACATGCATTCATGTGCCATAAGCTATCAAAACCGATGCTTTGAAAAATGGACCAATATTCATGGTTGAACAATTCAGAGAATCAAACAGTTCCCATTTCCCAAAATGGTCAAGTACAAAACCCTAATAGTTTCCCAGTCAAAATCAAACCTCTTCACTTCTTATACACAAACAACTTGGAATGTTTATCTGAATGTTTGTTTATTTTTAAATTTATTTAAGTATTTCTGTTGATCTAACAAATTATTTATGCATTTCTAATTTATTTTTGTATTTTAAAGCAGTTTTTATTCATGGTTTCAGATAGGCCAGACTGGAATGTTGAACCGCTGAACCATACAACATCAATCCCTTTGTCCCTGGTTTTTGAGATCATTTCTTTCATGTCCTTCCTTGGGCCAAAAGAAGGAAGATCACGTGCAGATTTCTCAAGGAAGAAATGCCAGAGTGTTCTTAAACAAGAACAACAATGTAGAAACACCGACCAACCTGATAGCCATGGCGGTGGCTCATTGGCTTTGTACAAGGGAGGATTTTAGATTTTTTTGGTACAAATAACATTTGAGAGAGTGGCCTTAAATTGCTTCTTCATTGACCAGGAAAAAAAATATTCCCATCAACATTAGTCTCCTCCTACCCAGCATTCCATTAAACTGAAATTAACGGCTGTTCTATGGCGAATTTAAGGCCTATGGTAGCTGAAAGTGCATTTAGAAGAGATGAGGCCTGAAGTAACTCCATTTCAGATCTATTGAGGACTCAAAGGTACAGGATATTCTGTTCATGCTGAAATTTATCATTTCTTCAGGGTCGGAAAGCAGCCCGCAATCATACGAAGCAGAGAGTTAGAGAACATCAAGCTAAAGTGGATTTTAGGGTGCGATATCATTTACAAAATGAAGGCAGTAGCTGCATGTAAGCTTCATGAGTTAGCAGCAAAAAATATATTATGGCCCTACAAAGAGTCACAGAGGATAGATATTGGCGATCATCAAAAAGCAAAAATGTATGTTTCCATGCAAGGTTATATGTATAGTTGCAGTATTTTGTACAGTGAAGAGTTTATGTAGTTTTGGTAATTAACAGTAAAACGGAAATTGAATCGTAATTTTTGGTTAGGGATTAGATAAATACAAAAACAAAAAAGACGTAGGGAATGACCTGACGAGCAAGGGAAAGAGCATGGTACTGCATTCGGGGACTTCGACCGATATCGCCAAGAACCACCACAGCTGCCCTACCTCTCTTCTCGATTTCTTCGTTTCTTCGCCCTGTTCATCACAATCACTGATTAATTCGATTTGCTCTTAACCTTTAAAACTGTGTAATCATTTAGATCTATAAATTAAAGAGAAGAAAAGAATAAATGGCTAGGTCAGAAATGAAACACTGCCTGCCATCTGAATGGAGATATGTTTCGCCGGAAGTAGTTTTCGCAGTTGGATTGTTTCCCCGCGTCTCCGCTCTCCAAGACACCAGCAATAACGTGTACTCAGCAACCGCAACAACATGCAAATGAAACTCGAATCTAGAGTATAGAATCTACGGATGCTAGACTAAGGGCTCGGACTTAGGACGGGAGATCTCCGTTATCAGTGATCTATAAGCCGGAAACTCGACCAACTCGAGTTGGTGATCTGGCCGAGTCAGCTCGTCGATTAGTATATAGATGAACAAAAATTGAAAATATATTTCTACCAGAAAAAAAAAAACTGAATATATATATATTGGTATTCAAATAATCAAAATATATAAAAAAACATGAAATAAAATATATCCAAATCTATAAGTTTTCAAAAATAAAAAAGAATAGCACCCATATTAAATTACTCTTTTTTTGTATGAACTAAGAACTAGTCATGACCCATGGGATGCATGGGCTTTGTTAAGCAAAATTATGGCATAAGATGTCTTCTAACATTCTTAATTGGCCTAAGCCAAGTACATCCAAGCATTAATTTTTGGTTTATGGTGTCTAATAAATTTGTCTTAATTTTCATTATTTTTAATCATTTTCCTTGGTAGATAAATTAGTATTAATATTTACTACTTTTTATAATTTTTATATCAAATTTAAATGAAGTTTAGTCTTTATTGATAGTTTTTTTTTATTAATTATTGTTTGAGATGCATGAGATTTGTTAAGTGAAATTAAAGAAGAAGAATATCTAAAACAAATCCATTTGTGGAGAGTTGGTCCAAGTTCAACTAAGTATTATTTTTCGATTATGTATTGTAAATAAATTTGTATTGTTTTTAGATGGATTTTAAATTAAAAGTGATTTTAATATTAATAAAATTTTATTATTTTAAGCTGTATACAAATGTATTTTAAAAACAATAAACTCTTATTAATTTTTTATATTTATATTATTTTAAATAAAATACAAATGAAGTTTAAATTTTACTAATAATACGGTTTATTATTTTTAGATGGACTTTGAGATAAATTAATTTTCATTAATTATGTGTGTTTTTATTATTTTTAAATTAATAAAAATAAGTTTAAATTAATTTTAAGTTATTAAGTTAGTAAATTAATTAAGCTATTAATTAACTTATAGTAAGTTAGTTAAATAAATAATTTTTGTAGAAGGCCCCTCAGGCAAAACTTTCATACATCCAACTTCGGCTCATAACCTACTTGATAATCTAGCAAAAGAAGTTTGCTTTGCTTATTAACATTTAGTTTTTACTGGTCGGAACCTCTGCGATGTACAATCTTTGTCAAGTATATTTATAGTAAAAGGAGTCTTATGACAATATTCCTAATTCCCATCTATTTAATAAAGTTTTGACCCCCATAAAAAAAAAAAAAAAAAAAAAAAAATCTCAAAGATCACTGTCTCACTGAGCTAGCCCTTTCAATGAAAATTTTGTCATATTTTTTTGTTTAATACCACTTAGTCCATTATTTTGTAAGATATAGTTGATTTTTTTGGTTTAATTATATTTTGACCCCTGTAGTAAAAGTTCTAAAAAATCGTTGAGCTAACTCTTTCAATAAAAAATTGGTCATATTTTTTGGTTTAATTACCACTTAACCCATTATTTTGTAAAATATAGTTGACTTTGGTCTAATAACCTTTAATTCAGACTATATAATCATTGAACCTTTAAAAACAGTAGCTTATTAATAGTTCATTAATTACAATTATTATAATAATTAATAATAGTTTAATAATTACTGAAGTAAATTAAAAATTAAACCGGCTTGGTCTAACCACACTTGTTAATAATTATTTATTATTCATAATTAATTATAATAATTAGTGATTATTATTATTATTTATTAAAATATCCATAACTAATCAATCAGTAAATTGTATAATTAATCCGGCTGGACTAAACCGATTAATGTAACAATTACCAAACACGGACCAAAACTAAAATGGTTGGAGGGTCACACTCGGATCAGACTATCCATAATCCGATCCATTAAACCCATCTTCTTAACCTGAGCCTCACTACAGTATCATTCGATAGAACGACTAGTAGCGGGCCTGGGTGAGGAACTGAGATTTGTTTCCGTCCCAATTCAGACTAACGAATTATTGGTGATTACAATACCCTCCCCTCCCATCCCCTCCCAAGTGCTACTTACAATTACGTTTTGATGGAATGTCTATGAAGCTTACGCTAATTAAATGGCTAAAGCAACAAAAATCCATAAAGCTCCCACCTGCCTATAGACAGTTACACTTTGATAAGATGTATATGGATGTGTTATACAACTCCCACCCCACCTATTTCAGTAGTGTAATCTGAAGAATGGGCTACGATGGAATGTCTAAATTTCATCAAGGAGCTGGGTGTTTGCTCAGTTTTAATGGAGGACGTCAAGACGATACTATAGTGGTTATTCAATCTTTGTTAGAGAAATTTTGTTAAGCATCCCCTACTGGCTACTGGCTAGTGCTCAATGAGTTTAATTTCAAGGTTTGCCAAATATGATAGCCCATAGTTTGAATGCCTAATGAATCAGCTTCAATCGATGGTTGCAGGAAGATGAGGGTGATTGATCCGCCCAGAAAGAGATGGGACAGAGTCCCTGTTTTGACGTAAAAAAAAAAAAAAGAAGAGAAAAACTAAGTTCTTAATGAAAATGTTGTGTAGGTGTGTTAGTAAGGACTTGTACATCTTGAAGATGGTTGCTCTTCCCCTATGTTGAAGATGAAAATTCTATCTTATATTCAGAAAAAGAAGGGGGCGGAGCCCCTGTTTTGACATCCAAAAACAGAAGATAAAAAACTAATTATTAGAATTAATTAATTGTCGAATCGGGAATGGACCAAATATGGGTCGGTTGACGCTCATATCCAATTAGAAGCCGGTCTATTTAACTTAAATTTCCAGGTCAGATTAGTTAAATGGACACTTGGACAGGGTTGAACTATGCAAACCCAACCCGCCCCCATTGTGAAACACTGTCTTCTTCGCCCAATTTCAATCTATAGTGTTTGCTCAAGAGCGAACAATAACTCATTCTCCAGTTTGAGTATGTTTTAACAAAAATAGGTAGGGGTCTCTAAGGTCCAAACGAACATCATAAAGTAAAATGATTTAATAATGTAGCAGACCCAAAAACGCATAAAAAAAAAAGATCCAACAACTTCGAGCCCAACCGACGGTCGTAGGAGATTCAAATAAATACAAAGAAGCATTAATTTCAAAGAAATCCAAAGAAACTTCGGTACCTAAAAGATGTTTAAACGACTGACCCTCCCCTGCTTCCTCCAAAACGACTGAGAAAAGCTTGAAGTTCGTCCAGAACGACTGAGAAAAACTTGAATGTCATTTGAAAAAGTTTGAAAAAGCTGTGGGGAAAACAACTGTAAAAAAATTCGTATCGAAGAGTAGTGAATGGATTAACTTGAAGAAGGATAGAAAACATAGGTATGTTGGCCCTGTTTTCCTACCCTGTCACGATTATTCTCACGGTTAGGATTTAGGAAATGCAAAGTGAGTGGGCCAGGCATACTGAGGTGCACAAATAAGAGAGAGAGAAGGGAGTGACGATGTACTTTTACGAGTAAGCAAGAAGACAAAAATGAGAGGGGTTGAGAGTTCTCTGTTGGGGTAATGGAAAAAACTCAAGCCACCTACTGGCACTTCTGCTTTAGTATATAGATGTGAATTTAATATAATAAAAAAAGGGTTATCATTCACAACCCAGAACGTGAATTTTGAGTTTATTTTTTGATAATTCTATGAATTATTTTACTTTTTCCTCTTTTTTTTTGTGTATGGAGATAATGAAAATTGGAAATGGAAACATTTATTATCAAATCAAATTCGAAGGACAGGCTTGTAAACCAACCAGTACTCCACCAAAGGAATATCTAATGTCTTGTTTCTCAATTTATTGGTAAGGGTGTTCATAAAAACCGAAAAGCAGAAAAATTGGATTAAAAAAAATCCAGTTAACTGAATCATGCAATCAATTTCAGTTAATTTAGAAAAAAAAAACAATGGTTATCTGAAACCGGTCAATCAATTAACCAATTGACAGTTGGGAAATTTAAAAAATAGATGATACCAGTTCGGCTTCAAAGAAGAACTCAGGCCACGGTTCACTTAACCGAACCCTGAGAACCATTAAAACACTCCCAACATGCAACACTATCCCAATAAATTATTACAGTTGCACATCCAAAACATCTCTCAACAATGCAATGGCCTATTGGGACAGTGATGGGAGTGCTTTATTGGTAGCATATCTAAACTCATTTTATTAACCATAGGCGCATCAACTGGTGGGATGATATACTCATCATTTTTTTGTGATGGGAAGGCCTAACAAACAATGGATATTGAATTGAGCCTCTCCAGCATGTGGGGCGGAAGCTAGTGATTGACAGGTTTCTTTTGGCTCAGAACACCGCAAGTAGACTTCTTCATGGGCTGGGTTTCAGGCCCAAGTTTATACTGTTTCGGATTGGACTCATTCAAAATTTGGCAAAAGTCAAACCTGAACTTGCCCATGAACAGGGCTAACCACATAGAAGATTCACCACCAGCTCAGTTTTGAAGGTTCTATCAAATACCGACCCAGGCCCATCTAATCCAAACTGCATTTCAAGCAACCTGACATGGAAGACACTATAGAGGAACAAGGCCACCCCCGGCCCCAAGTCCCTCCCTCAACATCAAGCTATATCTGTTGGAGAGCTGTATATATGCCTTCTTGCCCACAAGAGTCAATATCATTAAGCATTGAGTATCCACTGAACCCATTGTGTGCGCTTTGTAATGAATCAATCACCTAAGAAACTGGAGCATCCATTTTTCCATTGTCCTTATGTTTGTCCACCTGGATATCTGGATAAGTTCATTTACCCATATTTATATATATTTTTTTCAGGTAAATAATATAATGACCTTTTTACTCTTAAAAAGTCAATGTTAAAATGAGAAAATTGTCTCGCTATATTTTATAAATTTTTTTCTAAAGTGGGAAAGTTACTTATTCATCTAATGATACAAAAAAAAAAGAAAAAAAGAACTAACTTTACCTGGGCCTAAGGCTAAGGCTGTGTTTGGTTTGAAGGAAAAAGTAGGAAAACCCATACAAGGTTTGTAAAAGTTACCCTACCTTTCCCTTCATTTCCCTACTTTTTCCTTTAAACCAAACATAGCCTAAACGTCTATTAGAAGAGAATATTACATGATTAGTTAGTAGACTGGTGGAATTGCTTAGTGGAATATCAAGAAGTGCAACACTATTTTGATGCATGGTGTAACCATATTATGGTGTATTTGGTAGGCATAAAATCTGTGGTTTTTCACGCCCAGAATTTCTCTATATCTTTGTAATTTCTGGCTCTATTAAACGAGACGAATGAATTTTTTGCAGCTATCAGTAATAATACATCACATCATCTATAAAAAATTGACTTTAATTTTGAAATAGTGAACGGCGGGCTGACGTGGTGGATTACTATTAGACTATTAGTCGAGCTTAATGTTTTTTTTTTTTTTTTGAGGGGTGGTGGGGTGTACCAATTAAAGCCCGTCTTAGTTAGATCAAGTCTGGTTGGGTATGAACAAGCGGTTTAAGACTCGGTCTTGTTTTCTATGAAGTATAAAGACTCAGTCTCGATCAAAAAAATATTTTCTTTAAAACCTAGGTCAAGTCTCAAGTGCCAACTATTCCGTTGCTTCCTTGTGAGAGTTAATAAATATTAAAATAATTTCAATAGGAACACCAAACAAGCGTGTTATGTGTTCATCATATATTGCAATCTCAGCCTGAAAATGAATGGTAACTACCTCTTATTCTTCTAATTTTCTCTTCCATTCTTAAATGATAACATCCATGGTAACTACCTCTTATTAATATTTTCTGGCTCCTATTTTATTCACTTGGTCTATTATTCTATCAAGACTTTGTTCTCTGAAATTGCTGAAGAACCTTCCCTCTATTTTCTCTCATAAGGGCCGGCATAGCAAAGTCAATGCATCACTTGGTTTTAAGAGAATTCTAAGTATTTATTTTATATATATTAATGTTCTTGTCCATGCCAGCGTTATATTGTTTTTGAATTTTTATTTTCCAAGTGAAAAAGGTCCCATCTTTGCCATACAATTACAAATTATACAAAACAGTTAAACATGATGATACACACAGAGCTATATGAAAATAAGTGTAAATTACAAATATGTGGGGGTAGTGATAGATAGGTACACTTAACTTTCAATTGTAACATTTGAGTATTCTGAACTTTCAAAAATAAGCACAGAAGTCTATCTGTTAGTATTCCGTCACTTAAACATTACATAATGCTAAAAATATCGCATTCTTTAGTGATGATTTTACTCTGTAGAATGATTTAAAAAAATACACGAGAAGGGTATTTTTGATGTTATGCAATGTTTAACTGAAGAAATACTAATACTAATAGATGGACTCAAGTGTCTATTTTTGAGAATTCAAGGTACTTGAGTGCTGCAATTGAAAGTTCAATGTATCTATCAGTCACTAACCCAAAGTACAAGGTTCCTATCTGTTATTTACCCTGGAAATAAATAGGTAGATTCCTACCGATTATTAAAAAAGAAAATAATAAAATGTCTAATTACATAAATATATTCTTTGATTTTCAAAACTACTTAAAGTATACCGTATGTCTGGACATAAGTAGGCCCATAGACCCTGTATTGGTAAAATGTTTTGGCCCCATTCTACTCTTCTTTCTCCTTTTGTATGCTAAAAAATACTTGACTCTTATCTCACCGTATTTATTTTACACACTAATTTTAAGTTTTCATGTTAGGATATAGAGATCAGATTGGCTGGAGAAAAAATCATGCACAACAGGTTAGCCCAACTACTACGAATGAGCTCGTCAGTGTTTACCCGTGATTCGTGATAAATATATACCAGCCCAGTGCACATGGCATGATTTTGTGTCCAGTTAATCCATATTGTAGGATTTAGGGTTTTATGATTTAAGATTAAAGAGTTTAAAGTTTAAATTTTGTAATTTAGGGTTTAAGATTTAGAAGAGAATTTAGGATTTAAAAGTTTAGAGTTTATATTTTGGGTTTAAGGTTTAGT
This sequence comes from Nelumbo nucifera, assembly GCF_000365185.1. The sequence continues at coordinate 9,838,172 of NW_010729076.1, read as the reverse complement.
TCTAAAATAAAGTAAGTATCAAGACACGTGGAAGAGCCAAATATTGCCCTTGTATGCTTGGTAGTGATAGCGGGACAAGCAAAGGACGTGACCATTAGACCTGTTCATGGGCCGGGCCCGCCTGGCCCGATCCCCATACGGGCTTGGACATTTTTATAGGCCCGCGGGCTTAAATTCGGGCCAAAAAGCCCGGCCCGCAATAAATTCGAGTCGGGCTCGGGTTTTGTCAAAATAGCCCAGTCCGAGCCCGGCCCGACCCAACCTAATATTAAACTTAAAATTATTTATGTGATTATGTCCATTTGAATATTTTTTTTTTATTTAAGAATGTAAAATTGTGTTTTAAAATATAAAAGAAAGGGAAAAATACCATCTTGTAGGCCTATTGTTCATTTAAATAGAAAAAAAAATACTTATCTGAAATTTTAATTCTAATTTGAATAGGGAAAATTGTTTTTTTTTTCAATTTGGTCGGGTTTCGGGCTCGGGCTCGGGCTCGGGCCTAGTATATTTTCATTAGTGACAAGTGAAGCCCGGCCCGAACCCGACCCGACCCGACCCGGCCTATGAACAGGTCTAGTGACCATACCATCATGCAAACATCACGAGAGAGAGCGGGAGTTCTTGTTCCCTGTCAACCATGTATTTAGAATCAGGGCGGATGGGCATTAATTATTTGGGTAAAATATAAAAACCTCCCTTGAGGTCTTGGCAATCATTATATATCAAGAAAAAAATATTATTGTTTCTATAATAAAGATTTTGAAATTACAAAATTGCCCTTATTTGTTAAGAAATGTTTTAATTTAATTAAAATACCAGAGTTACTCTTTTAGACTTCACTCATTTATAATGAATTTATAAAATTAAATTACTTTTTTAATTTGACTTAGGGAATTTTTTTAGTTAAAAATTAAATTTTTTTTGGGAGTGTTTTAGTAAATTTTCATTTAAATTGATAAATATAAAGGTCAAATGGATATTTTCAATCAAAGTTTTCTGGTTGGGACAATAATAGAAGGGAGGTAACTGTAAAATTTTTCAAAACTATAAGGGAGGTATTTGTGAAAATTAAAAAACCTCAAGGGTAATTTTTATATTTGATGAAGAGAATGAAAGGAGTGATGATAATGATGAGATATATGGTGTATATTACCCGTACAGATACTAGTCCAGCTGATGGCCTTTAATGCTGCTGCCGGCCCTCTCTCGTTTTATTTTTAAAACTAGAATGTTACACGGCTAGAGCAGAATATATTCGAGAATGTTTGATGACCATTTGACAGTTTCAAAGGGAAAAGTTGGTATTTTTCTAATTCTAAGATAGGACAACAAACACGCTCCTAAAGACCGTTGCCAAATGCTGGCACATAATGGTTGAAAAGAGATCCATGTGGTGCCAACTAGAAGTAGTGACTCTGTCTCTTGGTTGTTGGTTATTGCTCACCGCAAATTATTATTGTACACATGTAGTGGAACCCCACATGTGCAGCCTATTTAATGTGTCATATTGTTAATTTGGGCTGGGCATATATATACGACGCACGTGTCTGCGCTTACATTTAATTCGTGACAGGTGTCCTATTTTGTTCTATTCAGTCAATATATTTTTGTATTTTTTTTTAAATGGTGATAATATGTGATGTAACCGTTTTTGGTCACGTACCATTTTTTGTGATGTATAAATTTTTTRGCTAAGTACCTCGTTGTTTGACCCGGTGGTGACGTGCCTTGGTGATGAGCTACTTGGTGGCGAACTCCCTGGGGGAGAACTACTTGGTGACGAACTGCCTGGTGGTGCTCCCTGGTGGCAAACTGCCTGGGGTCGAACTGCCTGGTGGTGAACTGCCTAGTGGTGCTCCCTGGTGGCGAACTGCCCGGTGGCGAACTGCCTGGTAGTGCTCCCTGGTGGCGAACTGCCTGGTGGCGAACTGCCTGATGGCAAACTGCCTGGTAGTGCTCCCTGGTGGCGAACTGCCTGGTGGCGAGCTACCTGGTGGCGAACTACCTGGGGGCGAACTGCCTGGTGGCGAACTGCCTGATGGCAACTTCCTGGTAGTGCTCCCTGGTGGCGAACTGCCTGGTGGCGAGCTACCTGGTGGCGAACTGCCTGGGGGCGAACTGCCTGGTGGCAAACTGCCTGATGGCGAACTCGTCACTTGACTTGCTCCTAGGCGGTCTGCAACTCAGAGGATGGTGGAGCTCCTTGGTGCAGCGCAACCCG
>NW_010729076.1:9820656-9835033 GCF_000365185.1 Nelumbo nucifera | reverse complement strand
GTAGGTCGCGCGCAGACCGCGCGGGCCGCGCCAAGCCGCGTGTAGATCGCCCGTGGGCCGCGTACAGGTCGCGCCAGGTCAGCCAAACCGGTGCCCGGGGGGGACACCAACTTGGTAAGTTGTTGCCTGGGTACTTGCCTAATTGTCACGAGATGCCACGTGTCGCAATTTCACTGGAGGGCCAAATTTGCCCTCATCAATATGCAACGCTCTAGTAAAACCAGTTGGAACGGTTTTTTATTATACATTGCCTGATAGAGGCCTGGTGGCACTTACATATTCAAAACACTTATGAATTTTATGCATTGTATTGCATGCCAAAACACTTTCGCAAAATTCAATGGCAAGAGTACAAGTACAAATACAAATTTATATATATATATATATATATATATATATATTCTTGTATTTTATTTTTGTACCATAGGCTTAGTTTGAAAAGAGCATATTCTTCCAAACTAAGTTATATGTATTTGAATTTGTATTTTTTCAAAATTGAGTAGATGAGAGTTTGTATTTTAAAAGAGTACAAATACATATTTATATTTGTATTTGTACTGTACAATGTAAATCCAAAATTTAAGGGGCCGGTTGGTTCGTCAAACTCTCAGTTGTGAGTAGATGAGATGCATAATGATATTGGAAAAACTTTGACCAATAAAAACCCGTGTTATGAATTTTGTTTGAATAATGTGTCATGTTTAAGAAATACTTCGAATATTAGATTCGTAACTCATTCAATTTGCAAATTGCATTGTTTTTATTTGAATAAAATACAAAAATCTCCCCTCAAATTTTTGATAATTATAAATACATCTCTTATAGTTTCATTTTTGTAAAACCCTCCCTTAAACTTAGAAAAATTGACAAAAACCTCCCTTCCGATATTGATTCAGACGGAAAACAATTACTGATGCATAAATTTTTTTAAATACCCATTTTATCCTTTTCTAAATTAATTTACATATACTTTTACTAAAATACCCCAATCCACATATTATCATCTTTAAACTTATGGGAGCGTCGAATTGACTCCTAGCACCGGATTTCTTTTGACGACCTCTTCTCCTTCTCCTCCTTCACCCCGATCCCAATCTCCTCCACTTCCCTCCGTTAGAAAATAACACAAAGACCACCCCTCCACCACCACCGGCACCTCCAATTTCTTCATCACCAGCTTTATGATGATCTCCTCATTCTTGTTTGTATCTCTACAATGCCCTCCCTTTGGAAATCGTTCCTTGTCTCGTACATCATTTTCATCGTGGTTTTTATTTATTCTATTATTATTTAAAGTATTTATTTATTTTTATTTCAAAATGTGATGTAGCAGAGCTGGAATGGCTCTCCAAGTTCGTCGATGACTCCTTCACCGAGTTCCCTATGAACGAGCCTGTTGCAACCACAAACTTCCATCTAGACACTTCAGTTCCCAACCGGGCTAGGAGCAAACGATCAAGAGCAACTTCAACTCACATCAACTGGACTTCCTTGCTGGAATCTAACACTCCTCTGACCGGCATGTCTATGATGGGTAAAGAGAGTTCATTGGCTTCCTCGCTCATCACAACAGAGCAGTTGGCAACAGCGTCGTTGTTGTCAGGGGTTTGTAAGTGCACCCACTGCGCATCGAAGAAAACACTAGCTATACTATCTAGTAAGGGTGACACAAGCTCTGATCGTGGGAATTTTGCAAGGTTATCGTTTTGAATCTGGGAATGATAATGGCCATTGCTCAAAATATTCCCTTTTGCCAGAGAATAATGTTTATTTTCCAGCAACTATTATTCGTTGACGGTTGTTTTTATCAACATAATTCATCATCGGTTAGTTATTTCAGTATCTATTTTACAAAAGGGTAAATTGAGTATTTAAAAAAATTATACATGAGTAAACATTTTCCATCTAAATCAGTAATCCAAGGAGGGAGGTTTTTGTTAATTTTTTTTTAATTTAGGGAGATTTTTATTTACCCTTTTATTATAATCTGCCTTATAAATCCTAATTAGTTTTTTGGATCTGTTTGTCAACAAAAGGAAAAATGGTGATGGAGATAAAAATTAACAACGGAGCTGCCATAAAATTGAGATTGAATTTAGATTCAGCTATATCCGAAATCTGATCCAATATTTTGGATTGAATGTGCATATACCCATTGACGGTTTAATCGACATGTGCAAGGGGGAGAGAGAGGGATGACGAAAGGTAGATGAATTTTGCATCATACAATGTTTTGCATCACACATATTTGTTTTTCCACCTTTCCCCATCCCTTAACATATATCACATCGAATTTGTATGAATTATTTGGTAGGTAGACTTAAGACTTGTTTGATTTGATAGTAAACAACAAGAGTGAAACATTGAGTGAGGAAAGTTTTAACAAAATGTCGCGTAAGACTTTTCATCTTTTACTTTCTTCAAACCAATATGTGATTGTGATTGGTTTTATTGTCGTTATTTTAGACAACAACGACACCTTAGAATTCACAAAGGTAAATCTTGGTTTTATGCACATTTTATATTATTATTTAGTTTCAGTTAAATAATATTAAGATTTAAGGATCACATAAGAAAAAAGTAAAAATGTCATTTTTATTGCAAAAAATATCAAATAATGTTTTCTTTAAGTATATATTTGACATCGATGCTGCAGATGAGAAAATGGTGCTGCTGATGTGTGGTTGGAAGCACTGTTTTCTTAGAAAATGATGTCTTTATTTTTGTTTGGAATTGTTGCTGCCAGGTAGGATGCTTTCTGGAGCAACAACTGTTTATGTTTGGTACTATTGCTCCATAAAACGTTTTCAGCATTGGTACACATTATCCAATGCCACATCATTGCCCTATTGGCAGCAATGAGCTGCAGCTTCAGGAAACGTCAAATTTGGCGTTGCTCCAAGCCATAGCTTCCCAATTTTCGAGGCGTGGCTTGGAGCACCATTTTTTATGGAAAAACGGTTCCAAACAAATGCCCATTTCCTAGAGCATCATTTTTTCCGATGTGGCGCCGTTGCTCTAGGAAACGACAACGATGCCAAACAACCGCTAAAAGTTGGTTTGTTCTCAACCAAACAATAAAATTGGAGGGAGAAAACAAAACAACTGCATGGTATAGATATAGTAAAAACACCTTGAGGGGTATCAATTGGACTGGATTTGGTCCAATATGAGTCCATTATAAATGGACCAGGTCCAATCCAATCCAATAAATATTTTGGACCGGTCCAATTCAATGTCTAGTTCGTGTAATTTGTTCAAATTCATTTTGATTTAGATTATTTTCAGCCCAAACCCATTCCATTGACACCTATATTCTTATCTTATATCAATGGATCATTTCTTTTCTTTTTTTATTCAATAAAAATGTTTTATTTATATTAAAAACCTTCAAAACTGAAAAATAATAAACATCTCACTAATACTTGGAAAAAAAAGAGAAAAAGAATGAAGAAAAAATATTGTATATATATTTTTATAAAATAAAGTATATTTTTATTTTATTTAATATATAGTATCAAGTCGAGCTGACAAAGCCCGAGACCGGCCCGAAAAAAGTTGGGCCCGGTGCTTTAGATCTAAGCCTGAATCCACGGGCCTAAAATTATGACAAAGCCCGACTTATAACGGGTCAGGTCGGGCCAACCCGTCGGGATACCTAGCCCATGGATAGGTCTACTAGTGAAAGTCGTTGAACACATCCTTATGAATGTTCTTATTTTTCCAAGTCAATGAACCAACCACGTCACAAGGCAAGAGCGGATTAGTTGGAGACAAAATCACACACTCGGATGAACTACCTATCACTATTGAATACGCTAGTGTTCAGTATAGCTGTGTCCCAGATGGGGCCCACAATGAGCAATGGCGTGTTCAATCGTGATAGGTAGTTTAGTTGGGTGTGTATGATTTTGTCTCCAATTCGTCCAAACTGAACACAAAGAACCATTAAGAAACATTCTAAATTTATCCATCCGTGCCAATCTCATGATTAAAATTTTTTTGTTCACCATTAACATTTTTAATACTTACTCCTAGGGCTTTGTTTTGAAAGTAAGATGGGAAAATGAAGAGAAAGATAATGGTTCCTATCCTCTATTATTAGTTTGGGCCAACTTTGTTTGTGTATCAATAGAATACATTCAAATCCAAGCTTGAGTTCGGCCTGACCATTGGGCATAGGTCTTGAGCCTGAGCCCAACTCTTATATAAAGGCTATAAAGCTCGAGGATCGGGTCCAAGCCCAAGCTTGACCACAAATTTGAAAATAAATTTTTATTCAATAAAAAAGTGTTTTATTTATATTAAAAGCCTTCAAAACTCAAAAATTAATAAATGATCTCACTATTACTTGAAAAAAAGAGAAAAGGAAAACAATATTGTTTATGTATTTTTTATTAAATGAAATATACTTTTTATTATATAATATATATTATCAAGTTAGGCTCGAGCTTGAGTCGAGCTTTTTTGAGAAACCTAGCTTGACCCAAAAAAAGGCTGGGCTTGGTTTTTAGGCTCGAGCCCATGGGCCCAAAATTATATCCAAGCCCGACTTAAAACAAGCCAAGCCAACCCGGCCTGTCAAACTACACGGCCCATAAACAGGTCTAATTATCATATGTATTTGGTTTGAAGGAAAAGGTAGAAAAAGGAAGAAAAAGATAAGGAAACCTTGTACAGATTTCCCTTCCTTTCCCTACCTTTTTCTTCAAACTAAGCATAGCCTCAACGTGACATGGCGGGTCTAATGAATTGGACAAATAAAAATGTTTGGAATTGAAGAGTTCACTTTCTTTTATTCAATGACAGACGAAAGCTTCCGTCCCAAGATTTTTATTGGGCCAGCTGGATCTATTAATCCACGTCAGAATTGCTTGTCCCAATGCGTTTAAATGAGAAACGATTGGTTACGGCGTTTGTCTAACGACGTCAGGTTAGATCTAATTTGAATAACTCCAACTATTTTCAACTTTTACAGCTTACATCTATTTGGGTTTGAGTTTTTTCCCAAAATCAAAAAGCAGAGAGAAGAGGGAGGCCAAACTTACTCCTCCCCATCACCATTGCAGAGCACATGAAAAGCACAACCATTTCCATAATACCAACCGATTAGCTTTTATTTTTTATTGTCTATTTTTTTTTTTTCATTCTGGTTTCTGTTACGCCAATAACCCCTTTGTTTCTATTATTAGAACAAGTTAGCTTTAAGCGTTTAAACAAAAAATCTTCTTTGTTCTGCCGATAACTTCATCGATGACTAGGTTTAATCTTTAACAATGAATTGTTCGTCTGCCGATAACTTCATCTATAACTTACAGAAAACAACTTTGCTTTTAATGCATGAAACTATTTGTTTGTATCTCACCAATATATAAAGAAAAAGACAAGGGYAATATTTGGCTBGTTAACCTTAKGTTRATGTGTTTCTTTCACATGTAGGGAGTTGTTAACGTATTAGAACTAAAACCATATTTTCATCTTTGTTTTTCTTTTTTGCTTGATATTACATAGTTTTCAGAATGGTGAGACAGAGTTATTGGCGTAACTGAAATCAGAATGAAAAAATAGACAATAAAAAAATAAAACAAAAAAAAAAAATAAAAGCTAACCAGTTCGTATTACGAAAATGGTTGTGCTTCCTTCCTTGTTCTATGCAATGGTGAGACAAAGGAGATATTGGCGTAACAGAAACCAGTTCGTATTACGAAAATGGTTGTGCTTTTCATGTGCTCTGCAATGGTGATCAGGAAGAGTAAGATCGGTCTCCCTCTTCTCTTTGCTTTTTGATTTTGGGAAAAAAAAAATCAAACCTAATAGATGCAAGCCGTAAAAGTTGAAAATAGTTGGAATTGTTCAAATTAAATCTGATGTCGTTATAGTTTCTCATTTAAACGTTGGGACAAGCAACTGTGACGTGGATTAATAGATCCAACTGGCCATTAGTCCTTCGTTGAATAGTCCAGATCTGTTCTTCACGGAGCGTTCCTTGCACCAACCTCGAAGAAAATGTGAAAAACCCTCGTAATTTATGTATACGTTAGGCCCGTGATTATGCATACGTGTATATCAATAATTTGCCAATTGTTCTTGGGCTCGTTAAGACAAAAGTTTTAAATGACGTGGCGAAAATTGATTGGTGAAGTATCATGATTTTAACGAGCCAAACGTTTGCCTGCATAGAATTTGGAGTCCTTGGGGTTTGGGAACGTGCAGGCCAAACGACCTTTTTTTTATATTTTTTATTCCCTATTTCGAGACCTTTGTATTGTATTTACCTGAAAAATAAATATTTATATGTATTTGCTTCGTAGATTTAAGTCGGTCCCACACCCCAACGGTATTGTACACGACCAAGGTGGGTACTTATTTAATAAGAAACGAAGAGCGTCACACCCAATAATTCACCTCTGCCTTATCTAATAATCTAACCAGTAACCACTGTGTATTTTGTTTTTCCTTCTATAAATAACTCCTCTCTTGCGCAGGTTTCATTTTCGTATTTCGGCCAGCACTGCCAAAGCAAGCAAAACAGTAAGGATGAGTTATTATAACCAGCAACAGCCTCCCGTCGGCGTTCCTCCTCCCCAAGGTACGAGCCACTCTCCGCCCTCCCGATCTACGGTTTTCTAGAGGGTTTTTGCTCCTTTTTTTTGGTTATTACAATATAATCCATGGTCGATCTTTTGTTTCTTTTATGACCAAATTAATTAATATGGGGGTAATTGGCGTTAGAGAGGGTTTGATTTCATTTATTGTAGCTTAGAATTTGAAGGCGGTTAGGGTTTTGACCTGATTATTTGGTTTTTTTTCCTTAATTCTTTTAGGATATCCTCCTGAGGGGTACCCAAAAGACGCTTATCCTCCACCAGGTTATCCTCAAGCGGGTTATCCCCCACAGGGATATCCTCCACCCGGTTACCCACCGCAAGGGTATCCTCCGGCGGGATACGCTCCGCCACCACCACCTCAACAACAACAGAGCGGCGGTTTCTTGGAAGGATGGTAAGCTTCATTCCCGCTAACTTTCTTTCCATTTGTAATTTGATCATTTTCCTTGTCTAGATCTGAGAGTATCATCAGATCCAGAATGTTTCGCCTATCTTATTTAAGAGTCAAAATCGAGTTATCACTTGTCACTCATCATAGGCACGGCGCACGCTGGTAAGACGGTGCGCACGATAATGTACGTGATGGTGGTGCGCATCAGTGGAGGATGATCCTCCCCACGGCAGATAGTTTATTACTTTTTGTCAAATATTTTATTTCGTAAATCGTGAATTGTGGATGGGGCACAATTCACAACACAAGAATTTTACCCTATGAGATTTCCTGAATGCCCTCCACATAACTGCCGCCATGTGGTCCATCCATTACAATACTCCAATGGTGTCTCCGTTGATTCATACGTACAATAACGTTGAAGATTGGGGACTTTTGTGTCATTTAAATAGTATGACCGTATATTATGGCGAGGGAAGTTAGAAACTTAGAACCGTGAAAACCGTTGGTCCGTCTCTAGCCTCGCCTCATCTTTTGATGAAGCAATAGGGGTAATATGGTCATTTTACGTAGTTATGTAATTAATTGAGGAATGACTGAATACTAAGTGGAAGTTTGATTAAAATTTCAAATTTTAAATGGATGCAGTTTGGCTGCTCTATGCTGTTGCTGTCTTCTGGACGCCTGCTTCTGAAAGGAGAGAAGAGAGAAACTCTCGCCCAGCAGCTGCTATTGATCGACGAATTAACGAGGTTCAATTTTAATGATTTGGATAAAAACGAATCACTCTGGCACGGTGACACCAAACGGGCATTCTCTGCTTAAATCCTCTCTGTTTTAGATTCCATTTTTTTCCCTTTTATTAGAGAATTTGGGAGTTTGTTTATTACTTGGAAACGTAACCTCACCTTTGGTGGTGTGTGCGGGTTGTGGGGTCAGATTTGGTAATGTGGGTTGTGTGCAGGGGTTTCCGTTATGTCAACTTTACACCTATTTTTTACTTAATTTGGTTGATTGATAGGAACTTATGCTCTTTTAACAAAAGTCAGCAACAGTTGTCTTATCTCTTGTTCATTTAGTGATTTGCAAATAATGCAATACAAGCAAACTTCAGGGAAAATTCCTTTAACAGTACACTGAATTTTGGGGTTGTGTCAGGTCAGTCTTCAAATTTCAAAACAGTACCCTTAATTTTGAAATTGTGTTTAATAGGTCTCTAATACTGTTATGTGACATCAGGTGAGTATTAAATAATTTCAAAATAGTAAAATTATCTTTTATGATATATTTTTTATCATTTTACCCATTTTGTTTGAGTGTTAGAAGAAATTACCTGTTTTATAAAAAGTAATTTTATCATTTTGAAATTATTTAATGCACACCTGATGTCACATGGGTGTTGACGGATGATCAACTACACTGTAGGGATCTCTTAGACACAATTTGGTTCAGAAACTGTCTTGATACAACCCCAAAGTTCAGTGTACTGTTGAAGAATTTTCTCCAAAGTTTATTTTCTGGCCCTGGGATGGAAAGCATGAAAACAAACGCAACCTTAAATTAGGAATTGAATCTTTTCTTTCAATTTGGCGAAAGCATCTGCTGCTTTCGGTGACAGCTTTTGCTGACTTGTTTTATTAGCTGCTTTGCACAAATGAAGTAATAGTGGAGACCGGATCTGTTCTTCACACTAGGCGTCCTCACACGCACATCCTATCATATATTGGGAATATCTCCCATACTTATTTAGTATTATTTATGGGAGATATTCTCAAGTGCACGGTGGATGTGCATGTGAAGTGCTCATTTGTGAGGAGCAGATCCCATCACGTAATGTAATAGTGTCGGTGATCTTCTGAGAGGTGTCAGATCTTCTCGTTTTCCAGGTTCACAAAGAAATCAGCAGCTTTTATTTGTTTATGGGAAAGTATATCAAAAGCTGGTTTGGTGATGGGGCATCTATTTTTTATCTTTAATGGGTTTTTTTAAATATGTTCTTCGTCCTTAAGATTTGAATGAATGGTTGGAATTCACAATTCAGTTCATGGAATACAAATATTCTAATCAAATACTGCTGACTTTATGTATAAGTTCTAAATTTCTCCTTTCCTAATCCTCCCTCCTCGCGTTATCCGAAAGTTTCCCAATTACCGAATTAGAAATTAGAAAGAATGTCAGTTTTCCTAATTTTATCACTCACTTTTTGGCAAACGTTTATTTTCAACACTACCGTTACATTGTTACATTCAAGTTTTCAACCAAATACCATTAAATGACATCTTCTAGAAATAAAAAAAAAGAACGATGCATGAGCAAGTAGAACACAAAATAAGCAAGAAGTAGTGGAAAAAATACAACACACATACTTTAGGATAAAATCTGAAGATTTCGAAGCGAAAAAAAGGATCTGAAGATTATTTTCAAGCTGATTGGTGTAAGAATGTCTCTTCAACTGTCTCTAAAATTCCTCAAATTTATAATGGACTTAAAATTATTTTCTTTCCTTCATTTTTTATTCATACTAATGGATACCTCCTTATTGAGTTGTGAAACCTCATAATCGAGGTGAGAAGCATCTGCTAACCATTAAACTAATCCCCTCTTGCTAGTTGATATCCACGCACAAGATGACACATCGACACTCTATTGGCTGTACTAATCACAACTAAAATGCGATTCTTGGTTAAATTATAATTTAATATATTAATATTCTTAGCCATGGATGTCTAATACAGCATTTGGTTTGAAAGAAAAAGTAGGGAAAAGAAAGAAAATGTAGAGAGACATTTACAGACCTTGTATAGAAAAATCTACTTTCCCTACCTTTTCCTTCAAACCAAACATTGCTCAAGTGCCATCATAAAATTAAGGTTTTAAATTTTGAAAAATTCTGACCATTTGGAGCCTTTTAAAAATTTTATGTTATTTCGTATAAAATAGCTTCATTAAATATTAAATATTTCATCAATATTTTTTTATTTGATCTTATTTAAATAAAACTGAAAATTTAGACAATTTTGGCCGAAATAAATCCACGCAGTCCTATCGGTGGTCTTGCTGTCACTGAAAGCTTCAGATCATGCCTTAACTAACTCGGATTTGGTATTCATAAACATTGTAGTGGCCCAAGTCTTCCAGCTTCTTTTTGCCCCTGATCATGACTCATCAAATTGTACCTGTACCTTACCTAATTAGCAAGTATAGTATAACTCGGATTTGGTATTCATAAAATTGTCTCACTAGATTGCAATGTTTTTCAGGGGTACCTGTACCTTACCTGGACCTTACCACGAGGCTGGCCTACTTTTGCCTTTGGGTCATGAAACATTGATTTGATTGTTCGAGTTGAATGAGTCAAATTATGTGTGTATGAGTAAATATATATTTTATTAATAAATAGTAAATAATTATGTTTTATATATAATATATGTATTGTTTTATATTTAATTTATATTATTTTTAACTTTTATTTATAAAATATTAAAAATTATGATTTGATATCAAAAAAGAGTTTTTTTTTTCACGAAAATAGCAGGGCAAGACACTCACAACACCTTTAGACATATAGATTTTGAAAAGTTACCTAAAATGAAAAAAAAAAGAAAAGATTATCTTAATTGAACATTAAAGTACAAAGTTATGACCTCCAAAAATTTATACATACATTAAGTGTGTAACCTATGATTCAGTGATCAGGTTGAATAGTTCAATTGTAACAATGCACATACATTGTTGTTCAGGCCCTTTTTGGGAAGATATTTTATTTATCTGAGCTGCCAGAGTTCTGTTCGAGGAACAACTCCTTAATTGTCAAGGAAATACTTGGTGTCACAGATGAAGATCTTAGCACTCTTCGAATGCATACTTTCTCCAATAATGGGGATGTTGATTCAATTCAGAAGATGGTAGATAGTCCAGAATCAGGGGAATCCAGTGAAGATTCATCCAATGCTTCACGAGATTGATAATGTAATTCTGGGAGTGTAGAAGCAGGGAGCAAATTGCAGTGTTGGGCTTAGTTTAGCATGGGGAGAATCAGAAGAGTAATTTGGGAGTTTAGTAGCTCCAGAGAAAGATGGTCTTATATATTATTTAGTTCAGGGGATTTTGATTTTTCTTATAAGTACTTCAGAAGAAGATAACGTGAGAGAAGAAAATTTTGGCGAGTTCCATTTTTTTTTCATGGTAATACATTCTGCAGTGAGGTTGAAATACTAAATCGATGGTCTCATCTTGCTTTTATATTCAAAAAACACTGGTTCTGGCCATGGCGGTGCCCAGTGGCGAGCGCTTTAGACTCTGTTTCATTTTCTTGAGAAAGAAGATGATTAATAATGTATTTTATTTTTAAGGGTAATTTTGATATTTTCAAAAGTCTTAAATGACATGTGAGGTCACGTGATATACATAACTGATGGTCCATTAACGGAAGATACTAGAATGTTGGAAAATGAAAATTCGGATATTAGATTGTTGTATTTTAAAGTTCGGGTACTAAGTTGACACTCAGTCTAAAGTACAGGGTACCTATCGGGAATTTTCCGTTTTAATGACTGAAATATGACAAAGAAACTCCCCTCTCAAACACAAAAACCATTTTTTTTCAGAGACATGAACAGTTTTCTTGGTTGTGATTTCGATAAATAAATCTGGGTTTCATTTTTTTATCCTTATAGTTGGTTTGAAGAAATGCAAAATTATTAATATCGACACTGCTAAATTTTCACTTATAATAGGGATTGGGGACCAGAATTTGCATCAACTAGACTGTCCAACTATTTTCAAAATGCTTTAAGATAACTGGTAGCCTTTCTATTGCTTGTTATTATTGTTGAGGAGAAGCCCACCAAAGATAAAAGTAGTTTTTCCTTTATTTCTCTTTGTTTTTTTTTGTAATTTTTATAAGTCAAAATGCATTTCGTTTTCATATTTATATTTATGTTCTTTAACTAATCTGATGGAGAGCAATCCGGTCGGTCTTAGCTGTCAACGATCTTGTCTCTGACTGGAGCAAAAGGTGCCTGAAATGAGAAAGAAAGCGAGTAGTCTCCGGGGAGGAACCCGGTGAGATTGCTCCGAAGCTCAAGTTAGTATATTCTCAAAGGCAAGACAAAAGACCAGATGGCACAAAGTTATCATGTCCCTGGCGTCTTGGGGGGGAAGGGGGCCTTTTATAACCACTTCGCGCACTCACTCCCAAGCTCCTGTCAGGTCGGATATCATTACCTCTGCACTTCCACCAGTTCGGGTGTCATCACATCTGCTGGGGCAGACAACCGCCACTGCTCTCTTTGTCGGAGTCGTCTCTGTAACTGGAAGTGGCGGTGGTAGGTGGCCGTTGAAGTGCGGCTGTCAAGCGTCAGATCCTAAGTCAGTCAGGTGCGCCGCCTCAGGAGACAGACTCCTTTGGTGTCAGGTACGGTTGTTCAGTTCGGCGGCCTGGAGACGAAGTGCCGGAGTGGTGTACGAGGTGAAGTCTTGAGTTCGGATAGAAGTGTAGCCCGAACTGCCCTGGGGTGGGCCAGTTCGGGTTGTTGCCCTTTGCGCTCCTCGTAAGGCTCGGGGTCAAAGGGAGAGTTCGGGCTCCTTTTGGGGGGCTCGGACCACTGGTTCCTCCTCTCGGAGGTCGCGTCTCGAATGTACTGCCGTGCCGAGCTGTTGCTCCTGCCAGGTCACCCGCAGTTGCTTCCACGTATTGGGTGGCCAAGGGGTCGGACCAAATCTTCCTCCATCAATTGCCCCCCACTCCTCGCGCTAAGGGTCTTGCCCTGGCACGGGGAGTTCGCGAGGTGACGGGTGGATTTGACCCGTACTTCAAACTGGTTAACTGATGGCGCGAAGTGTGCGTACGTCAGAAGATTTCCGAATTCCTCGAGTGCCAAAAAGTCAGAAAACGCGCCAATCCGTCTTTAAATGCAGGGAGATGTGACGACGGGCGTTATTTCAAATTCAAAAAATGTGCCACTATTGCCTTTAATGCTGGGAGACGGGACAGCGGGCGTTATTTCAAATTTGAAAAAATGCGCCACTGCTGCCTTCAATGTTGGGAGATGTGCGTCGGCGCTGCTTCAGTTTCCAAAGACGTACGGCCAGTCACGTCTCGGTCTTAGGAGGGGTGCGGTCAGCTTGATCATGGGCCATTGGATTTGCCTCGATCAGAGCCGTCGGTTTTTTGTCACTGTGGGTATAAATAGTGGGGGACCCCCAACCGCTTTCCATCGCCACTCTCCTGGGTTCGCTTCTTGAGCTCGCGTCCAAGTTTTAGCTCTCGTCAACCTTCCGTAGTCCGTATGCTTTTTTCGGGTGAGTCAATACTCTCTTCCTAGTTTTTCTTTCCTCTCAATGTCTAGCTTGGACAGCTTAGACAGTTTCTTGAGGGGGTTAGATGCAGGTTCCACGAACCGAGCTGCATCCCCCGACCCCGAGGTAGAGCTCAAGGAAGAGTTCGAACCCGTAGGCCAAGTCGCCTCGGGTAGCTTGGCGTCCTCCTCCTGTCGAGGTCGGACGTTAGACAAGTTTAGGCCCTCAACCATGACGCCTGAGGGGCTTTACTCCCTTATCACCCAGTTCAACCTGCCTGGGCAATACACTTACTTTATACCCTCGGGCGACTTCCATTGGGAACACGGTCCTGACGAGATCGTGATATTCCGGGAGCAGCTCGTCGCCGGGTTGCGCCTACTTTTCCACCCTCTCATCGTCGAGGTTATGAACCACTTCGGCATCACCGTTGGTCAGCTCCACCCGAATTCTATCCGCAATTTGGTTGGGACTATCTCCCTCTTTTACGAACACATTCTGCCTTTAGACCTGGAGATCTTCTCTTCCATTCTCATGCTTAAGAAGCAAGCGGGTCCCCTTCCCGGGTATAGGCGGGCGTACTACCTGTCTCCTCGCCCGAGGTTCAAGATTTTACACGATCTTTCCAACAAGGTCCCGGTGTGGAAACGGGACTACTTCGGGGTACGAAGTGCAACGGGGTGGCCGTTCCAAACCGGGTGGGGGTTGGCTGCCCCTGACCCCGGTGTTACACTAGATAGGGAGACGGCGAAGGGCCTCCGGGACTGGGCCCGGCTCGGGCTAAAATGCCACCTTTATCTGACGGAGGCCAAGCTCATCCAGGCCGGCCTGAGTTCGGGTATGTTCCTTGCTCAGAGACTTGCCTTTGTTTTGTTTTGCTTTCCATTCTTTCGTATTCCTGATGCAGAGCTCTTTTTGCAGGTGTGATGGACGCAAAAAAGACTCGCGATGGGAACCTATTTCATGCCATGAAGAGGAGGAAGCGAGTTGCCAAACGGACTCGTGCCGAACTGCCTCGAGATGCGGAGCCCGAGGTACTGAGCTCTCCGCCAATGGATCCGCCTAGGGAGCCCGAGAT
>NW_010729076.1:9794867-9814691 GCF_000365185.1 Nelumbo nucifera | reverse complement strand
TAGTGGACCCCTCGCGCATCGTCTTCCGTGAAGAAAATTGGTTCCTCCGTCTTCGGCCTCTTCGGAGGGTTCTGCTCTTCTCGGGCAGCTTCGCGAACTGACGCCCGGGCTGCTGCCGAAGTACAACCTGCTACTACCGACCTCCCACTATCACATGGATGGTTCCCCGAACTGGCCTCTCTTCCGGAGGCTGTCTTTGTGATTGTTCGGCTGGCCTGCTGCTGGACTCAGGAGAATCCTTACCGTGCTCCCCTTGCCGACCTGTCTTATTATTACTATTATTATTATTATGTTGTACAAAATTTCTTAAGTACCCGCGACGAATGAGTCCCTCTATCTCGTCGCGGAGATTATTACAATGTTCGGTACTATGACCGTGGTCTCTATGGAAACTGCAATACAAGTTTTTGTTCCTCTCGTTTGGGTTCCCTTTTAGGCGAGGTGGCCACTTTACGTATGGGGCGTCTTTGATCGTCATCAAGATCTCAGCCCGCTTTGTGTTCAAGGGCGTGTAGTCTGTCCGACCTGTCATGGGAGCTCAGAACGGCTGGCTTGGTTTCGGCACCCGAGCTGGGTCCTTCCGGCTGTCTCCTTGATTGGAGAGTTCTTCTCTCTTCCTTTTTTCAAACCCGCCCCTAGTCCTTTGGTTGATCTCCTCCTCCGTTCACATGAACTTGTCTGCGAGCTTAAGGAACTCAGCAATGGTCGCGGGCTGGTTGGCCACTATGTGCCACTTGAACTCCTTGTGTGTCACTTCCATCTTGGCCGCCGCGAGCTAAACTGTAGGGTCTAGGCGTGGGATCTGTAGGCATGCATCGTTAATCCGCTTGATGTAGCTGCGGATGGACTCCCCTTCCTTCTGGACCATGCCGATGAGGCTCTCTTCGGTTCAGGGGCACCGCTTGCTGGTGACGAAGTGCGCGGTGAAGACCTGCACGAACTAGGCCCAACTCCTTATTAACCCGAAGGCCAGGTTCCTGTACCAGGTGTGAGCCATTCCTCTAAAGGTGGTAGTGAAGGCTACGCACATACAGGACTCGCTGGCCCTAGCCAGGTGCATCTGGGACTGGAAGGCATCAACATGGTTGCTGGGGTCAAAGGACCCATCATACTTGTCGAGTGGGGGGAGTTTGAAGTCTTTGGGCATAGGAACTGCAAGGAGTTCTGATGACAGGGGGAAGGGACTGAGAGGATAGGGGTAGCCTTTACCTCGTCCGAGCTCGCTTCTTCACCTCGGGGCTCGGGCAGGACGCGGGTTGCAGTTAGGCGGCTTCGCCGGCGGCGCCTCTGCTGCTTGGAAGGCCCGGCGTTAGCACTGCTTGCCTCGGTGTTCCCGAGCTCGATGGGCCTAGACTGCTAGAGGTAGTCCACAGCTAAGGCACTGAACTGGTTTTCGGTGTGCAGGGGCCCATCCCGAGAGCGCAGGGGTGATGCTGACTTGATGGATCGGGCTCCTGGTCCGCCGGCGCGTGGCGAGGCGGGGGCAGCCGCTCTCTCTCTCCTGCCAGGGGATGAAGCCTAGCTTCTAGAGGAGCTCCGAGCCTGGGAAGCCCGAGCTTGGGAAGCCTCCTGGTGGGGGCGCCCGCCTTGAGGGGAGGGCTTGGCTCGCCTAACGGTGGGGTGCCGAGGTGGGAGCTGCGGCTGACTTTGAGGCAGTTGGGGGAACTGCTGCTGGTAGTGGTATTGGGATACATGGTGCAACATCTGCTGCTGGTAGATTTGATGTTGTTGAAGCTGCTACATTTGGGCTTGGATGGCCCGCATGCCATGCAGCAGGTCATCGAGCTGGTTCTGGCTAGTTGCCGGGGGAACAATGGTTGGTTCAGCAAAGGTGGTCCCAACAGAGAGAGGAAGGGGGACGTTTATGGCGGGAAGATTCACGGGCACCACTGTTCGTGACGCATTCAGGCTGGGGATCCCATCCACCGGAAGGGGGATGGTGAACTGTCCGATGCACACCACGGGGACTTGGAGTTGTTCCTCGGTGGCGTTCATCTTCGTGCTACGTCCGACATTGCTGGAAGAAGCCATAGGTGTTGGGGTTTCGTTGACAAAAGGTGCTATGAAAGTTTTAGAGGGAGGCTTTTAGAAGTGTTTCCCACAGACGACGCCAATTGATGGAGCGCAATCCGGTCGGTCCTAGCTGTCAACGATTTTTCCTCTGACTGGAGCAAAAGGTGCCTGAAATGAGAAAGAAAGCGAGTAGTCTCCGGGGAGGAACCCGGTGAGAATGCTCCGAAGCTCAAGTTAGTATTTTCTCAAAGGCAAGACAAAAGATCAGATGGCGCAAAGTTATCACGTCCCTGGCGTCTTGGGGGGGAAGGGGGCCTTTTATAACCACTTCGCGCACTCACTCCCAAGTTCCTGTCAGGTCGGGTATCATTATCTCTGCACTTCCGCCAGTTCGGGTGTCATCACCTCTGCTAGGGCAGACAACCGCCGCTGCTCTCTTTGTCGGAGCCGTCTCTGTAACTGGAGGTGGCGGTGGCAGGTGGCCGTTGAAGTGCAATTGTCAAGCATCAGATCCTAAGTCAGTCAGGTGCGCCGCCTCAGGATACGAACTCCTTTGGTGTCAGGTACGGTTGTTCAGTTTGGCGGCCTGGAGACGAAGTGCCGGAGTGGTGTGCAAGGTGAAGTTTTGAGTTCGGATAGAAGTGTGGCCCGAACTGCCCTGGGGTGGGCCAGTTCGGGTTGTTGCCCTTTGCGCTCCTCGTAAGGCTCAGGGTCAAAGGGAGAGTTCAGGCTCCTTTTGGGGGACTCAGACCGCTGGTTCCTTCTCTCGGAGCTCGCGTCTTGAGCGTACTGCCGTACCGAGCTGTTGCTCCTACCAAGTCACCCTTAGTTGCTTTCACGTGTTGGGTGGCCAAGGGGTCGGGCCAAATCTTCCTCATCATAATCGTTTATGATAACACGATTGTGAAAAGATAGGTTCCAATCATAATAAAAGGCAGAAACAATATAATTTCTTTTTTATTTTTTATTTTTGATAAAATACTAAATTAATAGATGAATCTTTGCTAGATCTAGGACTTAGCATGCATAACTTTCTAAATAAGGAAAATTAGTGCGACGAATTTCCTGCAACATCCTTAGTTGACAAAGGAAATTCAACTTTCTTGTTTTTACTTTTTATTAATATTTTACACGTAAGTCCGTGTGAATGTTGATTAGTATAAATCCATGAGAGTTTGTGTACCAAGTTAGTTTTTTGGGGAATGAAAAGTTGCTTCTGTTTTTAAAAGCATCTTTTTTTTTTTTTGGTCGGAAATAAGGGTATTTTCCTTATAAAACTGTTTTTCATTTTTTTTTTGTTAACATGTTATAAAACGTGTTATATCTTTTGCTGACGTGATATGTTTTTAGGGATAAAAATAGCATTCATGGTTTCATGTTGAATAGCATGATTTCATGGAACAGTAATCAATTTTGGGCCTCTATCAGAACAAGATGGTAGTGATTTAAAAGGATGTCTCTTGTGATTTACAAGTTACAACCATGGAAACTAGAAGAGCATTCTTCATCTGCTTTTTAATTTTGTGCACGTATAACAAATTAGATGTTAATGTTTGGAAAAATAAAGTACAATGAAATGAAGATGGTCATTCCTAGCGCGGCCCAGCCCATCCCAAGGCCCATGATCACCCCCTGAGTCGGTACCTTCATTAAGTTGTATGTGGTGAACTTCAACTCTTCAGCACCGTATCTGAACTTGGAAAGATGTTCACATGGAGAGAGATAAGGATGAAGGATCCGTGGTAATCAATGTTATTGGGCTGGGATGGACATAAAACTGTTTTGGTGATTCAGTCACAATGTTGTGTGGTTCAAAACTTCAAATGTCCATTAATACAAGCCTACAAAGACCTCTAAAGAACAAGCTATCAATGTGGAAAGCTTCCATGCTATCCCAAGCGGGTCGAACAACAATGGTACAGGGCTGTTGCTCAAGCCTTGCCAGTATATTCCATGTCCTCGACCACTCAGCAATGGAATGTTTGTAATGGCATTTCGGGTGGAAAGGGAGTAGTAAAAAAGAAAAGAAATATTCATATCCTCAACTGGGAAAATTTATGTTGACCCAAGAAAGAGGGGGGGGGTTAGATTTCCGGAGGCTGTCTGCAATGAAACAATCGATGTTTGCAGAACAAATCTGGAGACTCTTAATTGAGCCAAAAAAGTATTTGAAAACAAGGTCTCTCTGAATGGAGGCAAATACTAACCACAACCAAGTATCTCAAATATGACTTTATGGCAAGCCAAAGATGGCAGTCAATATCTTTGATGACCCATGGATCCGTTCTATGCCTGGGGGATACAGGCACAACATACAACACAACTACTCTCAGTCATGAAAGTAGAACCCAACCAACACCTCAATCATGATCAGTTCCTTTGGAAGCATTCCGGTTCTTTTCTCTACTCCAAAAAGTCTTCTTACAGATGTTTTACAAGAAGCGTACCATCTATTTCACACCATGTGATTCCATGGAGATCTGTATGGAACCTCAAGATTCCTTTCAGGTTTCAACTTTCAACTGTTCCTATGGAAGCTTTACAGGGACGCCTTACCCACTAGGGACAAATTGACATTCTTAAAGAAAGATGAAAAGCATTGCGTTCTTTGTTATATGGACCTTGAAAATATACATCATCTGTTTTTCTCTTGCCCTCTTGCAAGGGCCGTATGGATTGCAGGTGGGCCTTCATGAAATGAATTTTCAGGCAACTTTGCCTCATATACACGTTCAGAGTCAGAGGTGGTTTTAGACACTTCTCACCTGTCAAAACAAGAAAGGGAAGAGTATATGCACAAAGTGACCATTGCTCTTCGTCTGATTTGGGAAATGAGAAACAGGAAGCTGCATCATGGTCTTACCCCGGATCCCATATGGATTGTAAGATCGGTGAACAATTACACATTGCCACAAGCCCACAATAGCTCTCTGAGAAATCAGAAATTCCATTGCGTATTTTAATTGGAGCTACAAGTCGGGCCGGGTTAGGTCGTGCTGAAGCCAACCCTAGCCCAACCCGACCTTCAAGCCAACCAACCCAACCCTAACTCTAACCCTAACTAAATTCCTTCAACCCTAACTCAACCCAACCCAACCTTCTTCCCATCCTTTAAAACCTCATAGAATTTCTCGATTTTAGATCTTAACTCAACTTTTACACATATATTAATCCTATGTTTCATTAGTATTTGTTTGTTGACGTTATTTTTTTGTTCTTTTAGTACAAAATTCAGAAAAACAAGTGTTAGAAATGACTAGTTTATTATGAGTTATGGCTTACGATAGGTCTTTCTTGGGCGGCAAACAACATAGAGGAGATGAAGAATAAAATTTTCAAAAAACATAAAATAATGTTATTTAGGTTTGTCTTTCTGGTTAGGATTAAGTGAAGTGATTATCTTAAAAGAAATACATAATACTATGTGGTGGGGGTTATACAAATATCATGCATCTAAACAAATTAATGTATGTTATGTATTACATATGACATATATTATAGAGTCGGGTTCGGCTTGGCTAAGGGGTTAACCCTAACCCAATCCGAAATAAAGTTGGGTTCATGAATTTCAATCCTAACCCTAACCCGAACATCAACTCGACCCAACCCAACCCAACCTTTTCGAGTTGGGTTAGGGTTGAGTTTCGGCCAACCCGGCCCAAGTTGCAGCCTTAATTTTAATGGAAGAGTATAGCGTATTTGTTGATGGCTCTACATTTATTCTCTAAACAGAGCTGTCAGTTCTTATTTTGGTTAAAAAAAACAATTATTTGATGGTATAACGACCTATTATACATGTAAATGGGATAAGTTTGACAATGTCAACATTTCGTGGGCTGAACCGATTTAATCAACCAATTAACTGGTAACCATAACCATAACCAATTTCTTTTTCTCATGGACCAATTTCTTGACAACCAAGGAGTGTATATAACAACATGGCTTTGTTTTCGAATTTTGCTGGTACGAGTCAGATCCTACCGAGTACCGAATCACCATCAGTAGATAAACCAACCATGTTGTTCAACACCCCCAAATGGATCTAATCTTAAGATATGGAATCCTCTAGGCTCTCCGTTGTAAGGTCAGTGGACCTGCACCCTGCTTTGTCCTACACTCCTACCCCTTAATCCCCTATAACGTGTATTGTGAAATAAAATAGGCTCATATAGCAATGGCATTCTCAATATGAGGCATCGAGGCATATACCCCCTCTGACATGAAAACTAAATTCACACTTCTGACAAAAGTGTTGCAGTCAGGAAATTGATCTATGGATTACAACTGCAAGGGTCCCTGCAAACGAGGATAAAAAATGATACCAGATTACCAATTAAATCTACCTTTCATGGAATTGATTATCCCCGCCCCCTAATCCAATTCAATGGTATTTCTTCCTCCATTCTTAACAGAAAACATGTCCCTTAATTTATGTGCAAGCTATAAATTGGTTGTTCCTTGGAAAGCTACTTCCAAATTCGTAGAGTATATTTTAGTAACCTTTCTAGAATTTGCAGAAAATCGGCCTCTCCCTATGTATTTTCACAACTTTTTTCTCTTGAAATACGGTAATATCACCATTGGGATATATATTTTATTACACGACATGATATGGAAGAAAATAATGTACTAGGTAGTATCATATCAAAGTCAAAGCTATGGTGTATGCATGCCACAAGTGACACAAATGTGAATATAAAGAATATTTTTTAAAAGCTAGATGCAGTTGGATTTGCAACTCTTACAGTCTTACTAACTACAAAATCAATAGGCCTAGTTGATCAAATGGCTATTGCAATATGGAATAGCCTTTTTACCTCTTTTAAAAAACAGATATAAGAACAATATTTATGATCCATCATAAGACATGATATGCACAAGAAAAATTGTGTATTTCATTATAATAAAAAATATAGAAGTATTAAAACAGACGGCATAAAGAGAGGTTGCAATGTATTGTGGACAATGAGAACAACATTGAGATGCTCTATTTGGTAGCATGCGCAATCATATTGCTCAATGAACTTGCTTGCTCTTTGGCAGTCTCGACCAACGAATCCTGCAGCCCAAGAATCTATTTCACTCAACAACTGTAGGCATCTTAGGGATCAATAGCATCATAAATGGGAATGAAAAATACCTGGGCAGCTATAAGCCGTGCAACTGTTTTTTTACTTGATTCTTGAAGTTCACCAGCAATTAAGATCTCGTCCAATATGTAGTAGGCCTATCAAATTTGCACATGCACACAAAGAAAAAGAAGAAAGAAATTACTCGCACCCATGTCATTATACAAGTTTTACTTCATCTTAAATGCCTATATTATATATGGTTTAGTTGTGCATTAATTGGAACTATTCAAATAATGGGATACCTTCTATATGACTCCTAGATAAAGTGGTGGGGTTTTGATTAAAGCGAGACACCTGGCATGATAGGATGGTCATCTGTCATCATATTAAAATCTAATTGGTTGTTAGCGTTCATGCCCCACCTTATATAGGCAGAAGTTCCACCTAACAAAACTCCAAATGTTAAACCCTTTTTGTGATTTGCATAGTTGTCAAATATTTTCTACTTGGGGATATTGGCTGGTTCCTTCCAGACTTCCAGTGTACTCAAAAGGCATGCCCAATTAATAATGAGGTCCATGTTTTGGAGACAAAGCCTACTGGTTGATAGCATCAGTTCACTGTTGAAAACAACAGTCAGAAACCATGAATAAACCTATATGTAATATAGCCAGTTCTGCATTCCATACAGGAATCCTTTATATAGCTTATATATTGATAAAATTATCATCCTTCAGACATGGAAAAAAGAAATAAAAAATCATTTGACCTCTAATCATAGATAAGGATCAAAGAAAATACCTTATGAAAGTTGAAGATCAAGTCCAACTCACAGACCTAATGAAGGTGCAAAGAAAAAAAGGAAAGTTCCATAAACATCTAGTTAATAATAGTCAATCAAAAAACTACAATTTATGTTTTGCTGTTAAGTGTACTCACACTGCCAAAATAGCGATCCAGTATCTCAACAAAGTGGTGAATTATTTCAAGGATCTCTAATTCATTGTCATCCTGATCAATACACATGCAGAAATAGAGGCTGGCATACCTGCACAAATGATGCTTATAGGAAATAAATGGACTGAAATTCTGCAAAGAAGCCAGTAATGCTTCTTCCAAAAGGGGTTGCCCTTAAGTTATTTGGAATCCAAAACCAAAACTGGAATTTGTGCTTTACCTTTTATACACAACTTTGTGTCCTCTCCACTCCACAAAGTTACAAAGCTTGGGACCTCGTGTGAGAATCACTCCACTGAGCTCTCGGATTACCTTAACAAAATTATAAACCCACGTAAAGTTAGAGCAGTAATAACTATGCCATATTCAGGTCACAACCACAGGATTAAAATATTATATATATATATATATAGTTGATTGTATTAATGGTAAAAGCCAATTACATCAGCCCATGTACAATGAGAGCCTGCACAATGGGAATATACAAAAAGATCTGACTAATCACTCAATAAAAGGTCCAGCTTGCAAAAAAGAAATAAGCTGGATATCCTGAAAAGTTCTTTGTACACCCAACCTGGAGGCAGGAGCATGAAAAACCTATAAGGTTGTTCTTAACTGAACCTAAATATGAACATTTGTTGTAAAAAATGTGTCTATTTCTTTCTTTGCAAAAAGACCACAAGACAGCATCCAGAAAAATCCTCCGTAACATTTGGCCCCTTATGCTCAATCCACCCTGCAGAAGCTGAAGAACTGATTCAGGGCGAGCAAGAATGTAAACCAAAACAGGACCAGGCCATTGCCCACAACTGATGGGCAAAGATACAGTGGATGAATAGGTGATTGGAGGATTCAGGAACCTCGCTGCATAAAGGACACAAGATACTAGGAATATACGTCCCCCTTCTGATCAGCTGGTCTGAAGTTAAGCATCTACCATGAGCTGCATTCTAAACCAGGAAGGCTATTTTCAACAGGATGTGGAAATTCCAGATTAAAGCCCAAGGGAAATCAAAGCCTTTCCCTAGCTGAGAGGTTGATGTAGAAAGACTGAATTGAAAAAAATACCTGAGTTCTCCCAAGACCAAATTTTTCATCATCAGTTTGAGGATTAGGTTTTATGCTTTGAATGAGGCTTAGCAACTCAGTCATTGGACTGATTTCCCAATCATTGAGATTTTTTCTAAAAGTAGGGCTCTAAACTGCTTCTCCATTCATCAACTCAAAGCAGCCTTCGACTATAGCTTACTTATCTTGGGCAATGTCAAAAAGAGAGGGGAGCCTTTCACACAGAGCAATGCCCCAACACCATTACCTTTGCCAACTTTGTATCTGATGCCCTTCAAGAAATCAGGAAGAACAACAATAATATTACTCCAAAGAGCATAACCCCTTGGGAGAAGACCAGGACCTGAGTCCCATTCAAGGTTTGTGAGCCCATACATAACTACAATGATCCTTCTCCAGAGGCTGTTTCTTTCTTCACTGAATCTCCAGCACCATTTACCAAGAAAGGCCTTGTTAACAGATTTAACATTTTTGATGCCTAAACCACCAACTTTCCTTGGTTGACGCACAGATTTCCAATTCATCAAGTTGAATTTAAATTTATTTCTCCAACCAGCCCAATAAAAGGTCCTCATTTTCTTTTCTAGAAGCTTTGCAACGCTTGCAAGGATTTTAAATAAGGACAGACAATAAATAGGGAGTGAAGACAAAACATTCTATTTCAATGTAAGTTTACCTCTTTTTGACAAATATTTTGATTTCCACATGATCAATTTCCTATCAAATCTTTCAATGACTGAATCCCAAGTCCTCTTAGAGTTACTTTTTACACCAAGAGGCAAGCCCAAGTTTGCAGCCCAAAATGTTAGCCATCCAGGTATCTGAAACTCATTCCTCTGTCAACATTATTTCACTCTTAGAGAGATTGATTTTGAGGCCCAAAACAGCTCCAAACCATCTTAGAGTAAAAGTGTAAAACATGTCAATTGATCAGCTGAAGCATCACGAGAGAGAGAGAGAGAGAGAGAGGTATCATCAGCAAACTAAAGTAGAGAGATCTGTTTTATACCCTCGCCTACTCTAAACCCTTGATAAATCCACCAGCTACTGCCCTACAAGTGCGAGCTTGCCCAAAGTTTCCCGCACTATATTGAAGAGGAAAGGAGACAAAGGGTCTCCTTGCCTTAAGCTTCTTGAGCTTTTGAAATTCCACAAGAGACACCATTGAAGAGAATAGAGGTGGGTGTGGTAACACAAACCATGATCCAACTTCTCCATTTGGATTTAAAATTCATTCTATTCAGTATACATATAGTCCAGAAAACTCCAGCTAACATGATCAAAACCATTTTCTATGTCCACCTTGAGGACTAGACCTTCTCTACCTTCCCTTTTCCGCAAGTCGACCAACTCATTAGCAATAAGAACTCCATCAAGAATGTCTCCCTGCCACAAAAGCTCCTTGGGAAGGACTGAAGGATAAATAATTTGGCCCATCACTTTTTTCAGCCTTGTGGCTAAAACTTTTGCAAGGATTTTATATACACTACCCAAGAGACTGGTGGACCTAAAATCTTTCAGCTCTAAGGCCCCTTCCTTTTTTGGGACCAGGGTAATAAAGGTTGAATTAAGACACCTTTCCAAAGCAGCCCTTGCATGGAACCCTTCAAAAACCTTCAACAGATACTGTCTGATAAAATGCCATCCCCGGTTATAGAATTTCATTGTGAAACTGTCCGAGAGGTATGTAGTCCCCCACCCACACACACAAACACCTAAAAAAAAAACCCTAATTGGGCCAATTAGAAATCTTCACTACATGACCTACCCTTTTCTTCGACATGGATGGGCAATGTGGCCAATCTTAATCATTATACAATGAACCAGATAATATATGAACTACCCATGTATTAAATCCCCCAGTCCACATTGGCCTGCACCCAAGCTTCCATTGACCTTTTTAACCAAAGTGCTTATTTTGGGAAAACAATCAATGGTTTTAAGAAAAAAAAATTATTCCATGAGTAGAGGATAGATCAGTAGATAGATGGCCGCATCAGCTCTTTCGGTTCCTAAAACATGTTGCCACCAAGAAGGTCCCTGGGTCAATTAGATGAACCAACCTATTTCTGGCATATGAAGGAGTCTTGTTGTTTCGAAGCTGCTTTGTGCTTCTCAAAATTAGAATTAGAGAAATGTTCTATTACTTATCAATTTACTAGAAGAAACATACAAAATAGAGGCAGTTGCATCTGAACATAATCATCAACAGAAGAAAGGCTTTTTTTAATGGTCAAAATAAATTTTCATTAAAAAAGAAAATAAAATGCAACCTATCAGGTGATGAGGCATCACCCGCAAACAGACTATCACAACAGAATCATCCCAAATACATGTCAGAATAAATTTTCCAAATTACAAATCAACAGAAGAAAGGCTTAGATGACTAGAAAAACCATGGTTGTCAGGGAACTAGATGTTGCCATATATTTCTATCTAAAAATCCATATAATTAGGATGATACTGTTAAATGCATTTTTAGATAAATAGCAGTAATGGCACAAACAAAGAAAATGGATGGGACTTTGGGATCTTAGCACGGATTACAAGAGCATCTCCATGGAAAGCTATTCAAACTATATTGCCCTTGTTCTTCCCATGGATCAGGTATGATTTGCACTCAGGTAATCTTATTAATTTTTGGAAACATGTATGGGTTGGGGATTCCTCTTTGAAGGGCCAATTTCCAAGCATCTTTGCTATCTCTACCCTTAAAAATGAACCAGTTTCCTCTTTCCTTGTACCTTTTAACTCACCCTCCGGTTTCAGTTGGAATCTGGGTTTGAGAAGGGATGTCAGGGATACAAAGTTAGACTGTATCTTAGCCTTATTATCCTCTCTTGAAGGGGTTTTCTTGGAGCCATCAAAGACAAACAATAGAATCTGGACACTCACTCCCTCGGGTGCTTATACTTGTGCCTCTTTCTTTAAGGTCCTTTTACCTCCTCCTCCTATTGGACTGTCATTCCCTGCTAAAGAAGTGTGGTGTCAACCTATACCTCCAAAGGTTGGGAGTTTTTGTTGGGAAGCCTTTCTGGAAAGAGTTAATACAGGGGATGTACTTCAAAGAAAAAGACCCAATAGTTGTTTGTCCCCTCACTGGTGTGTCTTCTGCTAATCTGATGGTGAGTCTGGATACTATTTACTAATTTCTTGTCAGTTTGTTAAAGTTATTTGGGAATAGTTTACTTCTTTGTTTGGGTGCAGGTGGACTCCCCCTTTGAATATGCAAAGTTTATTCACTTTTGTTTCTACTGTAGCTACAGTAGTCCGAACCAGTAAGGAGAAGAAGAAAGAGAAAGAGAAAGAGAAGAAGAAGAAGAAGAAGAAGAAGAAGAAGAAGAAGAAGAAGAAGATGAAAGAACTGTCGAACCTGATAGCTAAACCCTATCAGTCGACCTCTTAATAGTGATTAGGCTTCTAATTAAATGTACAAGKACTAARCBRCCCCTACTTAAGTATGGGACAGAGAACCTCTAATAAGACTGCCACATAAGCTCATAACT
Source organism: Nelumbo nucifera (assembly GCF_000365185.1). Next base: position 9,802,075 of record NW_010729076.1, on the reverse strand, counting down.
TAACCAAGGTGAGTGACTAATCTACCCTTATTCGGCTAACTCTAACAACTTCCATGCCCGATTGGCAAACAAAAAGGGCCAAGATCATGTGGAGATGTGTAAGGACTGCAGTATGTTGGACTGTTTGGGAGGAGAGAAACTCAAGGACATTCTCAGATAAGGAGAGAAGCTTGGAAGTAATCTTAGAGACTATCCACATAAGGCTGATACATTGGTTGAAAACCTTGGAATTGTCTACAGTGTTCTCAGTTGATGAGGTGAAAAGGCATTGAAAGGAGATTGCAAATTCAATTCCAATTAAGAAGACTTCAAGTTCTTGTTGGGCACCTCCACCTCATGGGTTTACCAAACTGAACTTTGATGGCGGCAGCATGGGCAATCCAGGGCCATCTGGAACAGGGGGAGTGATGGAATTTATTAGCTATGTTTTCTGGTCCAATTGGAGTGGGTGATTCCCTGAGGACTGAGATTTTAGGAGCTCTTTAAGGGATACAAAGGGTCAAGGAAATGCATATTAAAAAATTAATCATAGAAGGGGATTCTGAAATTGTGGTGAATTGGTTAAAAGATGACAGCTCTATGCTCTGGAAATACAGCAATGAAAGGAGGAAGTTCAAGTGGCTCACTAAGGACACGGAAATTCAGTGTACATGGATAAAAAGAAGTGCAAATGCATTGGCAGATGGGCTAGCTAGGCATGGGTGAATAGAAACTCTATCTTTTGGGCTGTTTTGTAATTGTTTCATGGTTTGGGTGTACTTTGGATAGTAAGGAGTTAAGATTTTTTAGCTCATTCCTTTGTAATTCTGAATTTCTCAGTCATTAATAAAATTCATTGTTATTGATCAAAAAAATAAAGAAAAGAACTTACTTTTGTTCTTTCCTTTTGTGAATAAGGAGAATACCATTTTGTCAACCTCACTTTTCCTTGTCGACTAATAAGAAGAACAAAGTGAATCTGCAAAAAATGCAAAAGCATATATTAGTTCTGCAAGCTTCCCATATCTCCTAGCTATACACAATCCTAGAATAAGAGAAAGGAAGGTACAAGTGAATGGCTATTGAAAGAAATACATTTCCTTTGAGCTTTTAGTAAGAATTCTTATAAAATAATGTATCATCTGATCCAAGTAAGGAAGCAAATAAGAAATATCTTTCATGCAAGAGGAAACCAGAAATATCTTTCAAATGTATAAGCCTATTCATTTGAAATGAAAATGAGATTTTAACCTGAATAAATTGTTCAAGCGAAACAACAAATAGTCTCTTATTGGTGGAACCCTATGTCAAGGACACACGTAGTGTAACCAAATACTTCCCAGAGAAACAAATGATCAAGTAAAACATGTTAGTCCAAGAAACTCTCAAATTACTAATTTAAAGAAATAATCTCAAGTGAGGAAGCCACAAAAAAATTATTTCAATTCCAGCTACAGAAAATCAAGCCTCAATGCTATTTCAACTCCAGCTACTTTGCTACAGCAAATCCAGCCTGAATGTTCTAGAACATGAATGTTATTCATCATTTAAGAAAAAGAAACAAAAAAGGTCTCGTGACTAAATGGCAGTGGACAAATAATGAGAATAACTAAAGCCTGAAAAGGAACCCGGTTAGGTTTTATTCAATCTAATAAAAAAACGGTATAGGCACTTGACACATGCTCTAGCTAGTACATCAAAGTAAGTCTTACCATGTAACTTTTTAAATGGTTCAAAACCAACCAAGCAATTTCATATGCAAATTTGATCCAGACTTCAGCTGAAGCCTTTTCACATTGGATATAATTTAAATCTCAATTTGATTCATCATCATCATCCAAGCCATTTCAATTCTTAATTTATTGGCTTCACAAATCCTGTTTGTTTTGTTTAATGTCATATCAATTGTTAAACTATTGGCACTTAAATCATTCCTTACTACCTCTACTCCTGCCCTTTTTGGTCTACCCCAAGCTCTTCTAGCCCCTTCAACTTGCAAAAAATAAAAAATAAAAAAAAATCACTGCAAAAGCCTAATTTAACCTGAACAAAAATACTACCAATCCAAAGTTCCAAACAAAGATTAAGGCATGGTCTTTTGCTCTCTAAGGCATCTATAATAAAAGAGATATAACTGAAAATTGTATGAACCTCAAAAGGGAGGCCTCCAATCTACTATGCATTGTTACACATTTGCTGGAGAGTTTCTTCAAAATGACTCTATGGTATTCCCAATTTCCCCATTGCAGGTTGTGTACCCATAACCCCACTTGAATATGCTAACTACGCAACCCAGTATGGATATCATGTCTATGTCATTGTATAGGAAAGGAAAGAGGAAGAAAGGGAAAAGGAATCCTTGTGAGAAGCCCCTTATTTTCCAATATAAACATTCAAAGAGCTTTGCAGATTTGTAGTAAATTATGTTAAATTTCCCTACTAAATGATTCAGGATGTTGTTAACGAAAAGGAAACAACTGACTCGACATGCACAGTTCATGAGCAGATCTTAAACATTTATAATAACGAATTAATTTGTCAATATAGCTTCTCATTCTGGATGTCCATGACTCGTTTTTTTTGCAAAATAGGGTATGCAATAGAATTCCTATTTAAAACATCCATTACTGGTTTGCTGAAGATTATAAATCCATAAGGAACCAAGGGGAATTCGAATTTACTTCTAAGGTCTAACATATCAAGGCATGTTAAACGGATAATGAACAACATTAAAATCAAATACACACACAACATTTACCAGAAAAAAATGGAGAAACAAATAAGGAAATTGGGGTTTGTAATCCAGCTCCCAAAAGAAGAAAAAACATTCATTCATAGGGCAGATCCGGCAAAGAAATGAACGTCCGTCGGGATGAAAATGTTCGGAATGAAATTTCAGATCCAAGTGAGAGAAAATAAAATAGATGAACAAAATTATCCAGAACTAGGGCTTAAAATCAAGTTAAAAGAAAATTTCCAGTCATCTTTAAAGCATAACGAGCACTGGAAAAAATGGTTGCAGAATCTGGAATGCAAAATTACAGATCCTCTTAGGAACTAAAACGCGCAAAAGAACAAAATTTGATCCATCAAAAGCAGGGTATCGGAAGCGAGATTCAAAATCGTGAAGAACGATTCAATTGCTGATCTGATCAAAGAAATGCTCTATCGAAATTAAGAAAACTACAATTGCACGGTCGTTTTAAGATTCGTGGAGGAATGAAGAAATAAGAAGGGGTGAGTTTCGTTTACCATGGCTATAGATCGAGCTCAATCCAAAAACAGCCAACGAACCTTGCCAGTTGAACAAGAAGTGTTTCTTCGAGTTGTCGTTTGCAGATATTTAAGATCGAGAAAGGCCAATAAACAACGAGTTATGCAACTCTTACCATTATTATTATTTTTGCACTTTTTTTTCCTCAAAACTATTAGTCTCCGTTTGGTTTATCGGATGGGATGAGAAAAAGTGAATATTTCAAAAATATTCCTTTTTTATCTCATTTGTTTTGAGGGAGATAGAGGGATGGGACTAGAAATATGTGAGATGTAAGATCTCAAAATCGTGGATTTGGGGTTGTACCAAAACCATGCGATTCTGATGGGAAAATTTGAGAAACCATTGTTACCATTGACGACAAACAGAGGAGGGAACCAATGACGACGAATAGAGGAGGGAGAGAACCAGTGCCTTCCCCGTTACCATCGGCAATTTGCTACCTCCCCTTCCCCATTCGAACCTAGAAGTAGAGCAGCTGCGGCGGCACCCCCTTCTCAGCCACTCCCTTCCTCCCTCTCTCCTCTATTCTTCTTTTTCTTCTTCTTCCGTCTTTTGTTTTACACCCAAAAAAAGCATTATTCATCATCTTCTCAACAACGAACATAGGAAATACCAGCGGCGGCGACCAGGATCATTTACCCTCTAGTACCTCTCCGTTCATCGTCTTCGCTTTCCGTTGGCGAACTATTGTCTCCAACGGCACTATTCGATTTCCAATGGTGACCAGCAACACTGTTCATCAGATTCACTTTCCGTCGACGAACTACTGTTCGTCTTCCTCTTGGTGAAATAGAGCACCCCACAACGGCTATACTCCATCATTCCTACCGTCTCCGACAACTGTTTCACTGGTTTTGACTAGTTTCTCCAACCATCCATTGTTTTTTGAATCCCTCATTTTCTCTCTCTCTCTCTCTCTGATCGCCGCTGCAGTCATGGAATTCTCTTCTTCACCTTACATGAATTCGACGAAGAAGTAGCTCGTCACAGTGCTTTTCCCATTATTTCCCCATATATAAAACCAAACAATGGAGAAATTTTTACACTTTCCTACCCCATCCCATCCCATTTTTTCCCATCCCACCCAAATCTTCCCACAAACCAAACGGAGCCTTAGGGCCTCCTTTATTTGGGTCAAAACATGTGGTTTAGAAGGATTTTTTTATATAATTTTACTTAAAATAGTATAAAAATAATAATAAACCATTATAGATTAATAAAAAAACATTTTTCAAAAAATAATAAAAATTAGCATTAAGATAGAAAAAATAATATAAATTTATCTAGAGAATAGGAAATTGGCCACTCTTACTAAAGCGGAACTTAGATTGTGATCGGATAAACTAAACATAACCCAAAAATAATAATTGAGTTGAACTTAGATGGACACCATTTAATTGAAAGTGCAACATAGCTCCATCTTCAATTTTTCTGATAAATAGGGCTTGTGCATCTCACGGGTCCTGTTTGAAGTTTGATTGTTTGAACCAATGTCATTTCCAGATTTTTTCTTTTTTTTTTTCTTGATATATAGGAGTCTAGATCCACTCCTGACACCGACCTTACAACATGTACCAGCCACACATCGGGAACACCTCTCGTACTTGTATGTTATTATTCATAAGAGATGTTCCCATTGCATAATAGGATGCAGTTGCGAGGTTGGTGTGAGGAGTGCTCTATGAGAAATAGATCCTAATTCTTATACAAGCGTTTTTCAATGACACGTTAACATATTATTTAAAATTTTTAATTTAAAAGTCATGGTCTGATAAATATTTCTTGAAAAATGTATAATTAAACATCAAAGTGGTCTGAAAAAATGGGTTTCAGACATGGTACTGATATGGCACCATTTTTTTCAAAAAACTGGCATCATGCGCACAAAAATATATTGCCACGTCAAAAGGATTTTTTTTTTTTCTTTATGCTCAACGGACATGTGAACACTGATTATTAGGATTTGAATATCATAACATGCATCATTTTGAGAACACCTTGGCTGTTTGGGAGTTTCCTCCATATCACACATTATCCCATTCTGCAACCGTTTCTTGTTTATCTTTTTGGTTTAAAGAATACTAGGCATGACCCTTGTGACACATGGACTTTATTTATCAGCAAAATTGAAGATGGAGCTCTATGGCATTTCCAATTACATGGTGTTCATCTAAGTTCAATTCAAGTATTATGTTTTGGGGTTATGTTTAGTTTATTCGATCACAATCTAAGTTATGTTTTAGCGAGAGTGGCCAATTTCCTATTCTCTAGATAAATTTATTTATTTATTTTGCATCTTAATGCTAATTTTTATTAATTTTTGAAAAAGGGTTTATGTTAATTTTTATTGACTTATTATTAGTTTTTTACCATTTTTAGGTCAAATTATAAAAAATCCTCTTATAACAATTCTATAAACCACCTTTGTGTTTTGACCCTAATAAAGACCTCCCCCTATAGTTTTGAGAAAAAAAATGCAAATACCTCTTTTCCCTTGGCTCTTCGGTAACAAAGATATTAAAGTTACAAAAATACCCATATCATTGTTAATGCATTAACATATATAATTTAAAGTTTCAACTTTAACCTCCACTAATCTATTTTTCTAGACAATTTTCAAAGAATAATTATCCTTACTCTTCTTGGACAAATTTAAAAAGGCTGAAGTGAAATAAAATTAATGTATTACATCAACATTTTTTATTTGGAATGCTGACCATAGCAAGGTATTTGCACCATTTTTCAAAACAACAGGGAAGGTTTTTGTTGAGGTAGGGGTTTTTATAATTTTCCTTATTTTTAAATGGAATTTAAATTTATTTTAAAATAATTAAACTATTTTTTAAAACTAATATTTTTTATTAATTTTTTAAATTAGTAAAAATTGAATTTATTTAAGTATATTAAGTTTTCTTAAATTTAAATTCCTTATGAAATTTAATTAACTATATAATTTTTTATTTTTTAGTGGAACTTAAGTTGGTTTTAAATTAAAAAATGTAATTATAAAACTATTAATTGTTAGATATTTTTGTATTAGTTTTATATTAATTTTAAATTGATATTCATTTTTATTACATCTTATTCATTTTATCAATTAAGTTATTTTTATTATATTGATAGAAATATTTTTTTATCAATAACAATAATTAATAATTATTTTTATTTTATTTAAGTAACTTACTAAATTATTTTTATTATTTTGAAATGGAATATAAATGGATTATAATTTTAAATGAGAGTAGACTATTTAGCGCAATAATATATCCTTGATATCTCAATTTCAATATAATTAATCTTTATTGATAATTAAAGTTTAGTGCAAACATGTTTATTATATATATATATATATATATATATATATATGTGTGTGTGTGTGTGTGTGTGTGTGTGTGTGTGTCTCTCTCTCTCTCTATATATATATAGATAGATAGATAGATAGATAAAGTTTTTGAATTTTATGAAATTTAATGGAGTAATGGAGATGAGAGAGAATTAGCGAGATGAGTTATTGAAGGAGAGAGTTAATGCCATAATTAATGATGAGATATTATTAAAAGAGTTCATGAGAGAGAGAGAATGGTGTTTTAATGATAAGTGTTAAAACTCTTAAAGGTGATTGGCCACTTGATTTATTTTGTTCAAATTTAAAATTAGAAAAATTCAAAAGAAAAGAGAAAAAAGATAGGTGCCTTTGAGAACTGAGAAGAAAGCAGAAAAAAAGATAAGTGACTTTGAGAATAAACCATAGAGTAGGAAAGTGACAACTTTTTTTAGCAAGGGAAATGCCAACTTAGCATTTTGCATTTTAATATAGGATATAGATTATATGCAATTATTGTTTTACCTTGGGCTCAGGTCTAGCTTGGGCTTTAGGTCCTATTCTTAGGGTTGGGCCTAGATTGAGCTAAAACCCGATCCAACTCAATCATTTGCACCCCTAACTCAGTCG
>NW_010729076.1:9784252-9794743 GCF_000365185.1 Nelumbo nucifera | reverse complement strand
GGGGGGGGTGGGCACTTTATATGGATGAGGAGGAAAGGGTAATAAACATAAATGCCATTAAGTGGCCAATCATGGGAAAGGAGGGGGGAGCAAAATAAACATGGATGGAAAGCCAATTGTTCATAACATAAGTGGAGGTTCTGGGCTAAAGGAAAAAGGAGCCCTTCCCTCGATCCCCCCATCCCCTCTTAGCTCCACCCCCGGGGGAGAGAACTCTTGGACGGCAAAGGTTGTGGAACGTAGGAAGCCAAAGTTTTTCTTTTATCTCTTCAGATTTGCAACGTATCAAAAAAGAGGAAATGCTTAACAAGAATTTATAAACCTTGGAGTTCAATGAGATATACTGGAGCCATCCATCATAATGATTGCAATGCAAATGGACACATTGGGAAGAATCAGATCATATAACAAGTTATACCAATCACGAGTGAATATGCCAGTGTTTCATGCACATGGGCCCATATACATGTTTACAAAGCACTTTAAGCTCAGCTTGGAAGGAGTACAAATGCAAATATGTAGAGTGCAAAACCTTATATTTTGTATTGTACATATTTGCATTTGTACTTGATGTAGGGAGATTTGGCCCGACCTCGTAGCACGGGGACACGTGGACATGACCTGGTATAAGTGATGACTCAGCGTGACAGCCTGGCCACAACCCGGCGTAACAAGCTCGTCGAAGCCCGAGCAAACGACTCGGCGGGTGTGACAACCCACCAAGAAGCAAGGCCCAGTTCACCCCAAGCCTGAAGGCGGAACTCCCCGAGCTCCCCCGTGCAAGGGGACCCGAGCTCCTCCTAAGGGGCCCCGAGCTCTCCCTTCCTAAGAAGAGAGCTCCCCGGCTTTTGGCTAAGTGTCCCGAGGGAGAAACACCTCGGGGCAGCACCGTCGAGACTCCTGTTAGAACTTGCTTAAGGCTCGCCTCCAGTGCGAGCACCTCGGTGCAAGGCAAATTTGCCCCATGTGGTTCGGTGTATGGTAGCTCGACAGACTGCTGGGAGATCTACCTGACATCCGTACCTACCAGATCCGGTGGCAGTGCTCGGATCCCTTGCCAGGCAGCGTTCTGTTTGCCGTCTCTAAAAACATGGCACATCTGTCGATTCCGTACCATGCAGTAACAGCCGGTAGCAGCAGCCTGCACCTGCCACCCCTGCCCTGGCGGTAACGGGTAGGGCAGTGGTGGTTACGCCTGATGTGACCAAGCTCCAGCATAAAAGGACCCCAACCCTCACGAAGCAAAGGTATTGAAGCTAGAACTTTTAGCACTCTTAACTCTGTGTCTTCTTTGAGTTTCCTCAAGAGTTCTAACTTAGCCATCGGAGTGTTCCCACCAGGAGAGCTCCCCGGGAACCCTTCACCTTCCTCTTCCTCTCAGGTGTCGTCCGTCACAGCGAGGAGCCAACTTTCAGCCAGCTAGGAGTGCCCAGATTGTGCAGCATCATTTGGTGTCGTCTGTGGGAATCGCTTCAAAAGGCCTTCCTCTAACTTCTGTGAAACTTCCTTCAAATAACTCATCATCACCATGGCTTCCTTCAGCAACTCCGGACGCCGAAACACCCCAGAGGAACAACTCCAGCTACCCACCATCTGCATCGGGCAGTTCACCATCCCCCTCTCCATGGACGGGGTACCTAGTCTGAATGTGCCCTTGATGGTGGCACCCGTGACCGTTCCATTACCCTCTGCCATTGGAACAACCTTCGCTGAATCCACCATCCTCCCTCCGGTGGCCAGCCAAGGTCAGCTCGAAGACCTGATGCAGTGCATGCGAGCCATGCAGGCCCAAATGCAACAGTTTCAGCAACTTCAGTTTCACCAGCAGCAAGTGCTGCACCAAGTGTCCCAGTACCAGTATCAACAACAATTTCCTTCACTCCCTCCTCGACATCCGGCTGCGCAGCCAACCAAGCCTCACCACCGAAGTGAACTTCCTTCCCGCCGAGGAGATACCTCGGTGTCATCCCATGGAAGGAAGGAAAGACCCCCTACCCCCTCCTCGCGGCCTACAGTTAGGTCGGGGGCCTCCCAGCCGGTTAGGTCAGTATCACCTTAGTGCTTGCAGTTCGGACCTCTGCTTGCCGAAAACCGGTTCGAAGTGCTGGCCGATGACCTGGAACAAGGTCCCTCTGTTCGTAGCTACCGACAGCCATCCGAACATTTCCCTGGGCCCATCGAGTTCAGTAATACCGAGGCCAGCAACACCAACGCCGAGCCGGCTAAGAAGCAGCGAAGGTGTCGCCAAGCTCGTCGAGCTATCACCCGCGACCTACCCGAGCTCAGAGGCAAGGTAGAGGTGAGTTCGAGCGAGGTAAAAGCTACACCGCTTCTTTCAGTTCCCTCCCCCCTGTCACCAGAGCTCCTTGTTGCCCCCATGCCAAGGGACATCAAGCTCCCCCCGTTGGACAAGTATGATGGGTCCTTTGATCCCAATGACCATGTGGACGCCTTTCAATCCCAGATGCATCTAGCCAGAGCAAGCGAGTCTTGCATGTGCGTGGCCTTCTCCACCACTTTCAAAGGAGTAGCCCGCACTTGGTACCGAAACCTCACGCCAGGTTCAATAAGGAGTTGGGCGCAGTTCATGTAAGTCTTCACCTCCCACTTCGTCACTAGTAAAAGGTGTCCGAGGACCCAAGAAAGCCTCCTCAGCATAGTCCAGAGGGAAGGAGAGTCCATCCAAAACTACATTAAGCGGTTTAATGACGCTTGTCTGCAGATACCTGACCTAGATCCTGTAGTTTGGCTCACTGCGGCCAAGCGGGGCATCACTCACATGGAGTACAGATGGCACGTGGTTGTCAACCAACCCAAGACCGTGACCGAGTTCCTCGAGCTGGCATATCGGTTCATAGGGACAGAGGAGGAGATTAACCAAAAGGGTGAGCATGCCCTTGAAAAAAGAAAAAGGGAACCGGAGCCCCCGACTCCAAGTGACAGCAAGAAGAAGAAGGACCAAGCTCGGGGGGCAAAGACAACTCAACCTTTCCGAGCTCTGGCAACAGAAAGGGATTATACACCCCTCAACACAAAGTGGGCCGAGATCCTCATGACGATCAAGGACGCCCCATATGCGAAGTGGCCACCTCAGCTTAAGGTCGATCCCAATGTTAGGAATAAAAACTTATATTATAGTTTTCAAAGAGATCACGGTCATAGTACCGAAAACTGTAAGAATCTCTGCGATGAGATAGAAGAACTTATTCGTTGCAGATATCTGAGAAATTTTGTACAACATGATAATAGTAATAAAGTAGGTCGGCACGGGGAGCAGAGTAAGGAAGCTCCCGAGTCCAGCAGACAAACGGTGCAACCGCAGAGGTAGCCTCCCGACGAGAGACCAGTCCGGGGGACCATCCATGTAATTGTCGGAGGATCAATTGTCGCAGGCTGCACCTCGGCAGCAGCTCGGTCATCAGCCTGCGAGGCCGCCAGGGAAGAGCTTAACCCCCAAAGCGGCCAAGGATGGAAGAACCGATCTTCTTCACCGAAGATGATGCGCGAGGAGTCCATTACCCCCATGACGACGCGCTCGTCATAAAGATTAAGATCAACGACTTCGAGGTCAGGTGCGTCCTATTCGACTCGGGCAGCTCGACAGATATTCTCTTCAAGGCAGCCTTCGATCAGCTTCAGCTCCGGGAGAGCAACCTGAAGCCCGCAAACACTCCACTCGTGGGATTCAGCGGTGAGGAGGTTAGACCTTTAGGGAGAGTCACTGTACTCGTGGAGGTCGGCACCTGGCCTAGTGTGGTAAGGCTCAGCCACGAGTTCCTAGTGGTCGCGACCCCCTCCCCGTACAACGCAATAGTAGGTCGACCCATCACCCACGCCTTACGAGCAGTAGTCTCCACCAACCATCTGGCGATGAAGTTCCCTACAGACTTCGGAGTCGGAGTGACGCGAGGCGATCAGCTCGAGTCCCGCAAGTGCTAAGTAGCCGCCCTCAAAGGAAAGGCCAAGGTAGCAGATGACCTTGAGCTAGAGCGACCCATGGAGCAGTTCGCGGAGCGAGCCGCGCCTACCGAAGAGACCATCCCCATCCCGGCTTCGGCAGAGGACCCAACTCGGGTACTTCAAATTGGTTCTTCTATTGAGGAACCCCTACGATCTCAACTGGTGAGTTTTTTACTTGAAAATTTAGATGTTTTTGCATGGTCAGCGGCAGAAATGCCCAGCATAGACCCCAATATTTTAACTCATAGGCTAAACACTAATGCTATAGTTAGGCCCGTTAGACAGAAGAAACGCAACCTAGCCCCGAAGCGATGGAGGGCAGTCGATGAGGAGGTTGGGAAGCTCCTTGTAGCCGATTTTATCAGGGAGGTTCATTAACCGAGTTGGGTGGCCAACCCCGTTCTGGTGAAAAAGGCCAACGGTAAATGGCGCATGTGCATCGACTACACCGACCTGAACCGAGCTTGCCCAAAGGACTGCTTCCCACTTCCCAGGATTGACTGTTTAGTGGACGTGACCTCAGGGTTGCTGAGCTTCCTGGACGCCTATTTGGGCTACAACCATATCAGGATGGACCCAGCTGATGAAGAGAAAACTGCTTTCATAACCGAGTTCGGCCTGTACTGTTACAAGGTCATGCCCTTCGGGTTGAAAAACGCTGGGGCCACTTTTCAAAGACTTGTAAACAAACTGTTTGAGCCACTAATTGGCAAAAAAGTAGAGTGTTATGTAGACGATATGGTCGTCAAAACCCAATTTTCACATGAATTAGTACAAGATTTACATTCAGTTTTTGAAATTTTGCGTAGATTTAATATGAAACTAAACCCTAACAAATGTGTCTTTGGTGTCATATCGGGTAAATTCTTATGGTACATCGTTAACCGGCGAGGGATTGAGGCCAACCCGAACAAAATCAAGGCCATCCTAGAAATGAGACCACCCCGGAAATTAAAGGAGGTTCAGAAGCTGAACGGCTAGTTAGCCGCCTTGAGTCGCTTTTTGTCCAAATCAGTAGATCGCTGCCTGCCTTTCTTTAAGGCCATAAAAAGCAAAGGCTTTGAATAGACCAAAGAGTGCCAGCTCGCGTTCGACGGGCTCAAAAGGCACATCGCCAGCATCACAGTCTTAACCCGACCCGAAGTGGGTGATGTTTTAGAGTTATACCTCTCGGCAAGTGACGAGGTGGTCAGCTCGGTACTAATAAGAGAAGTAGATCGGGTCCAACGAACCRTCTATTATGTTAGTAAAGTATTGCAGGAAGCAGAGACAAGATACCCAGAGATAGAAAGCTAGCCTATGCACTGGTTATATAAGCCCGAAAGCTCCGCCCATATTTCCAAGTTCACACCATCGTTGTCCTTACCAACAAACCTCTGAGGCAAGTTTTGCTCAAGCCCGAGGTCTTGGAAAGGTTGACAAAGTGGGCCATCGAGCTCAACGGGTACGAACTCTAGTATAAACCGCAAACTGCTATCAAGACCCAAGCCTTGGCAGATTTCGTCGCAGAATGCACCTTTAGCTCTGAAGTCCCTAGGCCGGTGGAACATGAGGCCCCCAGTACGGGAGAGCTCGGGGTTCCCGGGCTGGTTGAACTCGAGCGCCATGAAGTAGCAGCCAACGCGGCATCTCTCTTAGTTAGGCCAAGCCCGAATTGTGATGAAGAACCATGGATCCTTCACGTTGATGGCTCGTCAAATCGGCAGGGCAGCGGAGCTGGCATCGTTCTATACAGGCCAAGCGGTGTGAAACTGGAGTACGCACTATGCTTTGAGTTCACGACATCCAACAATGAAGCAGAGTACGAGGCATTGCTAGCCGGGTTGGATCTGGCAATGAAAGTGAAAGCCAGGCACGTCGTCGTCTGCAGCGATTCCCAGCTCGTGGTAAATCAGGTTCTGGGTGAGTATGAAGCCCGCGAGCCAACCATGGTAGCATACTTAGCCAAAGTAAGAGGGGCTCTACTCAACTTCCGGTCATACTTCATCCACCAAATTCCGAGATCAGAGAATGCCGAGGCCAATGCCCTATCCCGTTTAGCCAGCATTGGCGATAACACCATGAGGACTGTGTATATAGAGAACTTGCCTCAACCTAGCATTCTTAGGGGGGCAGAGGAGGTCGCTCCTGTCGTTCAAGCAGAGTCGAGCTGGATTGATCCGCTCACGAGCTTCCTGCTACATGGGACCCTCCCCGCAGATCATAATGCCGCCAGGATGGTAGAGCGTTAGACAGCCAAATACGTCATGATAGACAGACGGCTGTACCGAAGATCCTACACGCTCCCCTACCTGCACTGCCTGCGACCCTCTGAAGCCGAGTTCATCCTCTGCGATACTCATGAGGGCCTGTGCGGTGGACACTTGGGGGGCAGGGCCCTCGCTCAGAAAGCACTACGACAGGGGTATTACAGGCCAACGATGAAGGCAGATGTGACCGAGCTCGTCAAACAATGCGACAAGTGTCAGAAGCACGCCAACATCCACCACCGGCCTGTTGCTGACTTAAAATACCTCACTAGCCCATGGCCATTTGCACAATGGGGGATTGACCTACTCGGGCCATTCCCACCAGCAACAGGACAAAGGAGGTTTCTAGTGGTGGCAATTGACTATTTCACAAAGTGGGTCGAAGTTGAACCTCTCGCAACAATCACGGCCCAGAACGTGCAGAACTTCGTTTGGAAGAACATAGTGTGTCATTTCGGATCACCTCGGGTACTGATCTCCGACAATGGTAAGCAGTTTGAAGAAATCAAATTCCAAAACTGGTGTCAAGACATGGAAATTCAGCAGAACTTCACCTCAATGGCGCACCCTCAGGCAAATGGTCAAACGGAAGTCACGAACAGGGCAATCCTTCGAGGACTAAAGGCACGACTGGACCGAGCTAAGGGACTATGGGCAGACGAGATGCCCATCGTATTATGGGCCTATCGTACCACGGAAAAGACCGCCACAGGAGAAACGCCCTTTAATCGCACCTACGGCACCGAAGCAGTCATTCCAGCCGAGATTGAAGTTCCCTCGATGAGATTAGAAGCGTATGATGACAGGGAAAATGAAGATGAACTACGTACCAACCTCAACTTGCTTGACAAAGTGCGGGACCTCGCATACATCAGTACCGCGGCCTACCAGCAAAGGGTAGCTCGGTACTATAACGCCAGGGTCAAAAAGTGGACTCTCCGCATTGGCGACCTAGTTCTCTGTAAGGTTATGGTGCCTGAGCCCGGTGTTGGCAAGCTCGGTCCGAACTGGGAAGGACCCTATCGAGTAAAGCGAATGCTTGGGGAAGGAACGTACGAACTCGAAACCCTGGAAGGGAAACAAGTACCTCGGGCATGGAATATTGTCAACCTAAGGCGGTATTACCTATAAATAACTGAGTAGACTACGAGTCACTCTCAAGGCTCAAGGGCCAAAATGCCGAGCTAACAAAGACCTTGGCACAATAAAACCCAATCGCTTCTATGCCATGGGTGAACTCCAAAAGCGGACCACAAGTCTCTCAGGGCTCAAGGGACAAAATGCCGAGCTAACAGACTCCGGCATAGTAACCTAGCCACCTCTATGACGCGGATGAACTCTAAGGGGTTAAAACACCGAGCTGACCAAAGAGCTCGGCACCACAGTACACAATGTGTCGAGGATACAAGCAGACCGGTAGATTCTGCGACGCTTAACCCGCCTCGGTGCACGCCAGAAGACAGTTTGGGCACATGCCTTACTATGCCCTACTATATCAATCACTTCGCACATTCAACCATGATAGCTCGGATAAGACAACACTTGGAAAAAGATCAATTTCATTAACAAGTAAGTTTTGTACAACGAGCTTCACAAAAAAAACAACTACAAAGACTGAGCTCGCAGGCTCAGAATATAAAGGCAATCACTTTGGAGGATCTTCATCTCCACGCGAGACCTCTTCAGGAGCTTCAGGCTGGTCGGGGGCGTCTGCTTCCTCGTCACTGTACTCCTCCTCTGAATCCGGATCCTCTGTGGCTTGCCTAGCTATCTCATCCGTGATTCGCGAGGTGGTGATGGCGCTTGTGTCGAGCTCGGGGTACACATGCCTTATCAGCCACCTGCTGAGCTTGAACCCCTTGCGGTAGGCCTCCCCCAGAACGACATCAAACATATCGGACTGGATGTACTTCACAACTCCCTTGACCTTCGTCTCCTCTATCGCCTGAGTGAAGATCTTAGTCTTCTCTTCGATGTCCGCCTTGAGGAACTCCACTTCGTGCAGGAGGGCCTTCTTATTCTCCTTGAGGCCTTCCGCCTCCGCCCTAAAGGCGTCTAGCTCGCCCCTCAGCGCGCCCTTCTCGCGCGTCAGCTCCGCTTTGAGGGCCTCCATCTCGCCCCTCAACACGTCATTCTCGCGCGCTAGCTCATCCTTCTCCGTCGTCGGCACCGTAATGACGCCCCTCTGGGCCATAGCGCCGCTCTCCAACCAGTGGATCTGCTCGCGAGCTACTCTTAGATCGGTAAGAGCAGCGCGGGAAGACTCCTCGGCGATCAAAGCTCGCTTTAGGTTCATCTCGGACTGTAGAGAGAGGGCATGCACGGTGGAGTTCGCCTGACATAGGAAGTTAGTTAGTACCGAATAAACGTGTATATGAAAGAAAAGGGAAGGGAAGAGAACTTACCACCATAGTATGGGTGGTAGCCCGGGCTCCGAATTGAGCAGGGTTGAGCATTTTGGCCCAGACTGAAATTTCCTCGAAGTAAATGGCCCCCTTACTCTTCCGAAGACCGCACTAGGGTACCAGGATACTTCGGCCCCCATCTGGGCTCCCCGAGCTGGAGACCGCCATCTCGGCTGTATGGATGGGCTTGACGGAGACCTCAGCCACTACATCAGCAGCCCCGGTGGCAGCCTCGGGCTCAACTGCTGCCCTCGTAGTGGGCTCAGCCAAGGTCTCGAGCTCCCTTGGTGGTATGGACTCCTCCAAGTCAATGATCGGAGGAGCCCCAGGGAGCTCGGGCTTGGAAGTTGGAGTCGATGGAAGCTTAGGCTCGGGAATGGGGGCTGGCGGTGACTCGATACGGCCTCTCTTAGCGGCCCACTTCTTCCTCCCCTTCATATGCTTGAAGAGCCGACCTCCCTTGAGCTTGTCTGCCTCCATGGGACCTGCAACAGAACTCGACATTAGTACTCAAGTAAAAGAAAGGAGTGGGCCAAACAATTGAGGTACTAGCTACCTACTCAGGCTCAAGTCGGCCTGAAAGAGCATACCCTCGGTGATATAATCTCTGAAATCACAACCGACCTCAACTCACGACTGAAATGCCTCCGTGGTCTTCTTGTCGAGTATGACACTAGGGTCTTGGATAGCCGCCCTCCAGTGAGTAGGAAGGGCCACCCCGCAGGGTTCCGGACTACGAAGTAGTCCTGCTTCCAGGTCGGGATCTTGCTAGGAAGCTTGCGCATTAACTTAAAGCCCGGGCGAGGGGACAAGTAGTAAGCCCTCCGGTGCTTGGGGAGAACGCATGAAGCGCTCTTCTTAATGGTAAGGAGAGAACAGAATATGTCCAAGTCAAGGGGGAGGACATACTCGTAACAGAGAGAGATGGTCCCGACCACGTTACGAACCGAGTTCGGGTGAAGCTGGTCTATCGTAACGTTGAAGTGTTTCAGGACCTCCACTATGAGTGGATGGAAGGGAAGGTGCAGTCTGACTATGAGCTGCTCTCGGAAGATCACGACCTCATCAGGGCCGTGCTTCCATGGGAAGTTCCCCGCAGGTAAACTATCGGTGTACTCCCTAGGCAAGTTATACTGTTGAATGAGTTGACGGAGCCTCTCCAGGGTCATAGTGGAAAGGCCCGAACCTGTCCGGCACCCGACCTCGGTGAGAGGTGGACACCAAGTTACCCGAGGCCACCCGTGCCTCGGGGGACTGGACTCCGGTAGGGTTACCCTGAGCCGAGGTACCCACCTCGGGCACCTCGGGCTCATCTAACAGGCTATCAAAGGAGGACATAACGAAACCGAAGAAGAGCTAAGGTGACTCACCGAAAAGAGATGGACCGGACTGAGAAGAACTGACCCAAGTTGGAGGCTTTGGATGCGAGCTCAAAACTACAGCTGAAGGTTTGTGACGAAGGAAAATGGCCAGGACCCCCCACTATTTATAGCCACTATACGCGGTCATCAACGGTTGAGATCGAAACGATCTGACAGTCCTCATGAAAACCGGCTGTGCGACCTTCAAGCTTAAATCAATTTAGCACGTTTTTTTACGTCCGCAGAGCCTATAACTCACGAGACGTCCGTGCGTAAACCGCACGCGACCCGAGTTGCGCCTGGCAAGACCAAGCAGAGAACCAGTCCAACCTATGAGCTGGCGGACAAGATGGCTTAGACCCCGAGCCAAATCTACTTGGCAGACCGCAGACTCCCCGCGTTGGGTCAACACCCCCTAGCACGGGGAGTGGGGGGCAATTGATGTAGGGAGATTTGGCCCGACCTCGTAGCATGGGGACACGTGGACATGACCTGGCATAAGCGACGACTCAACGT
>NW_010729076.1:9751752-9774741 GCF_000365185.1 Nelumbo nucifera | reverse complement strand
CCAGAGGAAATGACACCCGAACTGGCAGGGGTTCAGAAGTAATCATGCCCGACCTGACGGAGGCCTGGAAGTGAGTGCGCGAGGTGGTTATAAAAGGCTTCTACCCCCAGGAACAAGGTATGCTAACTTTCGCGCTATCTGGTTTATCTTGCCTTTGAAGGATTCTAACTTGAGCTTCGGAGCCCTTACACCGGGTTCTCCCCGGAGCTTCTCTTCTCCTTCCGTCTCAGGTCCCCGTTACTCAGTTCTGAGGCAAGATCATCGACAGCTAAGACCGGCCAGATTGTGCATCATCAATTCGTAATTAAAAAATAAAAAAATGGTCAAAACCATTGAACGAGTCAACAAGTCGACAATTTGACCGCCCGGGTCAATGGGTCGTTGATCGGTTCAATGGTTTTTGGCCAGGGACCGGGATTGGGGTAAAACGGAACCGATTGGTTGGATGGTCCCTGGGCCAAAATGTCCGTCTGTCTAGGTCAACGACTATTCGAAAACCATGGTTTTTTATGATTTTGGATTTTCACTATTCAAAGGTTTCTTCTACTGTTGGCTTTATTCGAGCGTGTACAGTTTAGGGTTTACCACTATTTTATTTCTTCCCTTTTGTTTTTTCTTTAGGTTTTCTTGTTTAATGTTTTTTTTTTAATTTTTTTATTTTCTTACAAGATGATATGCTTTGCCTCTTTCTTTGATTGCATGTATGTTTATCTCCGTCTCAAAAGCGAAACTTTGGACTCGAGTTTTTGATTTTTTTTTCCTTGGATTTTCTAGTTTGGTGGATTTATTGCCAATTTTTTTTTCTATGTTTAAGGTCACTTTGGATTTATCTTTCAAGGTTTTGGAATCCCTTGCAATGTCCACCCTTCCCATGACTATGACTACAAAGTTATTTTGTCTAATTATTGACATCTAGAAAAAATGACTTGGAAATGGAATCGTTCTGGCCACCAATTTTCAAGTCGACGGTTCGACTGTCTAGTTCGAACAGATGGCCCATTTTGACAATAAAAATTAAAAAAATAAAAAATGGACAAAAACCATTGAACGGGTCAACGGGTCGTTGACTGATTCAATGATTTTTGGCTAGGGACCAGGTTTGGAGTAAAACGGAACCGGTTTTCTGGACGGTTCTCGGGCTGAACGGTGCTACTGTCTGGGTCAATTGGGAGTTCTCGATGTGAAACAAAGGACAACTATGAAGTAGAACTCAGAACTATCACTGTATGATTGTATTTATATGAGATGCTTTGCTAAAGCAATATTTAAAAAACGAGCACATGATGATATCTTTTAAGTCTTTATATGAATTTCAAGACTTGAGTACTTATAGTTACAAGTTTTTATTAAGAAACCATTGTCTTTTTTAATGTAACAAATAGCAATGTTGCAATTCCATTCTAGCCCCTGCGAAGCAGGGACCCCTCCGTTAGTTTTGATGTATTACAATTTGGAGTAAACGGTTAAACCATATGATTGGACCATTTGGCCTCATAAGACGGTAGCCAAATTGGTTTAAAATCCAGTTCGAGCCTCATAACACATAGTAAAGGTTCCAAATAAATTGGCATTTCGAATTCATCTTTCTTAGCTCTTGCTATGTTTGGTTTGAAGGAAAAGGTAGGGAAACCTTTACAAACCTTGTATAGATTTTCCTACTTTTCCTTCAAACCAAACATGGCCTTACTGGTTGTACGTTTTATCTTCAAAATCAGATCTGTCCACAATATTTATCTGTTTTGTTCCCAATATATTATCCACAAAAGGCGTCATGCTCATCCAAACGCCCTTAGCAAAAATACAAAAACTGCCTCCTCAATCATGACTCAACCCTAGTTTCATAATTTTCAGCCCTAACTCTAATGGGATTTTATATCTAGAGTAGAGGTTTTTATTGTTCAGTCCACTCATAAATTTTTACGAATTTGCACAATTGGAAACAAGTAGAAAAATTTATCACAATTCAAGGGGATTGTATAGCATAGGTGGGGTTTGCCTGTTTAGGACAATACATTTTAAAAAAACAACAAAAATTTATGAGGGGGAGTAGTCAATAAATGTGCTATTTGGTAGAATAAGGGTAATGACTTCTAGCAAATTAAAATACAAATGAGAGTAAAGAACTGAAATACTCCAGTGATTATTTTCATTGTTTTAACAATAATAACAATTTTTTGTTTTTTGTTTTTGGAAAATTTCTGATTAGTACCCTGTACTTTGGGTCTAGTGCAATTTTGGTCCCTGAACTTTAAAGTGCGACAATTCATTATTCAGACTTTTAAAACGTGTTAATTCAGTACCTATCATTAACCAACTATTAATCAGCCATTAAGTGACATTTGAAAAAAAGACACAAATGCCCTTTGATTGTCATTTAATTTTTTCTATCAACCATCTAAACATTGACAAAAAATTAGCAATCCCAAATCTTTACTTCTATTTAAGAAAGTTGGGATCACATCTCATTGGGCAACCTAGACTCAAACTTTCTTAAATAAAAGAAGTAAGGATTTAGGACTTAATTTTTTGTCAATGTTTGAATGGTTGATAAAGAAAATTAGATGACACTTGATTTGTGTTTTTTCCAAAGGTTATTTAACAACCAGTTAACAACTGATTAATGGTAATATTGGATTTACACATTTTGAAAGTTTCAATATTGAAATGTCACATTTTAAAGTTGAGAGACCAAAGAAAGTGACACTAAGCCCAAAGTACTGGGTTTGGGAATTTTGCCTTTTTTTCTTTTGCACTCTAACTATTTATTTGAAAAAGTAAAGACAGGCCCAATATAGATTTATGAATTCCATCTATAAACATTCAAAATGTGGAATACCCCCACTCTATAGGCATTGACACCTACCCAACTATACTTTGGGCCTAAAAAATTCTGACCCGTCATTCTCCCATTTTTGTTTTGGTGTAACCTTTTCGGCTTTTCCCCATTCAAGTACTTTTCCACGGCAGCTGCTGCTGGCAGAATGGTTGTTATCCCCGCCAGTCCGCCACCCTGGCTGGAAGTGGCAGAATTGCTCTATGGATTGATACTAGTTATCCAAACGGTGTTCACCTCACTCTTCACATGGGACGATTGGATTTGAACTGCGGCCAAGCCAAGAAGAACAAGATCGATATGATGCTGGGTAAGAGTGAACACTGGATAATTCTCTGTACGTGCATGAAACTGATAACTGGAATATGCCATCCGAAGAAATAAAAGATGCCTCTAGAATCATTATTATTGAAGGCATATGATCGCATAAGAGATAATAGTTTGTTGTCCGTCTGCTAAAGCCTAAAGCGACTAATAGTCTTAGCGAGATAGACCATCTTATATGTTCTTGATCCTTTTAAGTTTGGGTTATTTTGGCATAATGGTCTGATTAATTTGTTGTCATCCCCACGTCTTCTCGATTGATAACTGCCTTGTTTTTACTCTGATGTACAATTTACCATGAAATCAATGATTATGGTCGAAGTCCGGATACATTCATACCGCTAGGGGCATCATCGACTATTCAAATTTAGAATAGCAATGTTGTACTGGCCGTTGGTTCGCTCTTCGCTGTTCTGAACTGTTATGGGCAATAGTGGAAATTAAAAAATCAGGGTCTTTTTGACGATAACCATTCTCGTGGTACAGACAGACAAAAAATGTAAGATCTTTAGCTGAGAGTGGGTCATGCACATACAATTGTCTCTTTGATTCATCCATGGCGACTCTGTGGCCTTCTGTTTACGTGTCTTTTTGACCTTAAACGAGGACCCTTAGTTAGTTAAAGTAATAAGACACTTGTCCTTCTCCAGATTCTCCAACATCTCTAAAGTGTCGTCGTCCCATCCCCCCACTCTCTCTTTCTTTTTGCCGCATTTTCGTTTTTCCAACATTCAACCTGTCTGTTCTTTCTACTCGATCGCTTGGGGTTTCGACTGATAATGGCCGCTTCCACCTCACGGCCTTGGATTTCTCTGCATAATCATAGAGAAATCTTGGCTTTCGCCGAGAAGAACCCGACGTTCGGTTGTCGTAAATGTGATTTATGCTGCGATGGTCCGATCACCAAGTGCTTTGGGAGGCTTCAGGGGATAAGAGCAGTGGCTCTTTCTCCTGAAAATGGGTTGAGTAAGAGTAGGAGAGGCTCTCCCGAGAACTACAATCTGGTCTGCAGTGAAACGGAGAATCACGTCGACGGCCGTAATAGTTTAGGTAAGGAACAAGAACTGTTCGTTCGCTGGCTGCGGGACACTTGGCCATACTTCATTGCGCATAGATGTAGCACATTCATCGTTTTGATTTCAGCAGAAATTGTCGAAAGTCCACACTTGGACGCAATTCTGAAGGTACTCATCTCTCCCCGCTCTGTGCTTCTCCTACTTATGTTTTCCTTTTCGAAATTATTAGCAAAGAAACCGCCATTAATGATTTTCTGTGCAAAATATGTTGACATTAAACTGTAAAAACTTTGAAACGTGTGGAGGATATTAATTATCCATGGAACGAGAATCAAGGGGTTGTTTGACTGTTCGCATTAGCCTTGACAACTCAGGAGTTTACAGCAGATGAAGAGAATTATTATGTACGTGAGTTAAACAAACTTAAGAAACCTTTGGACATCGCCTCGGAGAGAATAATTATTTATTAGAGAATAGAGATGATGTGTCGGCACTCGGCAGCCCATACGTTCTCAATAGCTGAGAAAATCCATTTAAGTTTGTAATTTTTAATAGCACCGTACCCGATACGCGTTCTCCGACGACTGTTAGTTGTTTCCGGCGGATTAAAATATCTCGCCTTGGAGTTGAACGCTAGAGTGATGGGACCAGGGTAAAAAAGGTGGAAATCTGATAAGAGTATGCAGAGGTGTTCATGGAAAGGGATTTTGTCAGCATATTACTGGAAATCGTGAGACATAAAAATTGACCAGTCGCTCTGAAACTTTGATTGTTATTGATTCCCTGAATAAAAAATGAAGAAATTGAAGATGGGGCTCTTTGGGCGGTCGGTGGACATGTTTATTATAACCGTCTATTGTTGCCCAGCAATTTAGAAAAAGGAAAGGAAAGCGTCACAGCAGGCAGAGCAGTCTTCTCTTCTTTTCGCCCTCTTCATCCTTGATTTTTCCACCGCCGCCTCTGTTTTTCTAATTTACTCTGCTGTGTTTCGTTTCCTCTGTTTTTGGAAGGGGTCATTCGCTTCTTCGGAAAATGAGCAAAATCTTTGCAGCAAAACAAAGAGGAAAACGAGAAAATCTGTTTTTTAACGGTGAAGCAACGCCATGTCAACCCTCGGGGGCATCAACTTTGATTGAGCTGCGTTGACTGAACGAGGTTGTAAAATACTAAAATGTAAACCGGCTTTCCGGGTTTTTCTTTTTTCACCAAACCTAGCTTTTAGTCTTTACAGTGTCACATCATAAAATATAAAATAAAAAAAATAAAAAAAAACAAAATTCTTAAATTATTCTTATAATTTAGTTATGGGTTTCTTGCAGATAACGGCAATTTCTGAATATCAATAAAAAATAATATTTTTATAAAATAATTAAAATAAAATATATTTTTTAAAAAATATAAAAAAGGATAATTACACTATTCATCCTTTCCTCTGCCCTTTGTTCTTTGCTCTTTCACACTCAATTATCTCCCTTTCCAACTGCTGGGCGACAGATGCGTCTTTGCTTAAATAGGTCGCTCTAAAGAATCTTCAACTTCATTTTAAACTGAAGGAATCCCAATTCTGATCGATCAGGTGAAATCCCGACCACCTCCGCGCATAGCCGTTGCCTCCTGGTGGCTTGTGCTTCTGAGAATTCCAATGATCTGATTCGTCAGTATGTCTCCGATCTTAAATCGGGCTCGCTAGACCTGCAGAAGCAGGCGACCTTGGGTTTTGTACCGGTGAAGGAAAACCGAAACACGAACACGAACACGAACACCGAAATTCAAAGGCGGAGACAACCGAAAAGCGAAGTCAAAACTTCGGTGGACCTGCCTGCCTCTGATTGTAATTCGCTGTGTTCGACCATGGTTTTCCTTCACCGAACACGAACACGACTCTTTAATCAAAAAATAGTTTTCTTGATTTCTGTATCGGATGCAAAAATCGCTTTGGTCGATGAAGGCGGCATCTCTGTACTGATAGAGATCATGGAGGTAGGGAGGATGAATAAAGATGTAGGGAAAGACGATGAATAGTGCTCTTCTTTGATATTTTTCAAAAAAAAATTACCCTATTTTTATTATTTTATAAAAATATTATCTTTTATTAATATTTAGGACAAAAAGTTGCCCTTATATGTTAAAACCGCTTTAGTTAATTGATTAACTCTATCATTATTGTTTATATATTATTTTAAAATATCTATTGTTTCTGACAATTGATATATCATTGAAAAATAAAATATTAAATTTATCCTTTAATATTTTTTAAGATTCAGTTTAGAAAAAGTATAAATACAAATATATACAACACAAATACATACAAAATAATATAAAATACATAATTTTGCATTCTATATATTTGCATCTGTACCCTTTTCTAACTGAGCCTAATTTTTAAAATAAAACCTAACTGATAAAAATTTTGAAAAACTGCAATCTCTTTCCTCTTTCATCCTCTACGTGGCATTTCTCAGAGGAAGTCCATCAACAAAGAGCAAGAGGCTACCCTCTGATCTAAGTCTGCCGTTGCCGCCCCCAATCCAACCTCAACAACAACCTTTCCAAACTGCATCTTTAAATTTTATATCAGAGTTTCAGAAATCTAGACTAGAAAGCATGTAGAAAGCGTTAGCAGGACCGTAGTAGTAGGAGTGTCAACAGGCCCTCCTTCTTCGTCCTGGTCGCCCCTGACTTTTCCAAACTGCTTGTAAGATTGAAGAACCCAAAAGGGATTTTCAATTTTAATTACAGAGTCTGGTTGCGAAGGCAGAGTCGATCAACTTGATCAATTCATGTTATTTATATTTTCTTTTACAATTAGTTATTGCTTGAGGAAACCTCTCCCATTGACAATGGTGTTGTTGAGGAAACTTCTCCCATGAAAATGTAGTTTTGAATATAAACAAGGAAAATGAGAACGCTGACAATGGTCTAGATATGTCACAAGTAAATGGAGTTTCTAAAGGTATTAACTCTTATGGGAAGGAGGTCGAAAGTTCTAAGTACTGATTTAGTAGTCGAATACTGTAAAGTAAGGTCTAACATGCTTTGATTCCTTTGAATTGTTTCTGTTGGATGAATGATTGGGTATGGTCCGTATGGAGACATGGATATGATGATCTGTATTTAGAAAATTGGAGCTGGTCGTGACAATGGCTTGAAGAACACTAAAACACCTAAGGATCAAGCTAATTGGAAAGTTCCAATTTCATTTTCTCGAACTCAGAGGCCAAGTATGTCTCAAAATTTTTCCTTCCCTTCAAGGGGATGCTTACCGATGGGCTTGAAGAAGAGCTTTGATGGCAAGTCGGTGAAATTGGATTCTAAACACTCCCCGGAAAATGACACAGAAAGCGAGGGCTCAGTTTCCAATGGATATGCCTCTTCATCAATTTCTCGTGTGAATAATTTCAACAGCTCCAACGCGGTGAGTTCTGTGGATGCTAAATCAAATGGTGGTGGTTTATATGCCTAGCGGACCACTTAAACATCTGTTGAAGGGTTTGTTTTCCTTCTTCTCAATATCTCTTTGTGCTTTTTCCCTTGTCTGCACTACCCTTCTGTGTTTATTTAAAATCAGGTTAGCAAGTCTGTTTCCTTAGATGCAAGTTGTAACCGGCGGTCGACCACAATCCAAAGAACACCAGTAAGTTATTGTTCTTACAACCTATAGAGTTATGCATCCGTTCAATGGATCGATGCCTAAAAGACTCACCCTCACAAGTCCGACCGGGAAAAGCAAGTGATTCTCACCCAAAGAAAGAAACGCAAGGCGATGCTATAGGGGTGGTCAACGACTTAGTCCGTCTTGGGGATCCTCCGTCTTGGTGCATCACCTTCTGGCTGCCATTAATGGAATAAATGGAGATTCTGGACAGAACCGGCACGACATGGAGGACAGTTGGCATGAGACCTCAGCCATATATCAATGCAGTCCACATGGATAGCTGGTGCAGCGGTGACAGAGGTATACAGGTCTCACTCTCAGTCTCGATGCCCTGAATTTTATGTGATAAAAGGGTGTTTTAGGGGTTCTCAAAGAGTTCAAATCTGCGCCCCACCCGTTATCAAAGGGTTCTCAAAGGGTGATAAAAATGTATCAATGAACGGTTATTGATAACGGTAGTAAAGGTTTTAGACAATCGTAAGAAATGGTAGAGAGAGAAAATATCTCTAAGTCCAATGTGCACTTTTCTCCCGCTGAGATTCCTTGTGGCCCCCACACTTCCACTGTTCGCAAATCGCAAGTTCGCAACCATGGCGGGCGACGAGCGTCAGTCCTTGGTCCCGCGCAAGTCGCAACAGTAATGCATACATCCTCGTCGTGAAACGATCCTCACGTGCTTCAAGAGCCAGTCTTGCGGCCCTATACTCTTACGCGCTAGATTGAGCCATTGAGGTTCTTCAGTCGTTGAGTCTCTTCCCGTCTTCCGTCTCTGGTTCGCTCTTTTTTGCTTTGCGGCGTCTTTTTGCTACTTTTCAGTGTTCCGGCCACGTCTATACCAAATTAGGGTTCTCCTCTGGTTTTCATTCGTTCATCAATGGTTGCTTCGAGCTTGAGTCCCTGGATCTTCGTCCAAAACGTTATAGAAATATTAACATCGAGTGAATACAGATCAATTCAAAGTAGGATACCGCGGTTACCCCATGGTTTAAGTGGAAGGAGTGGAAGCTACCAATCAAGTAAGGAGTTCCCGTTGTCGCTGGGGTATTATGGTCTTATGGGGAGGAAAAGAATTTCTGTCAATTGTGATGCATTTGGCGATCCTGATCATTCGAGCACTGACGAGCGTGACAAGATGAAGGAAGAGCAGTTTGTTCGGTGGTTTCGAGAAGCTTGGCCGTATTTTAGGGCGCACGGAGGTAGCACATTCGTTGTGGTCATTTCCGCGGAAATAGTAGATAGTTCATACTTCGATGCGATTCTAAAGGCAAGTTCTGTGTGTGCTACTATATACTGATTTTCTTATTATATCATCTTATTCCATTTTCCTTGCTTTAACAAGACATTTTTTTTTCCTGTTTGATTGACTGCTAAATATTAATTTTTAATGCTTATGATGTCGTGGAGGGTAATCTTAGTTCCCTAAAAATTGAATTTTCATAGCTCTGGGTTGATGTTCGTGGCATGCAGGTTTCTGTTTAGTGAGGGAATTTGTAATTCAAAATTTCTAATACACAGTGGTCGAGTCGACGTGATTTTATTTTTCTCTTGAGGAAAAACTAAGGGTTCAAGGGAAACATAAAGAAATTAAATAATAAGTACTCTATTATTGCGAATGCACATGGGTATCATTTTATCTTCCCACGCGTTACCCATGTTAGATACTTATATATATGTTCTGCAGTTCCGAACTGATGTTTTTGAGAAGGTCATGATGCGCAGAAGAAGGAAAAGAACCATTTCGTAATTAAATGGATTGGGTGTAATTTCAAGGTGGTTAGATAGGGACCGCCAACTAAACTAGTTAAGGCATTTGTTAGACCTTTTGATGCGGGAAAAAGATGTCTGCAGGTCAGCCGGCAAAACTACGTACTAGATGGAATTTATGCAAAACTAATTCATACTCTGAATAAAGCGTTATTTCTTTTCTTTTCTATTTTTTATAACTACTTTACTGTTCTCTCTCCCTCTCTCTAAAAAATGAATCTCATTATCTTAGTTGGAAATGCTGAGGTATAATTGAACAGCTTGCATATTTTACTGTATAAAATTCTGTACTTTGGAATGTTTGGATGCTATTTGTCATTTATTCACTGCTTTGTATATCAGCATTAGAAAATATTTCTGCAGGATATTTCTCTCCTTCATGGCCTGGGGGTTAGATTTGTTCTTGTTCCTGGTACACATGTACAAATTGACAAGCTTTTGATGGAGAGAGGTAAGCATCTTGTGCTTAACTTCTTACTTTTCTTTATAAATGAATACATACTACTGAGTTTCATTGCTTTTGAATTTCATCATTTTATAATGATGGTCTCTACCTTTGAACCATGACTTTCTTTATATGACTGATGTAGCCATAGTTGTGCTATGTTACTTAGGCATCTCACTGATATAACCACTATTTCATGGTGCGCAAGAAGGATAATTTGCATTTTGATTTTCTTTCTTTTACTATACCATTGTAATGTCATAAATGCTATAAGGCTAGTTGTCTTTATAGATTTGATTGCAGAAGACTGAAAAAAGGAGGAGAAAGAGAGAACTGAAGATGGAAAACAAGAGTGAACTATTATTAGGGAGGATTGGGAGGTCACTTACGTGCCTATCTCTCTATTTTTATTCATAAAGAAACCTTGACTAACACAATTCCACCACATTAATACCCTGATGCTATACATTACTCTATTGCATTAATTTGTAGTCCCAATGACTAAGAACACTCTACCTCAAGGTGGTGCATAAATATCATACATAATTAGCTTGCTAAGAATATTTCACATTTTGGACTTTACAACTACCTTAGTGAGAATATTAATTAGTTGAACCTCAATATGTATCCTTCTATCATGTTGGATTAGATTATATGCTATACTAATAGTAGTTTGGTTATCATAGTAGATCTCCATTGGTCCCTCTATCAGATAACCAAGCTCATGGAGAAGCTTCTTGAGCTAGAGCAACAAACAAGCCCCATGTAGGCACAACATATTGCTTCTTGCTTCTCTAAATAAACAGGTTTCCACTAACAAATTTGCAGTACCCAGACGTTGATCTTTTGTCAGTGACTGAGCTTGAACAGTCTGCATCTATATAGGCATCAACTTTCATGTACCCATTCTTCTTAGACAATTGCCCCTTAATTGGAGAGCTTTTGAGATAACACAAAATCCTGTTTACTACATTATTGTTTGAAATACTGCTAGTAAGATACATGATCAAAGCCAAACACCTCACTCTGTGCTGAAGAAAAGACCAAATTAATCACTAGGTTAATGTATCAAGTTTTGATGGCCGGTATTGAGTAAGGTTGAATGTCAGGTGAATTTTTTAGGAGCATATTTTTTGTTGTTTGTTTAGTTGAATGCCCTCCAGCCACCTCCCTGATGAGCACCAAGTATTCTGAATTATACTTTGAAGTTGGACCTTCATATTTCTAATATTCTGATTGTTTTATTTTAAACATCTATTGCTATGAAACAGAGCTAGAAGAGGTATGCAACTATACATGAATCCTGCTGGATCAAGTAATATGGTTTTATTAGTAGTAACTACATCATGGAATCCTGTATCTTTTTATCCCTCTCTCGTGTTCATGCTGATGTGTTCCTTTGGGTCTGCTATTTTACAGTTAATTTAAAACATTTTGCTTGTAGGAAAAGAGGCCAGATATGTTGGTCAATACCGGATTACGGATTCTGATTCCTTAGAGGCAGCAATGCAAGCAGCTGGGAAGATCTATAATATAATGCAAGCAAAGCTTTCCCCTGGCCCTTCAATATTTAATATTCGCCGGCATGGTGAAAATAGTCGTTGGCATGATGTTGGTGTCCGTGTTTCAGGGGGTAATTTTCTTGCAGCTAAGGTGAGTCTTTTTTATCAATAATGATTAGAGAGCTTTATTAAATATGTTAAGTATAATATAATGCAAGCAAAGCTTTCCCCTGGCCCTTCAATATTTAATATTCGCCGGCATGGTGAAAATAGTCGTTGGCATGATGTTGGTGTCCGTGTTTCAGGGGGTAATTTTCTTGCAGCTAAGGTGAGTCTTTTTTATCAATAATGATTAGAGAGCTTTATTAAATATGTTAAGTATAAGTATATGAGCCCATGCTAAGAGGAGAACCGATTAGCATTTAGCAAGGAAAGAAAACAGGAGATGTACAGAACAACATGAAGTTGTTAAGTAAAGAAAAAATAAGGAAAAAAACATGGGAATACAGTTATGTTTGTTGAGTTGATGGGTACTAAAAAGATGGGAAATGTTGGTTATGTGATCAGAAACACCATAATCTATTATCCAAGGGATACATTGATTACCTGAGATGGTTGCATGATTAGTAGTATTATGAGTACCTAAATGTGCAAAGGCTGTAGAAGCAGGATTGCCTGGAATTGGAAGCAACCTCTCTCTAAATGATTGAGGAGTGTTCCAAATTTCTCAAACTCTGCTCTCACAACAGCCAATTACTCCACCATTGATTTATCCTCACTGGTCCCCTTTTCTTCCTCTAGTACTATGGCAAGATTTGCATTTCCTTCCTTTTTATTATTTTTAAATCCGATTGGCTTCAAATGAGGATGTAATTTCCAATAGTAATCCTTAGTATACTTTGGTTTCTTGCAGAAATCACAAATTATCTCCTTCTCATTCTTCTTTTCATTCCTTTTTGGTTTAACACTCACATGGGCATAGTGCTAGGGTCACTAACTGAATCTGTCTCCTACTCTACTTATAACTAACCATAGCATACACCATAGACAATGACACAACATCTTTTTCAATTATATTTTACTTGGTAATGTCATACCTGGGTTGGGCTCAATTAAGAATTCAAAGATTATTACTTTCCCAAACTACTATCTCCAGTAAATCAATCTTTTGCCACAAAGATTTTAGCATAGAGTAGTGCAGTGCCAGTGGTTTTTCCCCTTGTTGCAGATTATTCACATCATTCCTCAATTTATATGCTTTGGCCACATTCATCTTTTGGGAAATGAGAATATGTTTCTACCACATTGTCCCATACTTGGTTGAAATCATCCCACAAATAATGCTTACTGATGTGTGGTTGCATGGAATTCACCAGCCACCCAACAACCATGTAATTCTCCTGCATTCATTTCTCATATGTGGGATCCTTCTCATTTTGATTCTTGCTTCCTGTAAGATAACCTAGTTTCCACTTACCACAAACATAGATTTGTACAGATTGAGACCATTCTAGGTAATTAGTTGCATCTAGTCTAACTGTAGTCACAACACTGTAGAAATTGCTTGCAGACCCCGCTTGACCAATCCCATATTATGTGTACTGCTTCGATTCAACTCTAGATTGCTGCTCCATTGAACAAAAAACTTGGTTTAAAAACAAACAGAAACAAAAAACTGGTATGCAAACCTAGAATAACTGATCTGCAATCAGTTCAACACTTGAAAGTTGAAACTAGGGTTTCATCAACCTGACAACATAGGATGAAGAGAGAAATTGCAAATGCTTCTTGTAGTGTTCCTAGATCTCTGTCAATAGCAACCACACTCTATGATAGATCAAATAGCTCCTACAGAGCCCCCAGCATCAATCCGCTTGATTAACCCCTAACACGATCAAGGTCAGATTTCTCTAGTTGGTTCTGATTTTGGGCCAAGATCTCCAGGAATACCTTCTGGGCTTCAAAATTGCAATCAAAAGCCTACAAAATCTCTTACCAACTAGGTGGCAACTCTTCTTGATGATCAACAGTTCACCTCTCCATACACTCTACTGATCCTAGAGTGTATGGGTTCAAGAGAAAAGAAAGAAAGGAACCACTCTAATACCAAGAAGTTAAACAGAACAGCATAAATCTTGTGGTTTAATCAAGAAAAATTAGTAGAAGAAGATTCAGATCTATAGAAGAGATAGAGAAGAGGAAGAAATAAGGTTTGGAGGAAAGAAAAATCATGGCTGTCTCCTTGCCCCCAATAATGTTTTATTAACTCTAATCACAACCTAAGGTACAATTACAGAAAAACCCTTAATGGGGTGGCTGCTAAAATAAAAGAATATGGGCCTTAGTCCCTCTATAACTAAAGACACTACTCAATAAGGGAACTTAAGAAATAAAAGGAAGGGAGGGCCATAGGCCCAGCCCATCAGCTCAAAAATGTTTGCTGCTCAGCCCTGGGCCTGGTGCCTCCCATACAAGATTTGATCTTCCAATACCTAGCCTAGTCAGTGCACTACTAAGGCATTACCATTTTAGATGTGCTGTTTATGGTTTTGACTTTTGATTCAGCTGAGCTTTGAATCCTGTTAATTTTCTCTCGTGCAAGATTTGATCTTTCTGTTATCTATCAAAAAATGATATGATCTTCCAACACCTACACTGCTAAGACATTTTATTTTAGATTTGTTAACTTACCATTTTATATGTGTTTTTAATGGTTTTAGTTAGGCTGAGCTTTGAATCCTGTTAATTCTCCCTCATTATTCCTTTTGATAGGATTAATGTCTTTTGTAAATCCTTAGTCAGGTGTTGGTATGTTCATATTTTATTTATACCACTTAAGTCTGCAACTCTTCCTGTTTTTTTCTCCAACCAGAAAAGAGGAGTTGTCAATGGGATTGACTTTGGGGCAACAGGTGAAGTAAAGAAAATAGATGTCACTCACATACGTGAGAGGCTTGATCGAGATGGCATAGTAATACTTAGCAATCTGGGATATTCCAGCTCTGGAGAAGTTTTAAATTGCAAGTATGCCACAATAGCTTCTACTAGGCCTCTTTGGTTATTTATTTCCTTCATTTCATTGGATGGATGTTACTGTCATGCAGTTTTCAGTATACAAGAGGATAATATATTTATTGTTCTCTTTCATTTTGATATACATATGAAGCTTAGTGTGTATCATTTTATTAGCTTTTCTATTCCCTTATCTACAGTTTCATATTTCATGGCATCCTTATCTTTGCTGTGATTTTGTGCTTGTGCTTTATAGTCCATTCATTAATCTTTTTTGCAATGCAATTCCTTCTCTCCCTGATCTGTGTTTCTTAAATATTAATCATGGTCATATTATGGAAAGATAGAGATACTGCTAGTAGTCAAGGTTTTGAATATCGATACAGGCCGATATGCTGGTTGGGGTGTATCGGCCTGTATCATTGGGCGCTTTTAAGTTTGTTTTTTTCCAAACTGGTTCAGGGGGGTTGGTTTAAGGCTCGTTTACCCCCTGAACCAGGTCAGATCCCGAAACACATACCGTAAGGGCGTATTAGGGAGTCACCAATACGATATGTTGTGAATTTTTAATCCTTGCTAGTAGTATCAATAGGTTAAAGAAAGAGCAGAAAAAGAGATGATAGAGAAAAAACCCATAGGTATTCATGGTGCCATGAGCTTTACCTATGTCAATGCGTCATACTTCTGAATTTAGAAGAGTTTTGTTTTCCTTTCTCCTCTTGCGTTTTAAATCTGTTAGACATTGCCTTCGACAAGCTACAAAATTTAAATCCTCTGAATTTTTCTCAGAGAATAGCTTTCTAATCTTTTTTGTCTTCTTAAATTGTTGAAGAGTTTGATTTCAGGCTGGCTAAGCTGTAATTTCCAAAGCAACTTCAAGAATTTCAAAATTCACTTTCTTGATTTTGTCTTCTCTAGATGAAGCTTGTGATAAACAAAGGACCGAGGATTCTTTTATTTGTTGGCAGTGTCATTATTTAGACTTTAAAAAGCGTCTTTTGGATGCCTTGAACTGAGAATATTTGATCAGAATTTATTCCTGCATTGTCTGCATTAGAATCCTAAGAAGCTAGATTATTGCTAATTGAAGTTTGTATAATCTCTTCTAGTTCATATGACTAGAAGATTTCTAGACAAGAAAAGAAACTAATGTTATTCAAGAGAAAAATCAAGTTATATTTCTTTTATTGAACCATCTCAAAGAACCATTTAACCTAAAAGCTTAAACTATTAGGTGAGGTCCTTGAATAGGTTGATATTTTCTAACACTCCCCCTCACACGAAAGCCCATTGGGCTTGAATCGTGAACAAGCACAGACCCACCCATACCTTGTGCTGAAACTTATTTAATTATAATGGGAGTAATGAGGATCGAACACCAGACCACTTGGTCAAAATGGCTCTGATACCATCTCAAAGAACCATTCAACCTAAAAGCTTAAACTATTAGGTGAGGTCCTTGAATAGGTTGATATTTTCTAACAAATCATGGCATGGTCAAAACCTAACACCTAGTTTCCTACTAGAAAATCTTGACCATAAAGAAACTGCTCTGATAAAGCTAAATAAGAACTTCTATAAAATGAATCACGTTACAATTTGTTAATATTTTGGGCAGTCTCCCAAGTCACTTCATCTTCATTAGATCTTAGTTAGCTCTTAAGGTTGTTGGATTTGTAATTAAATGATCTTTTCATTGACTCCAAAATCAACCTAAAAGTTGTAGCCATTAAAAGTTTCATGTCACAGCTCACAAGAAAAGTGACGAATCTACAATTTAGGTGGTATTTGGTTCATGGTTCTGAAAAAGGGTGGTATGGTTCAAGAACCATATCAATCTCTTTTTGCAAATGAGTATTGGCGTGTGAGACACACCATACCAATCTGAAAAAGTATCATGTATTTTCACTATTTACTTTTGATCTACAGTCTTCATCAGATAGAGACATTTTGATTAGAGCCATATTGGCGTATGAAACACACCATATAACTTACCACATCATGCTTACATCATTTAACCATATGGTTGAGAATGCTATAAAAAATTGTGCCAAAAAAGGCCATTTTGCTAATTCTGGAACCATGAGTTGCTGGTTCCAGAACCAGAAATAGCATACAGAATGCTTGTTGTGTTTGTGAACCAGATGAAACACAAACACAACCCCCCTCCCCCCCTAAATCTTCCTTGAAATTAGTAACTCTCAACGGGTTAACCCCAATAACATTATTGATCTGAGTGGACCAAATTGTCCTTGAGTGATAATCATTTCCTTTTTTACTTTTTTTATACCTAGTGTTAGTCATCCACAAAATTCCCTGCTTACAGGTGTTTTTGTGAACCCATTTTTTTGAATAATTATATAAAATATTATATAAAATATGTTTGAAACTGAAGCTTGAAAAAACTGAAAAAAAAAGAGTATGGTTTAAAGTACTGATACACCTCTGCTGATACACAAAGGTGTATTGATTCTTTGAACCATGGGTGCTACTTGAATGTGAGTTTCACAAGGCCTATTGGGTTGCGATGTGTTTTCCCATGCCTTGGGCCAGGTGCATGCTCCATTGGAGGTCATTGAATGAGATTTAGCCAAGAAAAATGAATAATTTAGAAACTACAATTAATTAATTCTGAGTTATTTATGCAATTGAGAATATCCCTTCTCTTGGGTACAAATATCAGTGAACAGTCTGGTTGATGCAATAGCAAGACAAAGAGTACAAAGTAATCAGTTGTATTGGGTTTGATTATTGACTATTGAGTGTAAAAGAAAAAAAGAAGTGTGAGAGCAATGGGTTAGGCAGTAAAGAGCTGGCCTGAACTTTCTAAGAGGTGCTAGGCACATACTATATTACATCATTCTTTTTTACATAAAAAAGGGCAGCCCAGTTCACAATGCTCTTGCCAATGTAGGGTCTGGGGAGGGACAGATTTATGCAGCCTTGCCCCTGCAGATAACATAGAGAGGCTATTTCCAAGATTTGAACCCAGGTCCACCCTCATTTTTACATCTTGATATTTCTTTTTGATAGGAAACGGTTACTTTCATTGAAGATAATTAAAACACAAACACAACTGTCAACCACCCAAATATAGGGTGCTGACCTCATTGCTACATCTTGATAAGATTCTAAACAATTACCTATAAAAAAATTCTAAGCTATTTTGTTCTAATATGTCCATCATAAAAGGGAAAATATTTTATTATTATTTCCTAGACCACAAACATAGTAACATGTCGCACACAAACAACAGGAAAAAAGTTTCAGGTTAATTTTGCTTTAGTTGGGTCCAGTGTAATAGGGACACTGACTTCTCTTTTTTTGTTGGTGGGGGAAGATACAAGGTGGTGACAATAAGAGGTAAACCATTTTTGTCTCTGTAATAACCTAAAATGTCTAAAGTACCATTTTGATGGATTGCTGATTTTAAACTTAATGGAGTTGCTGAAGGTTAATTTAAATTACTGTATTTTTGGGACTGAAATATCTGAAAATTCTTGGTTATCTTGAAAAGTTTTTGCAACTCCCACATTATTTCATGTTTGAAAATAATTAGGTGAATTGCTGAGGTAGATACATAATCCTTAATATCTCTTGACATTTAATGCTATTTTGTTATACTCTATGTACTCATTTCTGCACCTTCGAGCTGTCATACGTGTCAAAATTTCTGATGTTATAAGAATAAAATTTACAATTCCAAGTGTTCATTGCCTTGGTGCTCAATCACAAGGTTAGAGAGTGTTTGATGCTTTAACCTTTTGAGTGTTGCAGCACATATGAAGTTGCTACTGCTTGTGCCTTAGCTATTGGAGCAGAGAAGCTTATCTGCATTGTGGATGGTCCAATTCTAGATGAAAACGGGCGGCTCATTCGTTTCTTGACTCTTCAAGATGCAGACTTGTTGATCAGAGAGAGAGCTAAACAAAGTGAAATAGCTGCTAATTATGTCAAGGCTGTTGATGATGGTGCCACTTATTCTGGATGCAATAGCTCTCCTGATTCCAATGGCAATAGCCCCCCTCAGTATGCAATGCACTCAAGCAAACAGTACAATATAACATTTCAGAATGGTGTTGGTTTTGACAATGGAAATGGGTTATGGTCGGGTGAACAAGGATTTGCTATTGGAGGTGAGGAACGTTTGAGTAGATTAAATGGTTACCTGTCAGAGTTGGCTGCTGCAGCTTTTGTTTGCAGAGTAAGGCTTTAGTAACACACTACATGGATCCCTTTTCACTATAATTATTACAATGTATTTTGCAACTGAAAATATATAATGTTTAATATGTGGTTTTCTTTTGTCTTTTTTTTTTTTTAAGTTTATACATGAAGGCTATAAATACATTTCAATGTAATGGTATTTTAAGTGTACACACTTGAGACTGGAGTATTGGTACTGGGGAATGGGCCCATCCCCAAATTTTATATGCTTTGACCCTTTTTTTTAATTTTTTAATATCAATTAAAGATTTACCAATAAAAAGTGTACAGTTAAAGATTTTAGTTTATTGCATTTTTTGGTTGCAGGTCAAAGCATATCTTAATCTGTATATGTCATGTCTTGCATCAAAACAATAGATGTTACTCCAAATTTAGACCATGAGTTCAACTTTGTTGCATCAATAAAACATTATACCTGTCTAACTGATGTTTTAAAACGTATTGGTGTGATGCAAGGCATTCTGTCATTCTAAGGCATAAGGTGTTAACTGGAAAGTGAGCTCCTAAGCATGGATTTTTTATTAATAAATATTAAAAATAAGATTTTATATAGTAAATATTCCATAAAAATAGGAAATTTGTGAGAAATTAGAAATTTTCATATTTGCAATTTCTAATAATAAATCACTACTGGCCACTATTTTGACCTTGCCCTGATAATGTTATTGGTGGTAAAGTCCTGGAATCCCCTCTTTGTTAAAAGAAGCTAATGTTTTTCTTTGATAAATGTTAAAAGAAGCTAATAATTACTTCATTGGAGAAGCCAAAGAACAACATAAGACTACAGTGATGAGATTATAATAGTATGCACAATCTCCTTTGATACATTGAATATCTTGAAATGAACTGCCATTCTCTGATCACTTGGCCTACATAAATGTCTTTGGAATCATCCCTACTTGGAATCAAGTCAAGAATTGCTCTAATAGAGTGGGCTTTATTGAAATGTCAACAAGGATATTAAGAAGTTGGTTTTGAAGTATAAGCAGCCAATCTTTATTAGTCTATTTTTTTTTAATTGGTAAGCATTCAGTCCTAATTTGTAAGGGATTTATGTAGTTTCCTTTTTCATCCATAGATTTATTTCACTTGGAAATAAGCAGTACTAGTAACATATGGTTGTTGGTTTTCCTTGCAAAGTTTACTTTGTTGTAACTGATAAATCTTGTATTCATGCAAGATCTCTTCATTCAACTAAATCATGTTTCTTC
The DNA here is from genome assembly GCF_000365185.1 of Nelumbo nucifera. The sequence goes on along the minus strand of NW_010729076.1, from coordinate 9,754,752 downwards.
TGAGAAATGTGTACCTAAGTTTGGCACTTCTTAGTAAATTTCTTCCTATGATACATATGTGCAGACATATTTGGACTGAGTTGCAAATTGAATACCATGCGTTTTTTTGTTATTATAATTAACTGAGCTTCAAATTTTGAATGTCTTGCATTTTTGCTTGTAATTTCTATTAGGGAGGCGTTCAAAGAGTACATCTATTAGATGGCACCATTGGTGGAGTTTTATTGTTGGAGTTATTTCAAAGAGATGGGATGGGGACAATGGTGGCTAGGTAAGTAGTCCTTTCATGTGAACTCGTATATATCAGTAATATAACTTCTCATGGATTCTGCCTTGTTTTATGTATTATTTCCTTGGCTTTTAAATGTTTGTTTCTTATTTTCCCTGTATTTTTTATAGCTCAGATGGTTGCTACCTATCATACGTTAGATATCCAACATGCACATTGTACATGTGTTGACAGGCTAAGATACTGATATTAGCAACTTATATTCCCCTCTACTGCACAAATCCTTCATTTTTTATTGTACGCTGTCATTATGAATTCCTAAGAATTTAATTTCTGGTTTCGGTAAATGTCATAAACCTTGCTTGGGGTTTTCAAGTTTCTCCAACCACCTTTCACATTTTGCCATTAGTATCAATTGCCTCTTTTGTAAAGAATCTGTCATTTGCTAAAAGACAAAGCAAGAAGTCATTCAGTTCAGCCACTTAAACTGTTATCAAATGGCCTGTTAGTTATCTATGTGGTTACATGCAACAATAGGTCATCACCTAGTTTGACAAACCTAGCCTAGTGAATATCAATCACAGAAAAAAATCTAGTGATCTTGGCCATACCTTGGATGTGAGTAACCAACCACCTTGTACCTGGGCTTCACCTCTGGCAACATTTTCCAATCCTGGGATCTATAAACTTGTTTGCTGTTGCTGAAGCATGTAAAATGACATTGAGATTGCCTTGTATTTTACTATGTTATGATGCTCAAATTTTTATAACCATATGTTTTTGACTATGTGTTACCCTTTTCAGTGACCTTTACGAGGGAGCACGGCCAGCTAAGGTGACAGATCTTCCTGGAATTAAACAAATTATGCAACCCTTAATAGAGCGTGGCACATTGGTTCAAAGAACTGATGAGGAGGTCCGTCCTATACTTTTGATTCTTTACTCTTCTATGTTTATTTTATGAAATAAGTAACTATAAACTTCATCCTGCCACCTTGCTTACTGTCTTTTTATGGAATTAGAACTAAGAGATTGTTGTCCTTTTGATATTTTAGCTACTTAAAGAATTAGATTCATTCATCATTGTGGAGAGAGAAGGTCAAATTATTGCTTGTGCTGCCCTTTTCCCTTTCTTTAATGAGAAGTGTGGAGAAGTTGCTGCTATTGCTGTATCTCCTGAATGCCGTGGACAAGGACAAGGAGACAAATTACTTGGTATGATATTGAAACCTAATTATTCTCACATTACTTGTTCTAATTGTTGTAACTGTAGAACTTTTAAGATATTTGTCATTGACATAAGTAGTAATAGATGACTCATCAGTCATCATGTTCTTCAGTGTTCTCTTTATTCTTGTTGCAACTGAAATACAAAGACAAGTAGACAACCCAGGTTTTATTTCTCATAGACAAGTAAGACCTTCAGAAGCCTGAAAATGTTGATTCCCTTCCCCATTGCACACAATAAAAAGGCCATTTTCAGTCAAGGTTCAAAGTATCTGTGGTGGGGTAGTGCTCCTTTAGAAGAAAAACTCCCCTTGTTGTACTTGCTTTCTTTTAAAAATAAAACTCTCTCAGTTCGTGTCCTTTTCCTCCAGTGGGCTTTCGTCGAATTTTGGGTTTAGACATAACTGGAGGGGAAGTGGAAATTCCCTTGTGGCTGTGCATAGAGTTATTAGACTCTTTGGAAGGTGTTTTTTTGGATCTTCAAAGCTTGATGCCAGACTTTCACTCCCTTGTTCTTCTGGTCTCTTTTCTTGTTCGTCCTTTGAGTCCCTTTCCTCTTGTGGCTCTGCCCCTACTTTTCCAGTGGAAGAGGTGTGGAGTGGATTTGTTCCACCCAAGGTGAGGGCTTTCTGCTGGGAGGTTTTTCACTAAAAAATAAACACTTGTGAGACCCTTCAAAAGAAACGACCCAATTGGTGCTTATCTCCTCACGTCTGTCTTCTCTGCAATGCGAATGGGGAAACTTCTTTTCACATACTTATCTCTTGCCCTTTTGTGGCTGCTATAGGAGGAGTTTTCAGAAATGCTGATGGGAGCATCCTTGTTCTACTTTCTGTCCAGCTGGCCATGGTAATGCAATTAGAGCAAAAGTTCTAGACGTCCTACAGGGCCTAAAGCTGGCAAAGAGGAACAGTTACACCAACATCATTGTTGAAGGGGACTCTAAAAGTGGTGGTGCATTGGGTTAGGCAAGCAGAGAGGTGCCCTTGGCAGTATAGACATATTCTGAGAGAGATCTCTGAACTCAAAAGAAACAGAGTTGTAGCTGTTCAATGGGTTTACAGATCTGCAAATGAGTTGGCAGATGGTTTGGCTGGACAAGGGTTAGAAAGAGGAAATCTATTATGAGGAGTTGGGACTCTTTCCTAACTTGTAACTGCTGCTTGGGGGCTGGTTTTTTGTTCTTTCTGTTTCTTATTTTGGGTCTGGTCATCTGACTCTTGTGTAAATCGGGCCGTGTCGCCCGTGGCCCGGCACGACGGCGCGCAGGCTGTGCTGGACTGCTGGGTTGGGGGTTCCAGGTCCATGGGCTGGCACGGCACAGCACGACTATGCGTGTCATGCTGCCCACAGTCCACATGCTGGCATGGCCCAACACATGGCACCGAACAGCCTGTGGGCCCACAATGGGCCAAGTTGATGGAGGCCCATCCCAAGGCCCATCTCACTCCTAGGGGCGGCAGCTCCTAGGATAAGGCCAAGAGTCCAAGATAAGCCAAGGAAGGATAATTCAAGATCCATCAAGACTCTTCCAAGACTCCAAG
>NW_010729076.1:9707024-9746502 GCF_000365185.1 Nelumbo nucifera | reverse complement strand
TATTCATCAATTTCATACTTCAGATTTCAGAATTTCTTCAAGTTCTCTTCTTCCTATTTTCGCCACCTTTTCTCTCTCCTAGAGAAATCGTGTTATTCGCTAGGTGCTAGCGAATGCCCGGTGCTTGCATAGCCAGCTCCGGTTCTCATTGCTTCCACGTTGCGTCACAAGTGCAGCCCGCCTGAGAAAGTACTAGCCGTTGGGACCCTTGGGGGACCCCCCAACAGCTAGTTTCAGCTTTTTTAGGGGGTTTTTACAGAAATACCCCCTCAATCAACAGCTATAAGCTTATAAACAGCTATATAAGGGGGTATTTATGTATTTTGGCTTTGGGGGGATAAAAAGACAATAATGCCCCTCCAACAGCTATATCCTATGTAACAGCTAGTTCGAAACTTTGGGGGCATTTGGGTAAAGTGATAAATGACTTTATAATGACCAAAATACCCTTCTAACAACTAAAAAATGACTAGTTTTTAAGGTATTTTGGGCAATTGAATTATTTTCAATTCTTATAAATAGCCATATCCTCCACCAGTCTCATCACACCAATTCAGCAATTTTCTTCTCAATTCTCATACTCTCTCAGTTTCTTATATCATATAGTCTCGTACTACACTTAGCAATTTAGGAGGAGGCTTTGAGGCTTCAACCATTGAAATCAAGTTGAGATTCTGTACCGGTAATCTGACCATCTGGGTAAGTGCAATTAAATTATTTTTTATTTTTTTAGAATTAAAAAAAGGCTGGCTCCTCCTCCTGAAACCAATTCCCCAACATAAAGTTCACTAGCCCGATTTGGAAAATATTTAAAATAGAGGAGATTGAGGGGAAGGGAAAAAGAGTCGTTTGCCAAAAATGTAGGATTGCCTTTAGCTTTAGTAGCAAAGGTGGTACTGGTCACTTGGATAGACATTTGTTCTTCCATGAAACAAGAAAAAGACATCTACTTTAAAGATTTGTTGGATGCTGAGGATAAATTACATGACAAAGGAGGGCATGACACTACTACACCTAATGAAGCATATGATTAAAGCCAATGAGATGGAGTAATTTTTTCAATTTTATTTAAATTATTTATTATTTTTTCAACAATGTATTTTTTATTTTTAATTTGTAATTTTTTATATTTTAAATGAAATAAAATTCCTATATTTTTCCAATTTGTTGTCCATTTTGTATTTTGGTAAGTATTTTTTTTTCATTTCTTTGTTAGATTTTTTTTTTCAATTTGTTCCCAAAGGAAAGTTAAGTATTTTAGTTTTACTTAGAAAAAATTAAAAAACAACAAAAAAGTCGGGGCCTTTTTGGCCCGGTTCAGCCCAGGCCCAAGGCCCAACCCATAGCCCCACTTGGCACAGCCCAAGCCCATGGCACAGCACAGGCCTGTGCAGGATCGGGCCGTGGGCTGTTCTGGGCCGACCCCCCAAATTATCCCATGGGAGGGAAGCATGGCCCAGCTCGGCTGCATGTGGGCCGTGTCGTGCCGGCCCAGTATGGCTCGATTTACACCTCTATCTCTGGGATGACTGAATTCCTGTACTATTTTCAGCTTCTTTAATGAATCTTTTTCGTTATTCATAAAATAGGTTCAAAGTATTGATAGACCCCGATATGGAGGAAGAGGTGAATTACTGTATTGGTACTTCAAACCCCACGTTTCATTTTTTTTTTACCAAAACCTGTTCAGGGGGATGGCCTAAGGCCTGCCTACCCCCTGAAATGGGTTTTGATCCCAAAGGATCCTAAAATCGTGTATCAGTGACATGCTGATATGATATGATGCACCTGGTATGGGGTGTATCATGTTGAAGATTTGAGCCTTGTTTCTAGTTTGTGTTTTTTTTTTCCTTGTATCTTTTGAATATTATCATCAGCATACAAAACATTTTGCATGTTTTTCCTTTTACTCCCTGGAGAAGCCAAGAGGATATATTTTGAGCTGCAACGCAAACTGGTTAACTGTTGCAATCAAGGTTTTAAAAACTGACCTGGAAATGAAACCACTTTGACCACCGGTTTCTGGGTCAGCAGTTCGATCATCCGGGTCAAACTGTTTGGGTGGGTCGATCTATTTGACCTATTAGGGTAAGAGATACATATATGTTTCATTACTCATTTTATGAGAAAAGAGAGAAGTGGCTGTTGGCTGGGAAAGGAAAGAAGAGAAAGAAAGGAAAGGGAAGAAAGAAAAGGAAAGAAAAGAAAGGAAGAAGAGGAGGAAGAGAGCAGTGGCGGTGGCGATGACAACAGTAGCAGAGCAACGGCGACGGTAACAGAGCAGTGGCAACCGTAGATCTGATCTCAGATCTTGCAAATTTCTCACTCTCTCTCTCTCTCTCTCTCTCACACACACAGTAGTGATTTCAGATCTGAGATCTAATTTCAATCCTTCCCTCATTTCTCGATCTCCTCTCTGTAAATGCTCTCTTAAAAAAATAAAAATTAAATAACAAATATTTTATTAAATTGTAAACCACTGCCCAGGTTGAACAATTTAGTGGTTTTTTGACTAATTCAACGGTTTTTTAAAAAAGGTGGTTTAGTTGAAAACCGGACCCGGAGATATGACTGTTTTCTGGGTCAAACGGTTTGACTGTCTAGGCCGGTCCGGTTTTCGAAACAATGGTTGCAACTTTCTACTGTATTGTCTATTTTGCTTATGCTTAAGATTGGAAATTTTGTAGAACCTACAGTAAATCTGACCATAAATAGAGTAGCAAAACCAACCCAAACATGAAGGGTCGTTTGGGTCTGTTTATCGGTTTAATCGGTCAGTTTATCAATGCAACTTGGTCCAATGCATTCCAGAACTGGAAGTCTCAGTTGAAGTTTGATTTTTGGGCCATTACACACCATGATTAAGGCTGCATTTGCCATTTGGCATTCATAGATACTCATAAGACCAATGGGCTTGTGATGCAATCTGAAATCTGAATGATTCAACTTTTAACATGCATTAAAATTTAAAAATATTAAATAAAAAAACAAAATACTAACCTGTGAATGTGATGCTTGAGTCTTGAGAAGTTGAGACTTGAGAGAATGAGAGTTGAGAAGAGGGGAGGAAAACAACTGTACTTTTAGTTATAATGGTGGTGGATGAAACTTGAAAGAAGCCTTGAGAGTGCTTGAGGCGGATCAGGCGAGGATGAAGGTTGGAATTTAGAAGAGCCAAAGAGAAATCAAGATTCAAAACTCTAGGACTCCTATTTGGTGGAAAAGCATGCCTTAGAGAGTAGAACCTCTCTTTGACTCTTTCCAGAATTGCAAGACACCAACGTGTACACTCTCCAAGACTCCATTGACTCAAATTATGTCTTTTCCCCCATATTCAATGTTTCCTATTTGGTGTAAAGTTTCCAACTCAAAAAAGAAAAACAATCCCAAAGACAAAATTAATTCCCATTTAGCTAATATTTTATTGTTTTTTTTTATGTTAAAGATAAGTAGCTAATTAGAAAGTAGAAACTAGGATAGGGAATTAGGGATTACTGGATTAGGGAAGACTAAAAAGTTAGAAAGTAGCTAACTCGGTTCAGTTTCGGTTTTCACACATGAAAACCGAAACCAAACTGAATTATTGGTTTATTTACCTACACAAACCGAAACCAACTGGTTGTGTTGAAAAACCAACCAAATCAGGTTGGGTCAGGCCGGTTTGGTTGGTTTGAAATCAAATATGAAAATCCCTACTTCATACATTAAAACCACACCCCAAAAACACAGTTTTGGGGTGTTGCATCACTTTGTCAATTTCTAAAATTATCCATGCATTTCTTCATTGATCCACAGTAAAAAGAATCAACAGGGAATGATATCATAATGGGCACCTATTGGTAAAAGATTTAGTGGGCGATTTCTTTGGTTTAATCGGTTCTAACTGCCTTTTAAAATGCTTTGCTTGTTGGTTACTGCACAAATGATCGCACTACTTGCCCTATGTAATTAGCTTTCGTTAGCATTTTCAATGTTTTACTAAGGTGTGTTTCATAATTCCTGCAGACTACATTGAAAAGAAAGCATTATGTCTTCAACTGGAGAAGCTTTTCCTACTTACAACCCGAACTGCTGATTGGTATGTGGTCCCTAACAATTACAAATTTAAGTGATTATATGTTATGTCTGGTTATGACTTATGAGGCACCTTTTGTTTGGTCATGAGGCAAATTAGATTCTTAAATTTTTTTTTTGTCTGATTTTTTTTTTCTCCAGAACAAATTAAACACTGACCGTATGTTTATAAATCCTGTTTTTTTTACCAGCAACAGAAGAAGATTCTTTTAATTCTACCTCTTTTAATTAATAAAGTCTTCTTCTGTTGCTGATAAAAAAATCAGGATTCATACACATACTGTTGGTGTTTAATTTGTTCTGGAGAAAAAAAAACATTTCAAAATGCCCAGGAAAAGCTATTATTAACCTCTTTCAGGAAAAAGCTAAATACAATACACTTTGTTTCCAGTTTCAATACGAAGTTGTTCAACTTTTTATCTCATTATTACTGTTACCATGACACGTTCACGTTTGCTAATAATCAATTTTCCATCTATGCAGACGCTAAATGCATTCTAAGATGACAGCTTAAAAAATTCTTGACATCATCATTTTTATTAGGGAAAATTCCCGTACCCTGTACTTTGGGCCTATTGCCACTTTGGTCCCCGAACTTTAAAATGCGACAATTCAGTACCCAAACTTTCAAAACATGATCCAGTACCTGTTGTTAACTAGCTGTTAAGTGGCATTTGAAAAGGACACAAATGCCCTTCGAGTGTCATTGAATTTTCTTTATCAACCATCCAAACGTTGACAAAAAAGTAAGTCTCAAATCCTTGCCTCTTCATTCAAGAAAGTTGGGGTCACGAGAATACCCACTCAAACGTGACCCCAATTTTCTTGAATGGAGAAGACAAAGATTTGGGACTGTTAATTTTTTGTCAATGTTTAGATGGTTGATAAAGAAAATTAAATAACACTTGAAGGGCATTTGCATCTTTTTCAAATGCCACTTAATGGCTGGAACAGATAGTTAACGGCAGGTACTGGATTGTCACGTTTTAAAAGTTTGGGTACTGTTGCATTTTATAGTTCGGGGACTAAAGTACAGGGTACTAATAGGGAATTTTCCCTTTTCATTACATAAAGATATAGAATAATCTGATATTCAACGCATAGGGTGTTTCTCAATTTCTAAAAAGGATTTTTAATCCCTGACTCCATAGCCAGATCATCTTAGGATGGTCCTTTTGTCAATGCATGTTCCTATCACGCTATAATTGTTAATATACAAACTTTAGTGAATCATACATTCTAAATGATGCTTCGTCTGACATGAATGGTTGTAGTTGAACCTCAGTCAAACATATTTGGCGTCAATGGATATTACTCTGTCGTTCAAAGAATTGGTGCTATTATCTTCTTATTGCCCATTTGTGATTATCAATGTTATTCTGAGGCACTTGACTGATGGAAAAACTATTTTACAGGTTTGTGAGGCGTGGTTTCTCCGAGTGTTCCATCGAGTCCATCCCTGAAGCAAGGAGGGGGAAGATAAATCTTTCCCGTGGATCGAAGTACTACATAAAGAAGTTGCAGCCAGACATGAGTGGAATTACTGTTAATAGGGTATTGAATTGAACCAAGTCTGGTTACTGTATGTTATATTCCTTTTTTCCTGTTGTTTACAAGAGCTGCAAGGTTCAAAGCTCATTCAAAGTTTCTTGCTGCAGGTGGTTACAACCACCTAAAAAGAGGCAGTATTGCCTCCATTTCGTCTGCTTCTAATATTATTGCAGTTGGAACTTGTCTTTTTTTTTTTTTTTTTTTGGGGGGGGGGGTATTTTTTCTTTAAAGCTCACCATAATTTTTTTCCTTTTTCTATTAAACTCATCATAACTTTTCAAAACCTCGAAAGAGCCCTCCTTATCAGTTATCAGTTAGTTTTATTGTTCAAAACTCACATTCCGTGTAGTTTTTTGGTGTCATCATGAATAACGAGTTCAGCTTCAGTCAGGGCAAAGCCCATTTGAGCAGCCTTTACAGTCTTGCATTGAGAATATCTCCCTGCTTATGTGCTTTATTTTATAGGGAAATATTCCCACAAAAGGCAGTTGGAACAGTATGGATACGGGTTTGCCCTGATGGAAATCGATCTCGAATTATATTTTAAGCTTGACAAGCCATTCAGGGGCAATTTGACATGGTAAAATATTCAAATGCTTATGTGGACAATTTTTAATAATCACTAATAGTGATTAGTGAACTAAGGACTTAAGGAGGGGCTCTCTGGAGGTTTTGAAAAATCACGGGGAGTTGAGAAAAATGCAAAAAAGTTATGGTGAGCAAATTTTTTTTTTTTGATCGTGCTTTTTTTGATGAGATAACCTGAGAATTCGTTGATTTACGAAGAAACAGCGGTTCAGCTACAACAGCCAGCAGACTAAACCTTGCTCATGAAGTCCTTCCCTTGCCAAAGCGTGAGAAGCGGTATTAAACTTATAATATTTTTATATTTTACATTTTGTGCTCAAATGGCATAGGCAATGATACAGTGTAACATTCCTTTTATTACTTCATAAATCAACATGCATTTGTTAGGAAATAATTCTCTTTAAAAAAGGACTTGAAAGATTTCAAAGACTTCAAAGACTTGAAGGGTGAATACTTAGAGCAATTGAAATTATGACTTCATCTTGTAAACAAGTAACACTAGTCGAACATAGGTATGACTTCTTCTAGAATAGAAATAGAGGATCAGATCAGCGCCTTCTTTTTTCGGATAGGAAATAATTCTCTCTTCTTTAAGTTTCTGAATTTTTTTCCTTTCATTTTTGGAAGAAAAATAGGGACTCCGCTCTTGTTCTTCATTTGATTCTTTTCTTCAATGTTTTAAAAACTGACTCGGAACCAGAGCTGTTTTGGCCATCCGTTTTTGGGTCAGCAGTTCGATCATCTGGCTTGAATGGCCCATTTTAATTTAAAAAATAAAAAATAATTAAAATAAATAATGATAAAAAACTGTTGTCTGGGTCGACGGTTCAACCACCTAGGCCAATGGGTAGCTGACCAAGTCAACGATTTTTGGCCAAGGAACAAGTTAAGGGTGAAACAGAATCGGTTGCCTGGACGGTTCCTGGGCTGAACAGTCTGATCATCCAAATCATTGGTGGTTCAAAAACATTGCTTTTCTTTATGTTTTTTGAAGCAATAATAGGGACGTTCATCATTTTCAAGTATTTTTTTCTTGCATTTTTTTTAAACAAGAACAAGGGCTTCACCTCTTCATCATTCTTTTCTGAGATGAACAGGAGCTTTGCCCTTTTTTCATTATTTTCTTCTTTTTCTATGGCAAAAGCAGAGTTAGCCCCTTAGGCCCTGTTTGGTAATGCTCCCACCTGTTCTTGTTCTTTTAGAAATTATTGTGCTAGAACAAGAATTTTATTTCTTACACTTCGGGAGTAATAGAGACGTTTGGCAAAATGTTTTTTGAGAACGCATTTTTGTTCTTCAGAAACAGAAATGACGTTTGTAAAAAGAATTCAGGTTAAAAGAAACCCTACTCAATCGACATAATAAAAACCCCACATTTCAAGATATCCAACAAAGTTAAAAAAAAAATATGAACAAATGAATTCAGATAATGGAAATTCAGCATCCATTAGAGATGATTGTTGTCAAAGATTAGTTTGAGTAATCTATTTAGAGCAACTATGAGTATAACAAAGCAATGATGAGTAAACCAGGTATGGCGAGAAGGAATATTGATGCAGTAGGAGCCAAGGGAGTTCCCTCCTCTGAGATGTGCAGTGGCAATGAGGTAGTATTGAATGAATAAAGGTGATTGTTTAGGGCTTGCTATCATTTTGCATGAAATAACCAAATATACCCCTTCTCTCACATGGGAATCGATGGCACATGTTCATTAATATGCATTAATGTTGTGAGAACCGCGCATTCTCTGGGAACACGTTCTTTGAGAGTGTCAATTTGTCACCCCCAAAGAACGTGTTCTTTTGAGTGTTGTTCTCACGTGAGAATAGTTTGTTTGTTTCTTTTTTTTTTTTTGTACCAAGCACATTCCTGCTCCACAAAAACATTGGGAATGATAGAAACGTTCTCATAGAATGTTGCCAAATAAAAATGGTTATTTTTGAGATAATAGCCTCAAAACATTATGAAGAAAACATTTATTTATGAGATACAAACCTTGAAACACTAGGAAAAGGAATTTTAGGAGACTAAGCATTGTGCTATCACCTAGGTTCGCTTTGGTGCATTGAAAACTATGAAAGAGACTGAGGAACATGTAAGTTTATTAAGGGGGTAACTTTTATGGGAGATGAAATAATACCCGAGGCAAAAATAATTTTGTAGATGAGGTTTATTTGACAAATCATAAATACGGCATGATAAATTTCTAACCCATCGGCTCAGTTTGGAAGGAGTACAAATACAAATATGTAGAGTGCTATTTTGTATTATTTTTATATGTATTTATACTGTACATATTTGTATTTGTACGCTTGTCATCAAATCCATTCCATCTCGATTTTCCATTTCTACTCCAATTAAACAAACCAATCATTTGGTTTGACCTTTTGAGTTGTTTGATTAAAAATACAAGAAAAATTGAAAAAATTAATAAGCAAGTCCAGATTACCCTTGAAAGATATTTATATCAAAATAAGCTTAAAAGTGAAAATAGGATTATAGCTTATAACAGAACACGTGTATTTAAGTAAACTTTTTTAAGAATCCTGTAGTGTAAACCAGTTCGCTCAGTTTTGATTGTACACAAGCTAAAGACCTATTTTTTATTATTTTTTAAATGAAAAAAATCTATGATCCTAGAAAGATATGATATTAAAAGGGATTTGATCAATCAAAACCCCTACGGATTTTGTTAAAAATCTACCTAATTAGTTACCATTTTTATGATGTCGGTTGATTGGTGACAATTTTTTCAGGTATCATATCTTTCTGCCATCATAGTTGAATCCCTATTAAAATTTTCTTAGGCAAAGCGGGGTAACCTTTTTCCCAACCCCACTCCTCCCCCGATGAAACTGGTCTTTGATCCTCTAATTTCCACCAGTTCTCCCCTACAACCAGCCAAAGACTTTATCAGTAATCTCTTTGATGAACATCCTGTATTGCATGCTTTTATCGGAAAGGGCACAGCAAGACTAGAGATGTGTACAGTGTTCAAAGCGAAAGGAAGAATTTAATGGAGCTTAAGTTTGAACTTCAAAGATTAAAGTTGACTCGTCAACTCAAACTGTACTCAACCGAGATTTATTACAATTACTTAGACATGCGAATACCATTTTGCCATTCCATTATGGTGGAATATATCTTCTGTTAAATGGTAAGCCCCCGGGCATTTTATAGCCACTTCAGCCCTTCTCTACCAAGAGTCAAGATCCAAAGGTCAATAATCCCATTTAAGAGGTCCAAAGAGATATATCTACATGATCATCAAATCATAAGAATTTATATTTTGAAGGGATCAATTTGAACAGTTGGTTAGGTTCTGTTAATTTTATTGAATTTACGTTTCATGCGACCACCGGTCCAGGACAAATCCGAGACCCCCAGTGATTTTGGAACATGCCAGTGTTTTAATCCGACACCAACTTGACGTGATATTGTCTTTTTCACATCTCTGGGGTCTCGGGTTTATCCTGTGAACGTGGTCACAGGAAATGTGCTCTGAATTTTATATGCAAAGCAGATGGTTAGAATCTGAAAACACAATTAGTGGTGTAGTTCTTTCCTAGGACCCTTCCAATTGTAGCGTTAAATGCCTGTGGATGTATACAACAGGAGAGAGGACTGAGAAAATAGGAGACTAGATTTATCATTTTTGCTCACTTATCCTCTTCTGTAGTTCTGCTATGAAGCATTGTCCGAAGAGAAAGAATGGAGACCAACTGGAAGTCTGAAACATTGAGACAAGTCTGCTGGAAGCCAGGATCCAAGTTTGGACGGACTCACTTCATTTTAAGCTCGGCTAATATATTTTTTGAAGTCAGTTACTTACATAACAAAACAAATTATACAAGTTTGGGATGTTAATTGTGGCCAGTGAATATCATATTGCGGATTTAATTAGCATATAAATTTGGGATGTAGGACACAATGGAACTCATTATGGAATTCTAACTTAACCCAGCTTAGCCTGAAAACCTTAGTAAACCTAGAATGTAGACCGAGATGAGCCGGGCTAGCATCTGCGCATCAACAACCAGCTAATAGAGGAGGGGGGGGTGATTGGTGATCATTATCTAATGTTGGTCCCTGCTATCCGGGGTCTTTGGAATGTAAACCAGATATGGACCTTACCCAAGTGGCCCCTCTCAGAATTGAAAGTTTGAAACGTCTTCTCATGCTTGTCAGGCGTCAGCCCGATACATTATCAGTAAATGTAAATGGCCTCTTAACAACAACCGGCTAATCGCAACCATTTTTATCTGATGAGATATGCTCTCTCCCTCCCCTTGCGGACCCCCTCTCTGGCTCTCTCTCTGGGCCATGGTCAGATCTGCAAGGGAATGGAACAAATCAGGTGCCTTCTGATTTCGTCCCTTTCAAATGGAAACGACCAACTGAACTGACTACTCCCTATTCTCTCTATAATCAGTGGAGCGCTATATCATCAAACAAAGATTCACCCGGCATTGTCCAGTGATGTGGCTGGACAGGAGACGTCCAGTCACATCACCCAACGTTGGATGAGATGGATATTAAGAGGCGAGAAATTTGATCGGGGTTAGAATCGTAAATTCGATATCCCACAACCAAATAGTCCAAACTCGAAACAAAGTATCCCTTGTAAGCCAATATGGGTAACCAAACAAGGATGCCCAACCAACCAACACGTGTAAAACAAAAGTGCCTTGGTGTTGGCGCCAATTCACACAGTTCACAGAGGATTTATATGAATGAACGTCAAATGTCAAGCCACCCTCCCATGCTTATGTGCCCTATGACATGCATGGAGTCCTCAAAAGAAACGGTCCTATCCAAGCGCAGCTGTTGCCCTTCCATCAGCCCCACCAACGTGTCATCCACTCCAACACTCCCTACCACGTACTCAGCGCCCAGACCCGCGTGCCACCTTCTCCTTCATCATCCTTTCTAGTTGCCCTCATCTTTGGCATACCTCGATGGCTAAGCTAAAAGGACCAACTCCACCCCTTATCCCAGAACCCTCTCGCCTCCTCTCTCCCCCTCCCTGTCTGGCTCCCTCTCCCAGTAATTCTAGTTTTCGTTTTCGACCCTTCTCCTCCCCTCATGACTCACAACTTGGTGGGCCTGCTCAGGCATCATCAAGAGAGCGGAATGAAGGAAACCATGATCATGAACTCCCTAAACATTTATTCCTCTTCCTCTAAAACTGATGAGATCATGTCAAGGTATAGACCCATTGCTCCCAAGCCTCAGATTCCCATGCATCCCATACTAGAGAGCCCAACGGCACCCAAAAACTTCTCATCCCATCTACGAGCTAGGCCTACCGTGTCCAGAAAGAGGAGCAGAACCGGAATCTCACCTGCAACCAACAAGAGAACAAGGGCGCATCTCCGAGGGTTCTCTTCTCTTTATCATACTGCATCCCTCGCCAAGAACACCCTACTCGGTCTATCCTTGCAGGGTTTTGCTCATGGGTTTCTCCGGTTTCCCATTCCTACTCCAGGTTTCGGCCCAAGTCCTAGTATGGAGGAGCCAACCGCAAAGCCTTCCAATCCAGTCACCCTTCCTCTTCTCCCATGTCCCTCTCCAGTTCCTGTTGCAGCCCAATCGGTACCAGAAATGGATAGCACAAACCCCTACTGCTCTCAGAATGAAGAAAAGCTTTTGGACTTGAACTCCAGGATTGAAATACCGGAGGAAAAGGACCTGTTGCAAAAGCTGCAGGAACCCCCTAATGATCTGCTGCGGAGGATGCAGGAACCACCCAGCTGCCGAAGCGTTATAACACCTCAGCCTGTGAGACCCATAGGGTCGAGCATCAGCGTTGTGTTCATTAGTGAGAATCCCACCCCAACTTTCAACATGCACACCTCCAAGAGACCAGAGGAGGTCGAGGAAGAAGTGGAGTCCGAAGCCTTACCAGCTGTTGTCTCCGATTCTAACCACAAGGTTAGACTGGCAAATTCTGCGTACAAGGAGATGGTGGGGCAGCCAGAGTGCCCGTGGCTTGATGCAACCTATGATGGACGATTAAGGGGCAGTGCATGCAAGAGGATCAGCGGGGAGGTGATGTTGGACATTCCAGGTTTAAAAGTACCGGTTTCTTCAAATGGGTTCTCCTGCAGGGTGACGATAGAGTGGGGAAGCAACGGGAAAAAGTGTTCAATCAATGCTCCTTGTGATGTAATCAGACTGTCCTGCGAGTCCAAGGACTATTTGTTCACATGGAAGTTCCATACCAGTGAGGCTTCAAAGTCCAGTTTTAACGCTTAAGAGTCTTTCGTTTCGTTGTATATAGCATAAAGAGAGTGTAATATAAATGCACCTTACTATAGAAATAATGGAAATGAAGCGATAGTACATTTCATCAGTTTGGTTTTCTTATTAGAAGGGTAAATCTTCACTTGTGATAAGAGGAAAGATCGGATCAATAGAAAAACAGATAACAAAGATATGCCGAGCCTCGTTAAATCACCTTTCGCAACTTGAGAACGGGATGGGAAGATGAATTCAGTTTTACTCACTCTTGGGTGGGCCCTTCCACTTGAAGTTGTCCGCATATGCCTTGGGCTGTAGGAAAGAAAAAAAAAAAAAGACATCAATAAAATGAAACCACATACATTGTGCAGTAGCCAAAAATAAAATATAAACACTGATCGAGAAGAGAGCTAAAACATAACATGAGTGAAAAAGAAATAGAAAATGTAATGTAGCCAAACATTCTAGGACATCAATTGGTTCAATTCATGTGGTCAAGTGCACGAATAATATCCTGGTCCCACTACAAAACACAGACCTGCTCAAGTGCTAGTCTTTAGCTATATGGTTGTAGCGTGCTGGGCAACACAAATGGCACCCCGATCCCACTCCAAAACAGAGACATGCACAAGTGCTAATCTTAGAGGAATGGGAGTGACATTACAGTGATCGCCTCGCACAATCATAAGTCACACGGAATTTGTAGATCAAGTTAATTGTTACCATACTCATAAAAAAAAAAAGTCAATTGTTATATAATAATATCAAAAGGGAAACAACAGACAGCTGGTTGTCCGAAGTGCATATCTGGCAATGCGGCTAATATTGTCTAGAAAACTGTGGTGATAATCCATTACATAGCAACATTAACTATTTGTTTAAAACATGATAATTACAATTTAATCAATGATGCCTTGTCATAACTCATAAGGCACCACAGCATGCATACTGCCATTAAAAACTTATGTAAGCACTGTACAGTAGCCTTGTTATGCTTTTGCGAAGCTAAATTTTTTACCCTCTCAAGACCTTTTTTTTGGTTAGTCTCAAGATCAATACAGCCACATTCTGCAACTCAGCTGTAGAGCATACTGCATATAGCTCAGATCCAATAAATTATACCAATAAAAACGCACAGTATACAGAAGCCATAACCATTTTGAAAACTTCGGAGAAACTTGATGATGTCTAATGAACAAAGGCAATGGGAAACAAAAAACAACTACCAATCCTTAAATTAAGCCTCTGCTTGGATAAGCTTTTGCTTTTGAGATTGGGCTATGGGAAACAAAATGAGCCAAAAAAAGTGTTTTGAGCGTTTGGTGAGAGTTGCTTTTAAAAACTTAACAATCTAAAGCCAAAACACTTTTAAGCTCCAAAGGACAAAACCTAAAATTGGGGTTTCCTGAAGCTTATCCAAACACAACTTAAATTTTTAGTTCTGATTGTTCTATGGAATGGAACTCTGATGAAAAAATAAATCAATTTTAACATGTTTACCAATTAAAGATGAGTTCTCAACAAATTTGACAGGATCTTGATCAGATTAAATGTTTCCAATTCAACTTTTATGACTGGAATATCTAGGTTCTAGAAGGAAACCTTACCAAAATATCATTTACAGCAAACAATGGCAGAGTAGCAAAAAAAAATGCATTAGCACATTTTGGCCACAGTTTTTAAAATCTTTTCAAGCTAACTCAAAATGATACAATATTACTAGAATTTTTTTTTATCAGTAAAAGTGATTTTATTAAGAAAATGATATGAGAATTAGTACAGAAATTGAGTAGCCTATCCCATTATCCTTTAAAATTCCACCTAAGATTTTGCTTTACATCCTTACAACTGAGCCCAAAAAGAATGTTCCCTATTAGCCCCTTGCTTAGCTAGCTGGTCCGCAAACCCATTTGCTGCTCTTGGAGTCCACTGAAATAATATTACTAGAAATTTCCATCAATACAAATTACAAAGTTATGGTCTTCAAAAGTTTTTTGGAATCTGGGAACAGGTTTACCACTAGAAAACCTCAGAACTATTGACTGGTGTTTATTATAGCTCTCTGATCATTTTATTTTTGAAAATTAGCCACTTCCCATTGCATAGATTATCATAAGCCTGCCAGTACTATGCCCTTCAGTGCCATTATCAGTCTATTGTTTGGCCTCCACTTCTATGAAAATGATGCAGGTAAAAAACCATTAAGTTGGGCAACTCAGAATAACCAAGGTTCACTTACCCTCTTTTCACTCTAAACTCTACCCAAATCAACATCACTTTCTACAGGGTTTTATAAGTACTATCTGCCAAACTAAGTACTTCTACAGGATTTTATTAGCAACACTTTCATATCTATTGTTGATTTCATTAAACAGTGGAGTTTGTTGAATCTAATCTTCTCCTGACCTAAAGTCTTCACTTACTAGCTGCTTCATCTCATCACTATTCACAAGTTCTAACTCTGCCACTGTCAAAGCTTTTTCTTGCATTGTTGGTTTGATGCCTAGAAAAGGGAGATTGCTCTATCAGGTTGGCATGGAACACTTCAATAAAAATTTCACATTAATCCTTCCTCTTAAACAGAAGCATGGTCTATCCTCAACATGATTAGGACTGATAACTAATTACAAGGTGAAGGTCAATGACAAAAGTTCATATAACAGGAAGAAAAAAAGACACATGTGCACTTCATCTATATGCTGCAAGGACTCTGTAGGGCAGGCAACATGATACAAGATATTTTGGATTTACATTTCACATACAAGATTACAAGGATGGAATTGAAAAATTGTAATCCCAGAATGTAAATCCTGTAAAACCTTGGGGTGTTCTTCAATTCTTAGGCCTACCATGCATTGTTTCCTAATCCTCAACTTGTGATTATATTACCGAATCTAATAACTAATCAATCTAAAATGGAACTTCCAGTAGAAAAGCTAATATGATACAAAAGCCAGTGTACAAAGAATATCAAACCTTTAGCAGAGGTGTATGACGCTTTTTAACCTGCAAAAAAGTTGACAAGGTCATGTCAAGTATGTGTAACATGTGAAGAATATAGGGGTTTAATTGCAAAATATGGTCATCAGGAAAATCAGATAGGAAGGAGAAAAAAATGAAGTGGCATCAACCTTCTTCACATTCTAAGCTAATGATCAAGACAAGCTAACATATAACAACAATAATAATCATAATTATAACTAAAAATGCACAATGAGAATAGGAGCAAAAAAAAATACAGCCAAACCACTTCATTCTTTAACAAGGTTTTGAACTTCAAGCCCATCCAAATTCCAAAGGATGTGTGGAAAAAGGAAATTGTACCAAAATAAACCCCCAGATGCTCCACCACTTTATTCAATGTTTCCAACTACTTAGCAAAACCAATTTTTTTAAAAAGTCAATTTCTGCCTAGTTTTAAAGATTTAAATGAAGAATATCTCATAGTGAGAGTTCTCTTCAAACTAATTCAGGAGGTGCACTTATGTGCATAAACATCACTTTTTTTGGGGCATTCAGTGCTATGCACCATTAATAACTTCCCCCTGACCCCTTTTTCCCCAAAGTGCTGGTTGCGGGATTTGATTCCGCATCGATGCTGGAACAAACCAGCTAACAAACCACTGAAAATGATGGCTGGTCCTCAGGCACTATTGGCATTGAGCTATGGACTATGATGGAATTTTCCTTCTTTCTACACATAAAAAGATAAATAACCATATCATTTTTCTTGTTTTTTGATCAGTAGCTATGGAAATTCTATTTATTTATTTATCAATAACCGTTGAAATTTTAATAATGATATAAAAACTGTACAGTGCTAATTAGAGCTGCAATTTGAGCTGAGTTAGCCCAAACCCAACCCAAAAATGTCAGGTTGGTTAGGGTTAGGGCTGGGGTTGAGGCCTTGGTGTATGCATATTTGTATGTCAACAATAAGTTTAAAAGCAAAAATTTTAAAAGAATGATAACTATGTTCTTTTACATATAATAATGCTAAAACTGAATTGATCTGGAAATAAGAACATTTGGCAAAAGGAAATAGAGAAATTGGGCCAACTCGAACCCAACCCAGCACAACCCAACCTGAAAACTTCGGGTTGGGTTAGGGTTAGGTTGGGGGCTCCACAGCTTGGGTTGCGTTAAGGTTGACTTCAACCCAACCTAACCTAACCCGACTTGCTCCCCTAGTGCTAATGTACACTCTCATATACACACAGTAGCAGCTCTATTCAATAGACAAACTGTTTTACCCCAGAGTGTATTTGCCCAATAATGATGGCAATACCTATCTACTTAAGACCTCACAGGCTGGAGAATCTGCAAAAAAAAAATTAGCAGATTCAGGTGTCCAAGAAGTTTCTGCTTGCAATATATGAATGAGGTGCCTCCTAATTTCATTTCTGCAATTCCAAGGTCCTGCCACTTCTCCTTTCAACCAGCAGATCTATAATCACTCCCAAAAAGTCTGATGAATTAACCAACCTCAGCCCCTGAAGTGCTGCCTATAATTTAGCTCTAGTGAAGTTTCCAACTCCAACTGATCCAGAAAAAAAAGTCCAATGTCCCCTTCATAGTCTTTAAAAGCACCACCAATACCTAATTCTCCAAGATAACCAATACTACAGACATCAAAGTTCATCTTATTCTGCCCTGTGGGGGAGGGATCCATGCTATGTTGGATTTTTTTCTCATTGTTGATGCTGATGCCACCATAGACCAACCTCTGAGCATATATTCTGTGGTAAAGCATGAAAGTTCTTCTCTTTATCTTCTCCCAATAAATAACTCTTGTGTCAATCAGGCCAGTTATTGATACTCTGGCCTTAGCTAAGCAACCTTATCTTAAGGAACAGTAATGTGGACTCTGCAGTTGATAGAATTAAAGTATTGGCTTATGTAGCAGTTACTAGAGAAAACATTTTCAACTAAAGCAGGAAAGCAATAATCTGTTATTGTGAATCATTAATAGAAAACCACATTAATAAGTAAAGAAGAAAAGCGTTTTTGTTGTATTCATTTTTATTTGGCCTGCTTGAGTAAGAGGTTCTTGGGTGCAGTCCTTCATTGTGTAGACTAGACAATGGTACTTTCTATTATTGTCTTCTCTTTATATGCTAAAAGATCTTTTTTATCTGGTCACAATAATTAAGTCAGAAGAAAGAAAGAGACAGTATAAATCCAAAACCTCAACAAAGGCAAAACCAGAGAATAAAGAATCAAAATGTTACACATAGGTTCTTTTTTATTAATTGTCATGCATATTTATCAAAAAAAAAAATTAATTGTTATGTATAATGTATACATAAGAGAAGTAGAGAAGGGTTTCTGGATGCTAGTTGTTTATAGATCCTGATTTTCTATATTTGTATTCTCTACTAGTTTTCATTCAATAATTTGCTTATACTCTTTTTGAGACTCTTTTGTGCTGTTCCCATGCTTCTGGGCAGTGTTGCATAGGCATGGACATGGGAATCAGAAGCCAATGTGTGTCCAGGAGCCTGACTTGGCAAAGATGGGAAAACATGGACTCGTAGAAATGTATATGGAAAAAGTATATACTATCAAAATAGCTCATATTTTTTGGGTTCTAACTATATATACCCCATTCTGATTTATATTTTTCTTAGAAGAGAGAGAGATTCTGAGGCTTAAGCCTCATGAATCAGAATATCCTACCATCTCGCCTCATGCCTTTGCCTTTTAAAACATTAGGTACCACTTTTGGTGACCTCTCAAAATTTTTAAGATGACTGCCCTCCACATTTACTAAAGTTTGGTGATGGATAGATACACAGAGAGGGGGGATGGTATTGTATGACAAGATCTCTTATTACAAAGTACAAACAAGGAGAAAGAATATAAAAAACAAAAGTTCAAAGATACAAAGATTCCTGAATAACTCATTTTCTTTGAAATTCAAAGAACTATGGAACCATACCGCATACTCCCAACCATGTCTTTCAGCAAATGCCCTTGCTGCTTCTTCACTATCGAAACTAAGTCCTGCATCACCAACATTGGCATATGGGTCCCCTGTGGATGTCCAGCCCATTAATGGATTTTCCCACCTAAAAGTGCAAGTTGATAATAAGAAACAGGTTATCACATTATTAAGAAATATGGTCCAAGGGAGTATTTAAAAGTACTACAATATCTCAATTACAAATTTAACTTATGTTAGTAAAGAGCCTGTATTGTGGACCCAGATAAAAATGCCATTTTAGAACAATGGATCATCTTTCAAGACTCAAGTAACCTCTAATATATTAAGAAATATGGTCCAAGGGAGTATTTAAAAGTACTACAATATCTCAATTACAAATTTAACTTATGTTAGTAAAGAGCCTGCATTGTGGACCCAGATAAAAATGCCATTTTAGAACACAGATCATCTTTCAAGACTCAAGTAACCTCTAATATTGCCCTTTTTTGGTGAAAACCTCTAATATTGCCCATGTGTGACAATTGGCAAGCATTATCTGATGACAGGCCAGCTATATCTTTTCTTTCTTTATTGGGCCTATTATGCTACTTTATTTTTTATATTGTGTTAGTGCGCTGTTAGAGTGTTTCTTTATTAGGCCCATGGGCCACATTTCTTTATTATTTTATGGATGCCACCTCACCATGGTTGCAGATATAATTTATTCTTTATTTCATCTTTAATATAAAAGATACTGGGGACTCTCATGACCACTGTTACTTGGAGTGGGTTGCTCTCCATTCTTCTCTTCTTCCCTCTTCTTCTCTCTTGCTACAACTCTCTTTTCTCTCAATTCTTATTTTCTGCACTAATTTTAGAGAGCTTTTATTGCCAAAATTAACCTACTTGACATCATAGCAGATCCTTTTCTTCTTCCATTGAGATAGACCCATGTACGTGGGGCTTGAAGGTGCTGAATTGCTGATAAGTCTGGTTGATGTTGCTTGGTCTTTTAAAGATTTTTGGAGAGTTGTTTGAATTAGTTTTTCTGCCTAGAGAAGCATTCTAAGGTGTGCTGCCTAACATCGAGAGAATACTAGACTGATTAGTCTGCTTGATGTTGCTTGGTCTTTTAAGATTTTTGGAGAGGCTTTTGAATAGTTTTTTTCTGCCTGCAGAGGTGTTCTAAGGTGTGCTACCCAAAATTGAGAGAAGGCCAGAGAATTCCGACCTGAAAGAGGTAAGGTGTAATAGAGGCATTCTAGGATTGGCACTTGGGTTCTGTTTAGCCCCTTTCTCTTAATTATTGAGATTATCAGCCACTGGAACCATTTCTGGAGAGCCTAGTGTGAGAAGCACCTAGTTCTCCTTTATCCCAGTGGTGCGAGGGTTGATCAACCCTGAGAGATATTTGTGGCTTGTATCCATTATCTTCAAAAGAGTGTTATATCTAGATTTGTTTACCTTCTTGTCTTGTTGTGAAAATGATGAATGTCGTGCAAGAATTTGATACGCATATACTGATAAATTCATAGGGTAAAATTTATATAAAAAAAATTGCACATGGACATGTCACTGCCATTTTAGAAACCATCCTCCCCCCACCCACAATGAATTCATGAAGATATCTCCTAAAGCTTTGGGCATCACTCAGAACAAAGAAATCAAGACTAACCAATTCCACAACGAATTTTTTGAGGAATAGGTCTTACATGGGATTTTCCACATGATTTGGTGAATCAGATGATATGGAAAATTTAAAAATCAGAATCATCAAATTGATTCCTCTAACCAAACATCCTCAAAATCATCACAAGAACGAAATGCAAAATATTTAATTCAACTGAACATGACTTTTTAGCCATACTTAAATTCAACTTACATGGAAACTGGCCCTTTCTGGGTGAATGTAAGTGATCCAATCTCGAAAAATATTCAGTTCTCCACTCATAGCCAATTGGTGCTCGAGGGAATTAGGCAACTAGTACAGTATAAACTAACTAATGACAATTTTGAATAAATAAAATATAGAGGAGTCACCAGGTAAACTAAGTATGCCAATTGTCATGTTCAATATAGATTATTCAACCCACCCCAACCCCAACCTGGTCTGCCCATGATGGGTTTTAATACTGGAATATCATACCTGTTAAATTAAATGCCATTAGAACTGCTTACCACCATAGTTACACACACACACAGCTTACTTTTGATTAATTTTTCGATATATACAACTAATTTATAAAAGATAAAAAATTAAAAAAAAAAAAAAGCTGAAGGCCATAGAGCTTACTTCTGGGTTGACAGAAAATTAATTTTCCACCTTCCAACTTTTCCAGAACCTTGTTGGGATGCAGTTCGAGCAGGTGAATAAATTACAACCTGCCAAGCATGAAAGGAAATGAAATAAACCAATTGAAGTAAAAAAAAAAGGAAATAATCAAATAAACAAGTAGGTCTTGGTCGCAAAATAAGCATGTCTCAGTACTTATTGACTTGCTATGATTAGGGATTAGGATATAATATCTTAAAGTTCAAGATGAACTTGAATAAATGTTGATTTAGATAATCTCTGCATTATCTACTAAACATCTAGACAATTAAAAATAAAAAACTTTTCCAAGCAGGCATACCGCATACTGGTTTTTGATAAATAATATACACTTGTAATTAGAAAAAAAAAGATGCCTTATTTTATAATAATGATGAATGGATGATAATTAAGAACATTTTGACTACTAATATTGTTAAGAGTGTGACTGATATTGTCCCTTCCAATGTCTTGAACTCATGTTTCCATGAGCTTCTAGAGGATTGGGGTAGAGGACTCTATAGAGTTGTTATTGGCTGCATGAGAGAACATCTAATGGGAGATTGAGCCATTCTATTAGAGGTCTCTGTCACCATCATGAACATCTAGCTCAAATAGATCTCGAGGTTACCCAATTTCATAGATAATGGGCTTGCCAAGGAAAGGATGTTAATTAATGAGTTATTATTGGGTTTTCTATGATGCCGTGCTTGTATCTATTTTGCCTCTTTTTATCAGGTTGGGGTTTGAGACCTTGAATTTGTTAGGGTCTGTTGCTTGGCCAGTTATTCCTATTATGAATTTTCTTTTCTTTGGGACCATTAGCTTTTATACTTTCTTCTATACTATCTTTCTAAATGAATTGTTTTCATATTAATGAAAAATATTTCTAGTTCATGATTTAGCTGCCACTCATCAAGGATTTGGTGCCCAATTATTTGACTAAATAAAGATTTGTCTCCAACTCTAAAAAGAAAAAAAGAAAAAAAAAAGTGATTTGAGAAGGAAAAATAGTGAAGTCTATGAGAGATGTACAAAAATCTCATAACCCAGCTTATAATATCCATGGGGGAGAGCTCAATCAATTGGAAAAGAATTTCTTAAATTTGTATACACATGTCTCCCTAAATCAACTCTATTGCGGTCAACATAGCTGCAAGCTCTTGATTTTCCATTAATTTCACGAAAAGTGCAACATTCTTCCCACTGAAACTGATAAAGTATTTGCTCAACTTCCGTCCCATACAAATATTACTTCCATTATAACCATATTTCTCAGTTTCCCGCATATCTGAGGATGTAAGTTACTTGCATTTGAACTTCCGTGAGTATAATATTACAAATACCATTTCAGACTTCAGAGTTTTTCTAGTAAAGCAAATGGACCTGGGGTAGTAGCAAGGTCCCTGGGATAGGACAGTTGCACTTCCACCATTGTCTTAAATTGATGTTTTCTAGTAAAGAAACTAAGCTTAGTAAAGTTATTTAAAATATGGGAAGATAATCGCATATGTTGTCATCAGAAGAAAATATTACATGGATAGAAACTAGAATAATCGGTGAGGCAATTGAAAACATGATGTGGATATTTCTATCTCAACCTATTTAGAACATAAAATCACGCCTAAATAAATAGAATTGCAACCAATAATCATTACTGAGAAGTTCACGGTTCTAGAACAAACTTCGAACCCTAATGACACAATGCAGCTAAAACTGATAAAGGAGAGATGAACCTAATACCTGGACTGTGGGAATCAGGAGGCGCTAATAAGTTTTATTTTGTATAATTGACGAAACAACATAATCCTTCTAAGAGATCTAGAAGAACAAAAAGGTTGTTGTGAAAAAGTCTGGTAAATGCAAGAATCAGACAGTAATCGTACCCTCCTTCGAAGATGCTCTTCGGGGATTCCTGAAACGACTCCGACCTCTCCGGGCTTGACCTCCACCAAAGCGTCTGCGGAGAACGATCTGGGCGCTGAGATAAAAGCAGGACGAAGCACACGGGCAGAAGAGAACCCCCGTTGCAGAGTATTTGCCATCTCCAACAATTACTTGTTTCTCCAAATGAATTCCTCAATCGTGTTTCTTTACGATATCAAATCAGAGGGAAGTGCTGCCTGCTTCTACCGTAGCCACAGTGCGCAATGCGCATCCTAACAGCGTATCTACTGTTTAAGGCCTTTTGGGGAGGGAAAAACTTTGGCTGTATGTAAAAACAGGGAGACTGCTCTGAATGGCATCTCATAACGAGTATGGGCAAAAAAGTATTTACACTCAATTTTTTAGATGAAGACTTGAATTAACTAATGTGTCAAGCTCTAAATAGGGGCTGAACCGCTGCTTTCTGAGCCACTGTGGGCCCCATTTGAGAGCGCTTTAAGCCAAACATAACTTTAGGCTTTAGCCTTTCTTGAACTGCTTTCAATAAATTAGTTTACTGAAAAATCAAATTTTTGGGGGAATGAAAGCATATTTGGGCTTTCGATGAATTAAAAAATAATAATAATAAATTTGGGCTTTTGGGTTTTCACCAAACATATATTCCAAGCTTTTCATGTGGGGCCTATCTTGCAAAGCAAGAAGCCGCTGTATGAAAGCCCTCCCAAACAGATACATTGAAGAAACTCTTTATTCACAACTTTTCTATATAAAATAAATAAATAAACCATTGTTTGTTATTTTTCAATTGAATAAAACCCCAATGAGAAGTTGGTAATAATATTAATGTGATCCAAGAGATTTGAAGACATGGTCAATCTAAGTAGGACTGGTAATTGATTATCCAAATTTGAATTTGATCCCATTAAGGTTGATCGAAATTTGATCTTAGCAAAGCTGGGTTTATAATTATGTATAGTTAAAATTTTATTTAAATATATATATATATATATGATTGTGTATAATTAAAATTTATGGTCTATCTATTAGTAAAGTTGAGTTTATGTAAAGAGTGACTAGTTCAAGTTTCATAATTTATTTTCAATATATTTTGTTCATAATACAAAATTTGTTTACAATTGTGTATAATTAATTTATTAATGCATTCAACATTTGTTTACAATTCAAATCCGATTATAAATGAATCAAAATTGGATTTACTTGATATATGATTCCATCTGATTCATTGTAGTCTTAAATCCAATGGATTTAATATGATGGATGGTCTAAATTGCCCATAAGCCCCCCTCCACATATGCAAGCATGGCCATGAAATTTAATATTGTTAGATTTAATCTTATGGGTGTTCGATTAATTGATTACATAGATGTATACATGCATTTCTTATTTTTGTAAATGAATAAAGTGCATAATTGATTCATTTTATTATGATATGTTTTTGTGTAATACCCTTAAACTGGACACTTATGAGACTCATGTTAGTTTAGAATCTTCACAGCCATTGGATAGATTTGGGAAAATTTATCCTCCTAAGGCTGACACTGATGTGCCGCCAAGTTGGTTGGGGTGGCTTGTCTTAGCTACCAGGAGACCTGGGGTACATGCAGTGTGGGTTTTCTTGAAACCTTGAACCGGACCAAATTCCAATATTGCCCTTGACCTTGGAGATAGATGGGCAAAACTGGAATGTTACACCTGACCCCTAGACTCGATTATGGTACTGCACTAGGTATTGGATTGGGTTGTCTTTGATATATCAATCAGTGACATCTTTTACCAGGTTAAAACCTAGGTATGTTGGGACAGTTCGAGAATTCACCTGAGTGGGTGATCATAGTGACAGGATCAACCCCTTTGTTGGACAAAGTGAATGATCGGAGAAATGCACTTTCTCTAATGGAAACCTAAACTGCTGGCAGCGGATTTCAAATGTGTTTGAAATTTGGTTTTGCAAAATATATTTATATAAATATATATTTATATATTATGGTTTCAAATTTGTTTACAAAATGTTTTAATTCTCAGGATCCATGTGAGTAGAGAGTGCAACACTGTACCTTGCAGCCAAGGGAGAGGTCATCTCTTGTCAGGCAATGTTTGATCATTATGGGTTGAGAGGTTAAGTGTAAGACCATTGAGGGTAATACATGATGGGCTAATCTTGCATTTGCCCACGGTTCTTGGGTTTTCATAAGGTGGCTGGATCAAAGAACCATTTAGTGCAAATGTTGGGCCCATTAAGAGCCCATGGTGATGGATTAAGGGGTTCACGGTCTCCTACAATGAATTCGGCCAGGCCTTGTAACAGAGGCTGGGCTGAACCCATGTGGCTGATGTATAGATCATTGTTAGGGTCCCATGCTATATAAAGAGAGCCAACTGGGTAGCAGGTTAAGGAGCAAGTGAGCACTAGACCTGTTCATGGGCCGGGTAGCCCGACGGCCCAGCCCGCACCCTGGCCGGGCTTGGTCATATAATTAGGCCTGCGGGCCTGACCTCGGGCTTAACACAGTAAGCCCAACTATGTTTCGGGCCGGGCTCGGAATTTGTCAAAAAAGCCCGGCCCGAGCCCGACCCGGCCCAACTCAGTATTATATATTTTATAAAATATATAAATAATATAATATTTATTAAAATATATATTTATAATTTAATATATATATATATATTTTATTCTTTTCTTTATAATTTCAATCTATCTCTCTCTTTATTCTGCTTCAACATTAATAATAATAATAATATAGGCTAAATTTCGGGCCCGGGCCCAGGCTCGGGCTTCGGGCTTTTTATGAGGGCCGAGCTCGGGCCCAAATTGTAGGCCCGATGGTCAGGCCGGGCTCGGGCTCGGGCCTTAAAAAAATTTGTTAATACACAGTAAAAGTCCGGCCCGAGCCCGGCTCGGCCCATGAACAGGTCTAGTGAGTACATAAGCTTAATGGGCCTAAGGCCCAATTCGAACTAGGCTTAAGTTAGTTAATTAAAAGGGGCAAGATCTGATTTATAATCTGATTAGGATTAGCTGAAGGATAAGATAAGTCTTATCCATTTAAGAGTCCRGATYCAAATATCAKATTTGGATCAAGAAACTCTCTCCTAATTAGATTAGGAGGCTGATCCAAAGAAGACTATAAATAGCTGCGAATTCCTCAATTTTACACACAACAATTTGTATAGTTCTTTTCTGTTCTTGCCATCCCTACTCAGTTCGATCTCCACTTATGAATCAGATAAAAAAAGGTTCTTGATATTGTTTCTTGGCTGAAGAAACAATCTAAAGTTGTTTCATTCTTGCCGAAGAACCGTCATACTGATCTTGCTTCACCACACACTATGTCATATTCAGTGGATGCGGGTTTTGGTCTTCTCCTTGGGTGTGAACACCTTCATTGGGAGTTAATGTTACTTCGTATCAGGTATTTCCCTCTCCCTTCCTTTGGTTTCAGATCTGGTCCAGTCTGTTTCAAGAATGATCATTGAAAATGCAGCTTTCTAAAATAGGGAATGCTATTCTCAGATGGGAGAAAGAAATTTTTGAAGTTTCGCCCAACCTTCTTGCAAGGTTTAGCCATCCATATGATGGATCTCTCATCCTTTCATTTAATATGATGGATGGTCTAAATTGCCCATAAACTCCCCTGCACATATGCAAGCATGGCCATGGAATTTAATATTGTTAGATTAATCTTATGGGTGTTCGATTAATTGATTACACAAATGTATACATGCACTTCTTACTTTTGAAAAGTAGTTTTATAAAATTAAAATTTTTCCACCAAAAGTTCTTGTTTTAAATTTTGTATTTTTCCCTCTTACCATGTCTCACATTGAACACTTAACAAATTTTCCTTTAAGCATAGGAACTTGCTTACATTCCTTAAAAGTATAAAGTAGAAAGTATAAAAATATGCTATTATGCAATACACATATGTGTGAGCAAAGTATGCTTCTAATGGTCACAGAAATGCCACGAGATACCTTGGGAAGTTGAATCATGACCGTTAATCTTCCGTTTTGTGATATAATGGTCATAATTTAATTGAGTGTCATCAAGAGATACCATTTAAATTTTAATAATTATCAATCATTAAAATAGTTAATTGTCTATCAAAAAAACCGTTAAAATAGTTAATTGACACAAAATAATTATTTGATTCAAATTCATGACTATATGGTTTCTCTTCACAAACACTTAAAACTATTCAAAGGGACTCTTGGTACTTATAAGAAGGGTGTAAGATAAGATGTTTTTTGCACACGACATACATAGAATTCTTTTATCCTTCTTTACCTAAGTTACCAATTGTCTCGCAGGTTTCCTTGGAAAAATTTCAACTTTGTTGTTTACAATTTCTCATCCAAAGCTCTATTTGTATCCTCCAATTCAACATTAAATTCAATATATTGAGTGGGGCAAATGACATTTGAAAAACATTATCTTTTAAGTATGCCATTAACTTCACCTCTACGGCTCTACCACATGAAGACAACCCAAACTATTTCTACCACATGGAGAAATCCTCTACCCATCAAAATAGCAACCCAAACATATATTCATATTTCAAGTTAGAAGTTAGAGGATTCATTTTTAGTAGATAACAAGGAATTTTGGTCATATTAAGAGGGTGTTTGGAAATTGGCATAGCTGCATATTATGTCCTTGGCATTGTATGAACTTGCCACATCGGTGCTCATGCTTAAAATGGTCATGAACTCTGTTGGTAAAATTTAGCGCAAACGTGCGATAAAACATGATCAGTCACACCAACAGTCTAACATTCACTTCATTAAACATTGATTAAAAACAACAGTAAAAGTAGAATTACTTCTCTATAATTTTCAGATTCATATGTTTACATGTTTATTATTATCATATCCGATATTTGCTAACTGGGTCCAAAGTTGGGCCAATTTATTTAATCTATGGACCAGAACAAGAGCCGATTAGGATTTGGATTCAAAAAAAATTAGACCCAAAACAATGGAAATAAGGGCCATTTACGTTTGAGCATCTGAGTAACACCTAAAGCTTTGCATTCCTTTGAAATCCTGAACATAACTCCAGTATGCTTGTTTCCCTTGTACCTTCTTGGGTATTTGGGAACCCTTCTACTGAATCCATTCGCTCAAAACTTGTTTATTTTATCATGAAGTTTTGATATTAGAGCATTGAGGTGAGATTGTGAAGGCATTCTTATAACACCGATGACTGAGGAATAGTCCCTTACTCATATCTCATACGTCATTCCAACCCTGAGAAGCCTTTCCCGTGGAATCAACATAGTTTTCTCTCCTTGTCTGAAGTTCCTCCTTAGGAAATTGTAGCCATAGTTAACAACCATCTTCCTAAAGAAGGATGATTCTGGCCGTGCCACCACCTCTGCTTCTCCTAAGAGATATACCACTCCTTTATCCAATGCTGTCTGAATAAACTGCATCTCTTCTCCAACTCCATATAGGGATCCACTTACCATTGGGTTCGGAGAATATGTTGATCCAGCAACAACGGCTGTATTGGGGGATGCCGGTGAAAGATGGGGTGGGTTGTTCTGCTGTAGAGATTCCTCGATATGCACTGCTGATCGACCTGATCCACGCATTTTTCCTTCTTTTGACCATAGATCGGAATGTGCGAGGCTCTGCTCATCAGGCTCCATAGCTGCTGTTTCTTCAATAGGCTCACCTTCGAATATGAAGTGTTCATGGCGGACAAATTCTTTCAAGTATTGGACTAGTTGACGCTCAAACACCTCAGGCTCCTCAATGGCGTCCTTGTATCCATATCTTACAACACACCGAAAGATCCTGTTTTCTCTGGGTTCAATTTGTCGGAACAGAAACCTGTCCTCAATGGCAACCTTACTGATTGGAATGTGCTTTATAGAGACAGACACCAACACTGAGTGGATGGATGGGATGTTGGCAACAAAATGGGAAAATATTGGAGGAATGCCCTGCACAAGCTCTGAGTATAGAAGTCCAATTCCAGGCATCCTGTTTATTGTTGGGTTCTTGATCAAATCTCTCACGAAATCACTAGAGACCTTGTTTTTAAGCTCGAACTTGTATCTTTCTTTGTGAACATAGTGCCATATGCCCATCACAATCATCAAGAAAACTGAGAAGGACAGAGGAAGGTAGCCACCCTGTATGAACTTGGACAAGACAGAGGATAAATATACGAGTTCTATCGTACCAAACACCAGAAAGAACAATGCAATCCACCAAATGCTTGTTTTCCAAATCATGAGCATTATAAGAACAACCAGAAGTGTTGTGATCACCATCACATTAACCACTGCAATGCCTGCACCAAAAATCACATTTATCACCTTCGAGTTTCCTTTATTTTGTCTTCCACCAGTAGTACTGATGAATTGGGATGACCTTCTTACCATATGCGTTGCTGATCTTTCCCGTTGTTTTGAAGAGGACTGTAACTACAACACAGGCAACCATGAGCATGTAGTTAATCTCAGGGATGTAAACCTGTCCTTCGTACTTGGCCGATGTGTGAACCACCTTCACCCTTGGAAAACAGCCTAGACTTTGGGATTGGAATATGATCGCAAATGCTCCAGATATCATAGCTTGGCTGGCAATGATGGAAGCAGCAACGGCCACAATAAAGGTTGGCCAGTATAAGGGATCTGTCCGCCAGTGAAACCCAGAACAACAAGTTGGAAAAAGAACCTTTTTTTTTTAACTTGCAGAGATTCCATGCATATTAATTAGCTTTGACTTACCTGGAATAGACTGGTAGAAAGTGTCACCAACATTCTCAGGGAATTTGGTGAGGTATGCTGCCTGACCAATATAGGCAGATAGTAACGCAGGAAGCACAACTCCACAGAAGCTAATCTGTCATTCCATGATCAAATATTTTGAGTTTCCTCACTTGGGTTTAGAGAGCAGGACCCCAGGAGTGTAGGCTAATAAATGCATACCTGAATGGCTCGGACTGAGAAGTGGCCCAAGTCAGCGAACATGGCTTCAGTGCCTGTGTAGCCATCGTAGTTTGGTGAGAAAAAGCGAGGAAGAATATATACAAAAATTCAAAGAGAAAATAACTCAAATAGCTGGTTAATTTACCAGTGATACACAACACAATCCCACCGAGAGATAGCCATCCTTGCTTGCCGTTTCTTTTGAAGTAATCTATAATATATTTTGGATTGAAAGCACGCAAAACCCCAACATCATACTTGAATAAGTTGTAGAGACCGATGCCGCCGATTAAACAAAACCACAAAATGATGGTTGGTGCAAATGAGTAGCCAACTTTGTCTGTGCCGAATTGTTGAACAGCGAAGAGACAAATCAAGATTGCCACGGAAATTCCGACTATGGTGTCTGAACAACGAAAACCCATTGAAAAAAGACAAAGAAAGACAAATTGTTAAGAGTAACAAAAGCCCAGCTGACGATCAAACGTTTATTACTGACTATAGACAAAAAAAAAAAAAAAAAAAATCTGGGTGTACAATGAACTAGTTTTAGTACTTCAGTTGGATGATTTGTTCCCCTTGGCAGGTTGGATTAGCTTGGGACTAGCCGATTAGATTGGGACAAATACAAATATGTAGATGCAAAAACCTTGTATTTTTATTTGTACTCTTTCCAATTGGGTCCATCCCACTGCTCAGCGTTCAGCGAAAATCGACCCCATTCCCAATGGACGAGTTAGACCCACAAACTTGGTTTACAATGAAAAAGTACCTTGATGAAGGGAGTTTGTTGCCTCCTTGATTCCGCCAACTGCAGAAAGCACTGCAAAGAAAATAACAATTTCATTGATTTTCATTTTTTTTCTCTCTTTGCCCATATATCAAGATATATTTACATCAGTGCAAATGACATTCGCATTGCAAATAAACAACAACAACAAAAATAGAGGCTACGCATGGTCCTTGGAACAACACACATAAATAACCAGTGAGCAGGTAGAACAATTTATAGTTGGAAAGGGTGCTGTACAAATTCAAGCTACCTGGGGTCCTGGGCCAGTGGTTTTGAATTCTCTGTCCCAGGCTACCTACTTCTGCACAAAAATAGGTTGGTGGCCTTACAAAGGAGCCATGCATTGAAAAGATCCAATAGAACATGACTCTAAAAGATTGTAGGTTCAATATTGGACCCCAATAAAGGTTCCCATCTGTTTCTGCCTCACTCTATCATGTGGCAAGCTTCAACCCAACAGATTGCTATCACACGACAATAAAACATGGTCAAATTCTGTAATAAAAGCTTCAACCCATCTGTTTCTGCCTCAGTCCTCTGTTTGGGGCAAGCAGTCATCAAAGCATATCACTTCTCTTGTTTACCTAATTAGGCTGTCTTTTTTATTTTTTTTATTGGTAGAATAATTGGGCTGTGTATGGACAGAAACAGAAATTTGAGGGAGGAACTTAAGGTTTTGTGTATTTGCAGTGTGAATTTGAACCGGATACAAATTTTGCACCTGGTTCATTTTCATATTCATTTATTTGCAACTATTTTATGAATTACACTTATCTAATATAAAATTTGTTTTATCACATTTGCACTCATGGGCAGTGCAAATTTTGCATCCTGAAGGCATGCAAAATTTGCACCACCTTCCTCCTACCTTGGTTATCTCTCATAAATTGTGAATCACATCATCTTATTTCCTACCTCACTAGTCACTTCTAGATAAATAATCATCACCTTATCTCCATATTCTCTTTCATATAAAGTGGGGACCATTTCATTTTATTTCTGACAAAAAGAACAACACAAAGTCAAAAAGTAAAAGGGAAAGTAAATCAAAATTTAGACCCAACTTAGCACTGCCATATACTTACTCCAATGTTTGATTGCAATGCAATTTTATTTGCACTAGTACAACGGCATGAGAGTACAAATGAAAAAAAATGTAAATTCTCATTTGATTTTATTTTGGGTTTTACTTTGTTCTGCTTCATGTCTTTAATTTACTTTATTTGTAATGCAATCAAACAAAACATAGCCTAAAAGAATTTGAAAAAAATTGTTTCTCTTAGTTTCTATCAACCTAGGAAGCTTTTCCTTAACAAGATGTGAGATGTCAAGAACTACAAGAGCTGTGACAATGACATGTAAACCTGTTTATGATCGAGTTCGGGCTTGGCTTTTATTAAAATTCTAATGGGTCCGACTTGAAGCCCAAGCCTGTGACAGTGTAAAGTTGGGCCAGAAGCCCAGCCCGTGAACAGGTCTAGACTGACATTGGACCGGCCCACCGGCCAGGGCCTTTTAAGGGTAAAGAAGATGTGATTTCCTGATAGTTGTCGTCTTCCCCATAGTCCATATACATGAGGGTTAGGCTTTCAATTTTACACGAGCATTTGATCTTTGACTCGTCATTCTTGCAAGCAAGTTGCCGTGGGCCAGAGTCCAGACCTCCATTTTCGTAGAACAATACGGATGGATCAACAACCGCAAGAAGAGAATAATCCTGGACTAGGACTCTATTTCGTTTTGCCTATCTATGTGCAGAAGCGTCCAGATACACTCCGGATCTGCTCCAAAGCACAAACAAAGGCGTGTACAACAGGCTACTTAACCAATCATGAGTGAACACGTCTTTGTTTGTTGCAGATTAGATCCCGACCGGCCCAGAACCAATCCGGCCGAATCTCCAACACTTTCGCCTCACACTAACCAATTAGAGAGAGATCTGTGTGCAATGGAACTGCTACGGTATTAAGAAGTCAATGAGTTGGAGCAAATACTGACCTGAGATGCATGGAGTAAGAACTCCATCCCCAATCACCATGGAGGTAGCCAGAATGGTGACAAGAAAGAGCGCAAGTTTAGCCACCATACTCGTCTCCAGCTTTTCTTTTATCCTCTCAGCCCTTCTCAACTGGTTCGATGGCGTGTCGAGCTTGTAGTTAGACAGTTCCCTGTCCTCCGGCTGGTCATTTGGAATTAAGCTCACCTTCGCGTATCGGCATATCAAAGAGTAAAGTGCAAACGTTCCCCCTGTAGAGAAACCAGACACGCACGGTTATATATTAACCGTCTAACTCTAACATCACACAGAGAAGCAAAGTCTCAGCTCTCAGGGCCGGAATGATCAACTCACCATCGCCGTTGTCGTTGGCCCGAATAACAATGAACACATATTTGATCAGGGGTACGAGCAGCAGTGTGTAAGTTATGAGAGACAACACGCCCAGTATGTCGTTGCTGTTGTGGATTATTCCGTCGCTGAAGGTGCTTGAAAACACGTATAGAGGAGATGTGCCTATATCTCCATACACCACTCCTACGCTCTGAAATGCCAAAATCAACGTGTTTCTCCAACCCAGCTGTTACACAGAAAGCATAGAAAACAGGAATTTGGATTAATTTTGATTTTTGGTCCACCCAAGAAGAGAGATAACAACAGCGTGCATGAAGCAAAAAAAGAACATAGACGATAGATATTAGTTCTGTGTTCTGCAGAGAAGTATCACACCTTAGCAGCATGGCTCATCCACCCACTTGAAACTTTTCCGGCTTCTAAGTTGAGCGAGTCAAATCGGCGAAGCTTATGATTCAATGAGAACTTTCGTTCATTCACAACCTTTTCAGGTTCTTTCATCTCTATTTCTTCCACTCCAATAGTTTCATTATTTTTTTCAACTGGATCTGCCATAGTTTTAGTTCCAGTTTATCCTCAACTCAATCTCCTTTCTCTTACGGCCTTATGAGCTCCGGCCGTGTTATTCTTCTGCGCCTTCATCCCATTATATAGGAAAGAAAAAACGGTCCAAATACAACCTGGCTAGATATCCCCAGTTGAGAGGATGGAGGCAGCAGGCACGTACGAAGTTTCCAGTTGCACCAATGTGTGTCTGTTTGGTCAAAGTTCTTCCCGTATTATATATACTATATATAATACTGAACTGGCAATCGGGTTGGGTGGTTCGGGTTCGGGTTGGATTGGTGCATGTTCTGGTTGATTTTCGGGTCGGGTTGGTGAATGTTAGACCTGACCCTAAACATTCGGGTTAGAAGTGACCCACGGGTCAATTTGGCTCAACTCTATCAATTATTAAAAATTTAAAAAATGAAACATGAAGAATTGAAGATGTCAAATAAACTATTAAATGAATTAATCTAAAATTCTAATCTTAAAAAAGAAAGTTTGCAGATTGACTCTTCCTCCAACAAATTTACCAACAACTACAAAAACTATAAAATTAAAAAGGTCAACAATAAAAGTAAAGATTAAATACCAAAGAATAAAACAAACGTAAATAGATGATTACTTATTAGATGGCCAAAAGATATATGCAAATGTTCTAAACTTTCAATAAAAATTAAATAAAAAATCAAAATAACTTTAAGTTCAAATACATTCCACCATTTCTAAAATTGTTCCTCCTAAAACTCTAATGAACTTGAAGCTTCCGAGGATGATCCTTCAAGAATGCTTAACTTAGAAAAGTGCACCTCCAATCCCGTCATTTCCTTGGTCTCATTATCATCAACTACATTAAGTCAAAGAAGATAAAATATTAAAGCATTAATAATGTAAGAAATATATTTGATAATTAAATAAAAATATATATTATCATCTAAATAAATTGTAATGTTTGAAACAAATCAAAATAAAATTTTAACTGATCGTGATATCTAAATAACCAATTGCGAGTAGTGATCAAAGCTTGAGCATTTTCTGGCAAAAGAGAAGCTCTCCATTTGGTTAGAACTCTACCTCCCATACTAAAAGCTGATTCTGAAGCAACAGTAGTTATAAGAATACTTAATAAATCCATTGCTATAAGAGATAGATTAGGAAACCGATACTGGTTATCTTTCCACCAAAAAAGAACATTCAATTGTTGCCTGTGGTCAAATCTATATTCATCCAAATATACATCCAGCTCTGACTTATTTGAATTTAATTGCTCTTTCTCAAAATAATTAAATTCCTACATAAAAAATCAATAGTCATAAGTCTTAAAAATTATAAATATAACGAAATATAAAGGAATTAAATTATATTATACGCACTAAACTTATAGGAATATCGTCATCTTCATCTAAATCAGTTCTAACATCATTATTTTTTTGGGTCAGAACATGGGGACCCTGACCCTATTTTCTCGGGTGGGTTAGGGTCGGGTTCACGGGTTGGGTCAACTTTTTTCCGGGTATAATATATACCTTTGGCCAATCGTGCATCACAGAAGTTGCTGTTTGTTCATTCATTGGTTTAGACAGTCGGATTTTCTATCGTTGCATTGGCATCCGACGGCTTCATTTCAATCTTAGCTCGTAGGGGCACGTGCAAGTGGCTTCGTGTCATCGTGTGGTGTGATGATAATGAGTAATGAGTTGCCCAGTTAGGGTTGTCTGTCAAGCGTCAACCGATACCGAAAATCTGATACCCAATCCGGCATCCGATCCGACAATTCGGATTTTGGATGTTAAAATATGTATCCATTTAGCAATGGATTTGGATTCGGATTTAACTCTATTCAATATCATAAAACTTCAATCCGATTATATACAATATATATTATAATATTTTATATTTATACATACTTTTTTATATATTTATAAAAGAATAAAAATAATATTTTTAATTTGTTCCCTTATTTAATAACCATAGAGTGGAGTTGGATTAAAGCTAAATCCAAAAGATTAGATTCAAATCAAGATTCAGATTGAAATTTTAATAATCGGGTTGAATTCGGATGCAACCGAATTTGATCTGAATCCAATCCAATTACAGCCCTAAGGAGTAGTATCCACAATAAAATGTAGGTAAGGGGTGCAAGTTGAGCAGGGTCAGGTTGGGTTGAGGTCAATCCTAACCAAACCCAATTGTTGAGTTAACTTTGGCTGTTGAGGCCCAATAGCATAGGCTGTTGAGAGTTTTTGGGCTGGGCATGTTCTGGACAGTTCACCTATTTAAACCCATGTTTTGGTTTTTAGTAAAAATAAATTAAGATGTAATTACTAATTTACTCATTTTCATTGTAACGTGACATTTTCAAAAATTCTCTCAACAGCCTATACTGTTGGTCCCCAACAGCTAAAGTTTTTCCCAATTTATTAAACCCCAATTCAAAGTTAGGATCCAACAGTTCATATCTGATTGGTCTTTCTCCACTTCCTTTTGCCCAATATTCTTATTTCCTAGATTCAAGGGTTGAGGTCAATTCAGTTTTATTATATAAATTGGATGCTTGCCTTGGTTTTGGTGGAAGACATAAAAGTTAAATGATTATATACTACCTTATATGAGCAAAGCATTTACCCTTACAATAGTGTTTATATAATACTTATATAACAAATACGAAGTTAAGTTAGATTCAAATTGGCCAATGTTTCAACCCTAACTCTAATCCAAACTTCAAATTGACCCAGCCTAATTTTAATCCTAGGTCTGGGCTAAGTCAGCCCAAATTGCAGCTCTACGTATGTGTTGTAATTGGAATATATTTGGATCAGATCCAATCACATTCAAACCTGATCCAAGAATTGAAACTTCAAATCCAAACACAAGCCGAAAGATATGATATATTCGACTTAGATCAGATTTGGATTTAATCTGAAACCTAAAAAAAATAAATACAATATATTGAACTTTTTTAATTATAAATTTTAATTGGATCCGAATCCTAATTGAGTCAACGAGATTAAATTTGCATTCCATCCAATTATTAAGGCTTAGTTTGGAAGGAGTATAGATATAAGTTTGTAGAGTACAAAATCTTGTATTTTGTATTATTTTCTATGTATTTGTATTGTATATATTTGTATTTGTACTCTTTTCAAATTAAGCCTTTGTTTGGAAAGAGTATAAATGCAAATATGTACAGTGCAAATACATACAAAATATAAGGTTTTGCACTCTACATATTTACATTTGTGCAAATACAAATTTGTAGAGTGCAAAACCTTATATTTTATATTATTTTGTATGTATTTATATTGTACATATTTGCATTTGTACTTCTTCCAAACTGAGCCTAAGGTGCTATTAGGCAAGTGTTTTTGAAAGATCTAACAACCAAAAGACATAGCTTTTATATATAACGATCTTAGCAGCCCAAAGATCGTTTAATTGGAGGTGCATCATTCCACGTGAAGATGAGATGAAAAAGGCGAGAAACTCCATTTCCAATTTCCCGAAATAAGTTCGAATCAAGTTTCTTGCATCTTTTCAGGGTATGGTCTTTCGGTGAAAAGATCTTCTCCCAATTAAATAAAAAAAGACCAAAAAAATGAAATACAAGACTTTAAAAATTCACAGCCCACACGGAAAGATACACCTAACGGGACCTAAATAAATATAGAGATTCAAATCCAAAATAATCGGATTCGGATTCAGAAGTGATGAGGGCGGATTTGGCCCCCAATGACATTGTGACACATGGCACCTCAGAACAACTAGGTGACACCCGGAACCACTCAGGCAACAACTTGCCAAGTTGATGGTGTCCAACCTGGCGGCCTGGCCCAGGCGCCGACCTGGCGACCTACGAGACGTGCTCGCCAACAAATTCGGCATGCATACCCAACGATCCTTGGAGGTTGGCCCTCGATCCGGAAGATGGTCAACGTGCATGGCAGTTACCTCCGAGTATCTCAGACTAGTTAGACACGACCTCTCGGAGATCTCGGGGGTAGTACGTGAGCAAGGCCTATATAAAGGCACCAACCCCAGTGACAACAGGTAGGCAAGTAAGCAAGTAAGCAAATTCTAGCTCTCATACTTCGTGATTTTTAGCTCGCAGTCTACTGTGAGAGTACTAACTTAAGCATCGGAGCGACCTCGCCAGGTTAGCCACCCTGAGTCCTCTGATATTTGGTTCCTTGCAAGTCTCTAAAGAGCAACGAAGCTCATCAATCAGCTCGCCACCTGGTCAGCTTGGCACATCACAGGCAGCCCTGCACCTGGTCAACCCAGCACCTCACAGGCAGCTTGCCACTTGGTCAGCCCAGCACCTCACAGGCAGCTCGGCACCTCATAGGCAGCTCGACACCTAGGTAGCTCCACTTCGGCCTCTGAGTCATCGGCCACTTGGAAGCAGACTAAATGACGAGGTACTTAGCCAAAAAACTGATACTTAACCAAAAATCGATTCTTCAATTGGCGCTATCTGTGGGAAACACTACAAAAAGCTTTCTCATCCTCTAAAAGGCTAAGTCCTCTTCTTCCAGAAAGCTAAGTCCTCACTTTTTAGAAACTAAAACTCTCGCTTTATAGTTTCCATTTTTTATGAACTCAAAGACTATGCAAGAAGTGGATAGCTAACAGACTAAGCAGCTCTACCAACTTTATTTCAACTCGGATAATGCCTCATCAGTCCTCTTCACAAGGTCCCCTCTACAAAGATGAGCTCTTCGTGGCTTCCGCGGGAGTTGGCGGCAAACAGACTGCATGGACGCCCTTGCTGGTCGAGCCTTCCAAGGCTCCCGTGCGAGCTGGCGACTCAAAGTCAGTAGTGCTGCCCCTGTAGGTCGTGCTCCTAGTAGCTTCTTGTAGGAGTGGGTGACCGGCATCACAAGGCTAATACAGTGCAGCCATAGCACTAAGGTACCGAACTAGCGAATACCTCGATACCACATAAGACCCAGTCGCCTCTTCAGCATGGGCAAAATCAAGGAGAGTGGACTACGAGTCTCTCCCAGAGCCTAAGGGCTAAAATACCACATAAGACCCAGTCACCTCTTTGGCATGGGCAAGATCAAGGAGAGTGGACTACGAGTCGCTCCCAGAGCTTAAGGGCCAAAATACTAAACTAGCGAAGACCTCCTCACCACATAAGACCCAGTGGCTTCTTCGGCATGGGCAAAATCAAGGAGCAGACTGCGAGTCGCTCCCAGAGCCTAAGGAATTGAATCGACGCTTATGAGCTCATCGAATTATTCATTCCAGGCCAAAAGGAGAAATCTACTCCCTTCGCCGAGTTACTTTCAGCTCGGGAGTGGGGGGCAAATGATAAGGGCGGATTTG
This sequence comes from Nelumbo nucifera, assembly GCF_000365185.1. The sequence continues at coordinate 9,707,940 of NW_010729076.1, read as the reverse complement.
GCCCTCCAATGACATTGTGACACATGGCACCTCTGAACAATTAGGTGGCACCCGGAACCACTCAGGCAACAACTTGCCAAGTTGATGATGTCCAACCTGGCGGCTTGGCCCAGGCGCCGACCTAGCGACCTGCAAGACGTGCTTGCCGACAAATTCGGCATGCATACCTCACGATCCTTGGAGGTTGGCCCTCGTTCCAAATCAACGTGCATGGCAGTTACCACTAAAAGAATGGTAGGATCCATCTAATGGACGCCAAGAAAGTTGCGGAATGGGTGGGCGAATTTCAAAAATTTTCCTATCTTCTTCCAACTGAGAATCATATTCCCTAAATTTAGAATACAATATTCAAGGATCCTACTTGAACCATAATTGAACCAGATCTGAACCAAAGAGAAAAGGGAGGAATATACCTGATCCAGAGAAGCAGTATCTCCCAAAGTTGGTGTTCACGCGCAAAGAAGACACCAAGATCCGCTCCTGTTGAAGATGACACAGTTGTGGGTGGAACAGAACCAGCATAGTGCATCCTACACACTGGATCCTTCGCAAGAATCCTCTGGAAACTCTGAACACCGAATCTTTTTCAGTCTTTTCTGCAAGACTGATGTCAAGAACTGATTTCTTGACTTCTTTCTTCTTCAAAGATCAAATCTTGCAAGAAGGAATGGCGGCGGCTGGAGGAGAACTCCAAGGAYGAAGATGGCTGAAATTGCTTCTCTTCTCTCTAGAGTGTGAATGAGATCTAATCTCTATTCCCAAGAAGCTTTCTTGCTTTATCTAAAACCCTTGTTCGAAATCTAATGTTTTTCTCTTAGGGTTTCTCCTCTTTTTCTTCTTGATTAAGAAACCTCCTAATTAGGAGTTATCCCAATCCAAATCAGTATTTGGATAGGGGATGATCTTAATCCTATCT